>VXAD01013339.1:86127-184551 GCA_013399195.1 Dicrurus megarhynchus
GGGCCCGGCCGCTCCCGGTACGGCACCGCGCAGCCCGCCCCGCCGCGGACGACCGACGTCGGGGCCGATGCGGCGACACCGCGCGCCGAGGCAGCCGGGCACGGGGAACACGGCGGTGCCGGAGCACCGGGGACACGGCGCGGCCAGGGGCGCTGGGGCGCCGAAGAACCGGGAGCTGCCGGAGCACCGGGAGCAGTCGCCGCCGCCCCACCCGGCTCACCCTGNGGAGCCGGCTGAGGGTGGCCCCGGGCGGGCGAGGGCCCGCGCTCGGTCACGGGGCGGGCCCCTGAGGGAACGGGCTGCATGCCGCGGTCGGTGCTGAGCTTTGGGCTGTCTGAACTGCTGCCCAGGGCAGGGGCTGCCCACCCCATGGAAACTAGAGGACTGCTGGGGCACGGGCAGCGCTCGCTGTTGCCGAGATGCTGCGGCCATAATCAGCAGTGCTGTGCCGCCCCCGTGCCCAGATGATGTTTGCTTCTTGCTGCCGATAGCGAGCAAGAGTGTTGGGTTAGAGCCTCCTTCCTGCAGCACAGGGCCCAGGAGAGTAATGGGGCAGGTCGCATCCCTGCCCTGGCCTGCAAGCGATGCCCAGGAATGTCAGTTTTGTCGAGACCTCTGTCCTGCCTTTCTGGGTTGAAATTTCATTCCCAGCTTCATGTCGAGGTCCTCCAAGCCCAGCAACTGCTGTGAAAGCAAAAATGCCCAGACAAACCCCAGGAAAAGGCAGCCCCCAGGTAGGGTGGGTCCTGCCAGACCCACTGTCAGAGACTGAAATAGTTCATGCCTCAAATATTGATATAAAGTTTTGCTCATTATAGCAAAAATTGTATAAAGAAGCTACAACCACAGAAACCTCCTTGAAGAACTTCAGACTGTAAGTCAAACTACTGAGATTAGATAAAGGGAAAACTCATTCTTTAATCAACCTCAGGCCCGGGGAGAAACAAACAAGTAAACAAGGAAGAGAATGTGAGCCAAACCCAGCAGCTGTGCTAAGACTCATCTCTGGCTTTCTTCACGGTAGGGGAGGCCATAGCCCACAGACCCATTTGCTGGGAGCAGGTTTGCAGACTTCCCCCCCAGCCGAGGTGGAGGGAGGAAGTTTCGGTGTGTCATAACCTCTGCTCAGGGGCAGTGAACACCCATCCTCCCTTACACAAACTGGCCCAGTTGTGGAACCCCCAACCCCAGAGGCCACATCCAGGGGACATTCACATGAGAGGCAGCTGAGGGGGTGTCATAATCCATCAAGGACCTTCCGAAGTGCCCCCAGAGTCATTCCTGAGGCCTTGCACTGCAGGACTGCATGTGATGCAACAAACCTGGAGTCTGTTGTAACAGACAATGGCAAACTCGCCCCCCAAGGAGGTGCCTGTGTTTTCCTACCTAGCCTGAGGTACCTACCTTTCCTACCTTAACCCTTCAGATTCTATGCCTTCTGGGGGGAACCTTCACCACTAGGAAGACCAGCTGGAGACAATCAATGGAACATCACTGGGATCCACGGAGTGGTGATATTTTCTTTATTCTGTCACTCTCTTTCTGTCCCCCCCACCTATTTTCTATTTCTTTCTCTTCTTTCCTCTCTCTCTCTCATATTTACTATCAAATAAAACCCATACTATTGACATTGGCATATAGTCTCGTTTGCACCTTAATTTGGGCAGAGGCATTTCTAATAACCTTTTAATGACACGCACACCCAGAACAGTGCTGTGGCAGCAGGCACAGCACCATGAGGCTGCAGGGGGGCTGCCTGGGCTGGGGGAGGCAATTCTTGGCTCACTGAAGCTGAGGTATTTGCCACCAGACCCACAGCCTCCTGCATCGGGGGAGGAACGCAACAAGGTTTGATTATTACTAATTTTAGGTGTTGCAGGTTCCTGCAAAGTTTAGTCAGGCTGAACGCCCGCCCGTTTCCCCCCAGCGGCGGATACCATGATACCAAAGCAAACATTTGTTCCTCTGGGATGTTCCCTTTGCTGTGATTATGTGTCAAATGTAAAATATTGCAGGTCTGAAGTAAAAACATTGAGCCTCCATCTAGCACAGCCCGGCCAGATTATGGTACCCCATGACCAGCCCCTGCTCGTGGGGGTTGGTGCTTGGACCACAGACCAAGCCCAGCTGGGCACTTGGAGCTAGAGGATGTTTCCAGCTCTCCCTTCATTTCTCAGCTCTTTTGCAAACATGGTCATTACCTTTTCTCTCTGTGTTAACTTTACTGGTGAGGAAGTTCCTATCCATTTATCAATGTTCTCCCCGTCCAGGAGAGCTCAGCGTGGGTCAGTGCTTCGTGTGCTGCTGCACCAGCACTGGAGCCCAGCTGCCCCTCTTGCCATGCACCTGCAGCCCAGGAGCTCCCAGTGAGACCAGGAACAGCCATGCTGACTAGGGACACAAGTTCATACAATCAAAACCCTCCCTCCATCATGTTACAGAGCAGGGAAGCAAAAGACAGGGTTTATTTATAATCTTCCTCAAGTGGAAACCAAAAGAAGTGACCCGTTGTTACTGAAGATTTCTCAAGCCACCCAGGAAGAAAAGTGATATTTAGTTGTCATTAAAGGCTCAGAACTGCATAACAATTTCATGCTATGTTAACTTCTAGGTTTTCTTTCTCATATAAGTTTTTAAGGAGTAAAACAGAAAAACCTAGGCACTTGACCTTTAATCACAGTTATTTGTGTGATCAGTCAAGTGTGGGAAAAAGCTAGTTTGTGCTTGAAAGATGCCCTTTAAAGCCAGATTGCTCTAATATGACACACAACTCTCACAGTGTAATATACGGGATCTCGCTTGCCTGCCTCCAGGCACAGCAGCTTCCTTTTAGTATCCACGCACTGGGTCTCACTGCTGGGACAGCAGAAGGTATCAGTGTCATGAAGCAAATCAGTCCAGACCCCTGGGACAGCTCCATTCACCACCAAGCTCCACAGGCGTGTACACTTTCCTGTCACTGAGGAGCCAAGCAGGGAAGAGGATTTGGGAAGTATATGGAGGATTTGATGTTATATATGTTTTACTAGAAGAAGGGTCTGTCATGTTAAAAGTACACAGCTTTTCCATTTATCTGAAATATTATTCCAAGCACTTATAAAATCTTGGTACTAGAACAGCCAGAGGTATTTTAATTAAGATTTTAAGTATCATGTTTTGGGGAAATAATCTCATTAATTTTGTTTCAGCAACAGCAGATAACTAAAAGCCATTGCTGGAGTAAAGAAAACAGAGCAGCCTTTAATGGACACTACTGGATTTCTTCACGAGCCCAAAGCCACGCCAGGGACAGGACAGAGGGATGCTGTCCCTGGGATGGCACAGCCGACCAGCTCCTTGAGCAGCACAACAAGGGACCAGTATCTGCAGGCGGAGGAAGAGGAATACCCAGTTTGTCTGGTCACCTTTGCAGCTCACATCCAGCTCTGGGGCTGCTGCCCTTACCTACTCCTGACTGCTGCCACAGCTGCAGAAGGTGCCTATAGAGACAAGAGCAAAGGGAAAGCAAAGACGTCAGGTCATCCAGGCTCCAGATTGTCAGGGGAACGTGTACAAAGAGTGGGGCCAGCCCAGAAAATGTGTAATTGGCTGAGCTGAGCTATTACCTGCTGTAAGTGGAGACAGAAAGATAGTTTTGACACCACAGTGAAAATAACCCTCCTGGAAAAAAAAAATCAATACAAACACCAAGGAAAGAGAATCAGAAACCAAGACCATCAATTCCTGAGATAAAGAGTTGAAAGTCTCAGCGGGAGGACAGCCAGATCTGTACTGAAAAACAAAACTTTACTTCTTTTGCTGACAAATTACTTTTTATTCTAAAGGACAAAGGAGCCATGAGGATGCAGGCCTCAATGTACAGCTGAAAGAGCAATCCTTGACAAAAGACAATGGAAGCTTTTGCACTTCTCCTTTCTCTTCCACACTTGAAAGTATTTTTGTACAATGAAAAACCAAGGATTTCTGCAATTTTGTACTGTTTTGGGCATGTCACACAAACATGCTCCAGGACTTCTGCTGTGACAAGGGCAGAGCCAGAGCAGAGGAAGCAACAGCAATACACCACAAGCGTGCCTGGCATTGGGGAACATCCCACAGAGGAAAGTGGCTCAGGCAATCCGGTCCCAATGGCACCTCACCAGTCTGCCACTCCCAGCTGATCGCAGGGCTCAGACACCGCTTCCCAGGGGCGCAGCGCTCCATCACAGCCAGTGCTGGCCCATCCCTGCTCATCTCCTCCTGCTAACTGGCAGAAATCACAGTGAAAATGAAAATTAATGTAAAGCTTCCCCATAAATCTCATGCTCAAAGCTGCACAGCCCAGCCTCAGGACTGCAGAGGGAAAACCCTTCTACCTTCTGGGTTGTTTGTCTGCAAATACAAAGCAACCAGAGTTGTGCACTTGTTTTTTAACAGCTCTGCCTTTCTGTCAGATCTGTACTCTTTGCTTCACGATGTCTGCACTATAAATGTTTTGCAGCAGTTCTTTAGCTTTTAAGGTAATCACATAAAAGACCCTTGACTGCATAAACACAGCTAATCTGGGTAAATGCCTTTAAGCATCTTTACATTTCTTGCTAATGGATTTCCAGATAGCCCACAGATATCCATGTTCTAGAAAATAATGTAAAATAGAGTGTCTAATTTTTTTAAATGCCTCACATTCATCATATACTGAGAAAATCCAGAGCTCCAGGCAGCATAGTATCATTACACTTATATAAGTCATACCCCGTTCTGTCACCACCAGTATGAACCCTGCCTCTGGCTGGGGCACGGATCCACTCGGTGTTAAGTTCCAACTCAACCAGAGACAAATTACCATATACTATTAATTAGAACCAGACAGGAGGGATCCAGGTGTCACAATCTGGTGACAGAGCCTGAAGGACATGGGGAAGCACGCACTGAGCTCAGGAGTCAGTGTGTGGGATCTGCTCCCTAGACTGCACCCTGGGAGCAGTGGGAAGGCTCACGGAGGAGGCAGGTCCTGCCCCTCAGAGATGCTTTGCTGGTGGTGCTGAGTACAGGGCAGGATGCCAGCACCCCAGTGTTTGTACATACAGTCTTCTTCCCCCTCAGCCTGCCCCTTCACTTTCTCTGCTTGAAAGGCAGATGTGCAGAGTGAGAGCTCAGGTGTGTGAGCCTCTGAGAACTGAGGGGGTAATGAGGATGTACCTCAAGTATAATGGTGCAAACAATCACTAATATAATTTTGGTACCAATTACAGTAATTTGAACAAAGGAGTTGTCCTACCTTTGATTTGGTCTCCCTCTCTTCCTGGCTGGTTTCATTAAAACCACTTACAGAGATTTGCAGCAGTTCTGTTTGAAGTGCTGTCATCAGGATTTTCATTTTCAGTCACATCAGAAATGGTTTTACAGCAGACTGGTTATGTTTCACAAAGGGATCTGCAGCATGTGGCCATCATTCATTGTCAGAGGCATTTCAGACAGGCTGGTCCTGCTGGTCATGTGGCTTCTGAGGTGAGTGTCCAGCGTTGAGTGCCAGGGAAGAAGCTCTAGAGTGGCCACAGCAATGGCCAGTGCCTGCCCAGGCTCCCTCCACAGCTTGAGCTCTTCCCAGACCTCCCTCAGCGGCTCCAAGCTGCACTGCACTGAATCTGCAACCCAAACCTTGGTTAGACTAAGTAAGTGCCAGTCTGGTTCACACTGCTCCTGAGGAGAGTGTCCCTGCACCCCAAGCAGGGACTCCAAAGTGCCAATGGACCTTGTGCCTGGATTCCCCAATTTCATGGTGTTTCCTCTATTTATTAGGAGCTTTTATTATGTTTATATCTTTGTGCTGCTCACCATTTAAAATGCACTACCAAGATTTCTAACTTTCTTGGTCCCTCAATAACGAGGCAGTAAATGCCCTTTAACAACAACAAGGGCACTGAACTGCTGTGGATTTCCATGGAGTGATGCTGCTCTGGCTCTTACTCATCAGGCAAATCAGAGATGCAACTTGCATGACATGCTGATGAGGAAAGACACTTCAGGACTCACTTGGTAACTCAATCACCACAAGACATTCACCAATTATCCCCCCGTCAGGGGGTGAGGGTGACAGGGAGGTCGTGCAGAGTGAGTCTTTTTCATTTGTCCATGATAGAAGAGGGGAATACACTTTGCAAATTATAATTAGCAATTTAATCCAGCTGTGGCTAATTCATAGATGCATTTTGCACTCCAGGACTCAGCACTCAGGCAGACTCTAAAGAAGGCACCAGCATGGTGTGTCCAGTTCCCTGAAAGCACTCCAGTAATTACAGATTACTCACTGCTCAGCAGAGAGCAGGACAGCTTTCCATGCCTGCAGGTGCCTCTGCTCCTCCTGCCACCCTGCCAGGGCAAGATGCAGCACTGGAGAGAGAGACTGCCAGCTGCCGGCCACACCATCCCCCAGGATAGCTGCCATGGGGCTCCTGCCAGCCCTGTTCCGATGATGGAGAGAGGGGTCCTCCTCAGTGGTATATCCCAGCCCTGCTCCCATCCCAGCTCAGCATTGGCCAGTGGTGGAAGGGGGTTGGGGAAAGGGCTGCAGCTCAGGGGAGCAATAAATTCTGCTCCATTCTAATGGGGCACTCTGGGCCCAGAAAGAAATTGGTGTATACGTTCACAAAAATCCTGCTTGAATAAACAGAAAGGGAGGGAATGCTGGAGAGAGCATCCAATCTGCATTATAATTAGGGGAAAATATAACAAATGGCAGAAACAACCTGTTCCCATATGCAGCTGCAGTTTGTTCCCGCTGTATCAAACAGCCATGCACCAAGCCTACCAGGAACCTCCTCTGGAAATGTATAAGTGCTTCATGCAATAAGAGTGGGAAAAGAGCCTCTTTTTATGTGTATTGCAGAATCTGCTGTAAGGAAGCATCAGAGAGAGTTTTGTCAACCAGACACTTACTGCTGTCTCCAGCCTGGTAGCAGAAGTGGGGGGCTCACCCCAGAAGAGTCTCAATGAGGAGAGCCCATCTGGGGACAGCAACTAGGCTCTGGATCTGGGGGTTACCCTGGTGTGGGGCTGGGCCTCTGCCCTGTGCAGCGGTTCAGGTCACTGTCACATTTGGCTACCCAGAGCAGGAAGGTGCAGTTCTCAGTGTATGCATTTCAGACGTTATTCAATCCCAGACTGACTAATTTATCCATAAACCTTCCTAATGAGTCTGATAGTGTAGGAATGAGAGAAAGCAGCATTGTTATCTGTAAACAGCAGCAGCTGACAGCATGTTTAATCACAGGCCGCATAACAGTGACATCGGTGGAGAACAGGATTAGACACTTCTCCAATTAGTCACACAGCAAAGGCACGAACACTGAGCCTGAGGGTCACTGAACCCAAAACCAAGAGCAACAAATATCGGAGTCAGGGAGTCCCAGTAAGGAGGAGGCACTTGGAGCCAGGGGCAGGCTGTGCTGGAGCCCTCCACAACACCCTGAGGGCAGCCAGCATTCAAGGAGAGCCCTGGCACTGCTGCAGAGCCAAAGCCACCACTAATACTGCAGGCTCTGCGCTGCCTTGAGATCTGCAGGCTGCTGTGCCTAACAGGATTTTGCAATCCATGGCGAACATACTAATGGGATAGAGAGGTAAAGAGTTCATCCTACTCACTTTTCTCTGCTTCTTTTCTTTTTTTCTGAGCATCTCTCTCCTGGTTTCCTCTAGCTCATCTCTTTCTGAGGTCTGCAGATTAAAAGCATTAATACAAGCCAGAAGTTATTATGTGAATCCTACTTATCACAAAGTAAATGGGATCTAGTGGGCTGCAGCCTTGGAAGCCACAGCCATTGGTTAACAAAGAGTGTTGTCAAGGCCATCAGGGTTCTCTTTCCCCAGCCCCCAAGTCTGGCGTATGCGGCTCACAGGACTGGGGGGAGCACAGGGAGAAGGGAGCACAGCTGTGGGAGCTGCTGCTGATGGGTCACTGCATGTTAAGGGAGCAGTGATGACGTGAAAGGTACATTGGTGGGGTCCAGAAGCTCTGCACAAACTGTGGGGAGGTGCTGGATGTGCCAGGCACCACCAGGCAGGAGGGAACAGCCCTGGCACCAGCATAATGGGGGCTGCAGCATTACTGCTGCCACCTTTGCTTCCACAGCAGGCAAGGTTTAGCAAGTGCCCTCTCTTCTTCCTGATTCCAAATCTTGGGTTAAACCAGTAGCTGCTCTGTGGTGAAGTCCAGGTGTTTTGATTTATCTCTGAGAGATCTCATTATAAGCCACAGCAGTAGACTCTATGGCAGGGCCCTTTTGAATTTACTTTCTGCCCCAAGGTACAAGAGAAACCATGAGAAATCAATTTTCGTTCCTCCAAGACCCCCTAGTTTTCAAGAACTTTTAAAGGGCAGACAAACCATAACTGGGACATCTCCTACCTTTAAAAAGGTCCTTCATCATATTAGATTTTGATTACTCAGCCTCCTACTCTCCTGTCCACTGTCACTGTGGAAAGCACTGGAGACCTCCCACCAGCCCCTCTCTGCAGAGGGAGAGGGAGGAAGAGAAAGAGAGGGAAAGGGAGAAGGAGAAGGAGAGGGAGACAGAGACTTCCATGGCTGGGGGAGCCACAGCCACCTGTGGGGAAGGCTCCAGCCCCTGTGCTAGCCTGTCCTGGTCCTGCTCCAGCTCCCATTAGCAGGGAGACACAGCATTGCGCCAGGTGCAGGATGCTCCGTGGGCACTGCCAGTTGCCAATTCCTGCTCAACTGGTGCCACTGGCTATCCTGTGGCTGCCTCCAAGCTTTGAGACACTTCTGGGGCTGCAAACCCCAAGACTACCTGACTTGCCCAACCAGTCACTAGGCCCTTGGTGCAATCACCAGGCTCACAGAGCAGCCTGACACTGTAGGAGACAAGGTGCTCATCCCAGCCCAGGCCTCAATCAGCACGGGGGGCCAGGGAGCCCTGCAGGCTCTGAGTGGCAGCAGATAGCCTCCTCTGCCTGCCAGAAAACATACATAGTTCAGGCAAAATATTAATTTAAGACTGTCTGAGCCATGGCAATAACCTAGACATTATGACAATACAGATCAATAAGCCCAGAGAGGACCCTTCACTGAAACATGCTGCAATTGTTCAAACCAAGTCTTAATTGTGACAAGAATTGATTTCTCTTTTCTAATATCCCTGAATTTTAATTAAAAAGTAGTTAAGTAGACAATGTATTTCCAAGATCATTTAGAGGCAGGACAATATCAAGGAGCACACACTTAAAATGCAAAAGTGGTGCCTTGTTAATACAATGGGACCAACGTGGGGGGTTGCTCTGTGCAAGTCAGAGATGCCCATGGCTGAGTAGGGCTCAGGGACATCAGGACCCCCAGGCCAGCAACCACAGCCAGTGCTCCATCCTGGCCTCAGTGCAGACATGGGCACGTCCCCGCTTGTTCTCTCCTGCTCCCCAGGGTCCTCCATCCATCTGCATTTCACACTCTTGCACACACGAGTGCATCTAATAGCTGTGATTATCTGGCAGACTGCAGCGCTTTGCTTTGCCCTTGTACGTAGCACATGGCAGAGGCTGGCAGGGAGGGCAGGCAGGGAGGGCACGACCAGGCAGGCAGCACAGCTCCCACTGCATGAGGGGAGGGCAGTCCCTGCAGCACCAGCTGCCCCAAGAGCTCAGTGGGGTGAGCACAGCCCCAGCACAGTGTTCCCCCTATTCTCCATGTGCTTCTTGGAATGGTCCCAGGATGTGCCCACAGCCCAGAAGAGCCTGGTAGGAGGGAGTGCTGAAGCCCCTATGAAGGGAGGGGGTGAACTCCTCCAGCCTTCAGCCTTTTTTTTTTTAATTCCCGGCAGTGTCTCAGTGGCAGCGGCACAGCACAGTGAGAGTGCAAGGAGCTAGCTGTGAACCAAATATTTCTCAATCATCCTCCATTAGAGTAAAACGGGCCAAAACACCTTAATCTGATTGGAAGGAGACCATTAACATCAGAGACTCCGTTAAAAGAAGAAATGGCCTTTTATCTACTAATCAAGAATCATAAAGAAAAACACTTTGGAAGACACCCATAAATGTTCATGAGAAGGAAGGGACTGCATGCCCCCTGTTCTGAGTTCCCCATGTACAGACTCTTGGGGATGGTTTATTAGCCCATCCCATTTTGGGAGGTTTTGATCTGTTTTGTTTTATGCCCAGGGGTGGCAGCTGTCACTGCCCCACCCCCCATCCTCGCTGGCTCCGGGGCTATCGTGATGAATGGCAGCCAGGCCAAGGTTTCTGGAAGAAACTGAAGGCGAAAAGAGAGGCAGCCCCTCTCTTCCAGCGCAGGCAGTTCGAGTGGACACACGCGCCAGTATCTCAGACTACAGATGCTGCTGTTTCTGTGGATTTTGCCTGCTTGTTTGTTTTGTTTTGTTTTTTTTTTTTGCTTCGGCACTACGACTGAGCTTGCCAGCTTGACTTCTTTTGCTGCTTGGCTGTCAGGAAGCCCAGAGCCAGTGCGTGCCCGCCAGAACCCCAGGACACCCCACTTCCCACCAGGGGCTGCCGCCCTCCGCATAGCTTGGACCCAGATTCCAGCCAACACCAGTGAAAAATCCTGGGGGGTCCTTTTTCCTGCCGCGTTCCAGAGCCAGGCTGCTGCTGCCCAACCCCCGCGGTACCTCTGCCCTTGCTCCAGGTTTGTGCTATACTGTAACTTTTCACCCTCTGCCTGCCGGGAAGTCCTGCCATTCCAGCTTGCTTCTCCTGAGGTTCGTACTACAGTTCTTTTTGCTATCCAGAGAGAACACTGAGATCGACTGCCCCAGGGGGTTCATAAAAGAAACCCCTTCTCCATCCCTCCCTGCCGGCTGCGCCCGCCATCGTCCGCGTGCGAGAGAGGGCCGGAGCCGCGCCACAGCGCCCCCTGCCGGCACGGGGGAAGCACCGCACCTGCCCTGCCCGGCCGGGAGCCACCAGCGCCCCTGGCGGCCGTGAGCGGAACTGCAGCAATGGGGAAAGGGCCTGGGCCGAGAGGGGCTGGCACTGGCTTCTGCTTCTGTTTGTTGTTGCTGCCATTGTTGCTGTTTGTTTGCCTTGTTATACATACTAGTAAAGAGCTGTTATTCCTTTTCTCATATCTTTGCCTGAAAGCCCCTTAATTTCAAAGTTATAGCAATTTGGAGAGAAAGAAGTCATATTCTCCATTCCAAAGGAGGCTCCTGCCTTCCTTATCAGACACCTGTTTTTCAAACCAAGACACAGATCCTCCTCTGTATCAATGAACCTACCTGCTGAGTCTTGCTAAAGGCCAGCAGTGGTGGAATTTGGAGCAGCAGCCCAAGGCAGGGAGAGGTCCAAGTTCCAGAGATCTTGTCTCTGCGTTAAAAGGTGCTGGAATAGCTTTTGGCCATTCTCAAAGAACGTGTCTGGTATTTACTCTGCTGGTGGGTATCTAAGTGGTCAGACACTGCGGCAAATCTTCTTTCCCTAGGTCTGATTAGATTAGAGAGCAGCAGTGCTGGAGAGCTTGCTGATATTGCCAGGAAAGGAGAGCAAAGACTGAAGAAGATTCTCAGAAACATCCCTACCCACTATTCCCCCCCCAGCCCTTGTTCATGCCAGTCAGAGATGCAGAAGCATCACCCTTGCAAACACAGTCCATTTATTTATATCCCTTGACTCATCAAATAAAAGTCAAACCACAAACAGTGAGAAATGGTATCCTGGCTATTTGAAACCCCCAACAACCACACAATGCTGAATCCCTGCCAAAAGCCACCGTCTGCCTGCCCCTAAAACCTCTTTCCTTGGATTTGCTGGCAAATCCAGCAACCAAGTACTGAACAGCCCCAGAGGGAAGGACAGTGCTGGCTGGCAGTGTCACTGGTCTCAAGGAGGAGTGGGATAGCCCAGACAAGTCCCCTGAAGAATTTGTAGGGCTATAATACCTTTTCATGCTAATTTTAATTCAACCATCTTTGTTACTTTGGGTATTTTGTTCTCTAAATCAAACAGCCCCCATAATGATAAAACCCTTCATTAACACCACTGGGCTCTTGCCTAAAACAACAGCATATGATCTCCTGCCTTTTAGTTTGATTTTGCTGTCACTTTGGACAGGATTAAAGAGAAATATCTCTATTAATTCTTCCAATATCCTTCAGCAAACATCAGCTTGGACCAAAGAGGACACAAGATGCCACTGTTAGTAATTCTAAAGAATCTCTTCCCTTGCAGATGTTTGGGGACCCTTGATGGCACCCCAGGCTTTGAGATACTCACCACGGGCATGGAGCAGCTGCCAGCCAGCACCGTAGTCAGGTACTTAACCAACCTCTCTTCTTAACAGGGGATTTTCATGCCTGTTCAAACCCTTCACAGAGGTGCTGCATGGAGCACACACACGAAGGAACTGATGTACAATTTGTGACTCTTCTTGCTCAGACAGAAATTAGCGTTTTGTCTTTGAAGGGGAGGAGGCAGTGCTACCTTCTGCTGCAGGACTGGGAGCCAGCAGAACCTGTCCCCACCACGTCAGCAGCCAGAGGGTCTCTCCTGCCACAATCCCTCCGAGCACCTCTCCCAGCCACGGCTATGCCAGGGACAGGACCGAGCCCTCACCACAGCAAGCCCAAAGGCCCTTGAGCTGCCTGCAGCTGCTGTCCTTATCCAGCCCTTCCTCACTGTCATCTCAGCTCACTGTGTTTTTGGCCAACAGCTTGTCTCACCTCTGCCTGCAATGGGTGTAGTTTGGATCCTGCCCTCTCTCTCAGTGCTGGCCTTGCCACAGCAGTGTGCACAGGCCAGCCTGCCCGGATCACCTGCCAAGAAACCCGCGGGACATCTTATCCCACTTTCCATTTACTGCTGGGTTTTTGGAGCTGTTCATAATCCAACTAGTTCAAGTGTTGAAGCATCACAGTGACCTCTCCCAAACAAGCCAGAATTTTCCGGCCAGACACCTGGCTTTGTGTCAAGTTCCAGTTCCCCAGCCAGCAAGTCCCAGTGCCTGCCAGTCAGGGCATTCACATCCAGTCATTAAGCTCACATCAGCTGTCAGGACGTTGTTTCAGTGCCAGGATGGCTGTGGTCAGTGCTGACAGCTCTCCAGGGCTACCCCATGCCTGCAGAAAGGTTTACTTCACCAGACGTCCCCAGAAGGGAATGTAGCAGTTGGTCTGGGATGGCTTCCCATCCATTTCCCTCTGATAGGAAGGCATGAGGAGCATTGCCTCTGTTTTCACTGGCCACAAACATAACTAACCTGGGGCTGCATGCTGCTGGAGCCCTGCAGCACCGCGACCGGAGCTGAAGGAGCAGCCTGTCCCCTGCAATCGGTGTAGCGCTGTGGTTTGTGGTTTGTTTCCTCCTGTAACTCTCTGTTCCTGACCTCACAACTGTTAACTCTCAGAATCTGACCTTAAGCCTTGCTAAATGAATTTCTCCTCTGTGTTACTGTAAGGGCTGTGCAATGCCAGGAATTATGCTCAGTCAAGGCATGCTGAAGAAGCACAGGGTCTTGGCAGGGCACAGACTGCACAGGGCTGGAGGCTCTGCCAGCGGCACAGACCCACACAATGTAACACTTCTGCCTCCCTGCAATGGCAGGGAGCAATGGCAGGGAGCAATGGCAGAAACCTCAAGGAGTTCTGCCGGGCTGGGAAGCAGCAAAGTCCACAGCTGGAGCCCAGCGTTGTGCAGAGGCCACAGGAAAGAGCTGGGCAGAGCCAGATCACCAGCGCATGCCACAGGCCAGATGGCTGGGCCAAGGTGGGCAGGTGGGACATGGACTGAGAGCTGGCTGCCAAGGCACATCAGCCTCATGAGACACATTTTCCAGCCCTGGCACTGCTCACCCGCCGGCCCAGGCCATGGGCACATCACAGTACTGATGATGTCACAGGAGGCAAGCATGAGCCTTCAGGTGCCACATAGACTTCAGAGAGCAGTGAAGTAACTGAGTATTGACTGAGATGTCCCAGGGGAGCCCTGGAGCACATTACATTCTGCTTAACTCAGTAATTACCATTTATATTATCTCTTCCCACACTCTATCTTTATTAAGCTAAAAGGTCTGTAATTACACTTGGTTTAAGTGTAAAGTTTTAATTAATGCATATTATGAAGTATAATAGCTTCTTAGAGATAATGTTGCCCATTCTATCACACTGTATCCCTCTGTAATGCTTTAACCAAAATACAAGTTTGTCCCAGTGAGTGAGCAAAGATTCTACAAATCAGGCACTGGGATGCAAAACTTCCTCTGCAATGCCAAAAGGAAGCAACAAATGGACAAACAATTCAGTACAACCCCTCTCAGAGCTGTTCCTCCTCTGAGCTCCAGGAGGACATGCCAGGCTGCAGCTCCCACTGTTGCATCATCCCCAGTCCACCGGTAGCACCACACCAGACATCTACAAATGCATTTAACTGCTGATTAATCTTTGATTCCATTTAGTTTAGTTGTTGGAAGAGTTTTAGTTTAGGACTTGTGTTTATGGAAGAGTGTCAGCACAGCACATCAGCCCAGGGCAGTTTCAGGCCAGACAAGTTCTCTCACTGTATCATGACAACTCTGAGACACTCACACAAATACAAGATCCCTAAAACTTCCCAAACAAACACCACCCATACAGAGACTTAGAGAAAAACCCTGCAAAAGGCACAATAAATTACTGAACTTTTGGCATTGGGCTGAATTAAAATGATAAACTGAAGTTTTTGCTTGCCAAAAGCTGTTTCCATGGTGCTGCAGCAGCAGATGGTCTTTCCTGGAGGTGAAGGATTTTGAAGATTTGCCAGTTCAGAGAGAACCAGAGGGTTAACATATGTATTGTAAGATGTAAGAGAAGAGTACCTGGCAGTGCAGCCTGACAGGGCTGGCATGGCTGAGCCCCCACATCCCACAGAGGGCCAGGATCCTCTGCAACTCACAGCTCAGCCCAGGACCTGCTCAGAGGGTGGACTGACCCAATTACCTGCTTATTGGGGTCCCTTCATAATTCCTCAGGAGGGAAACCCCAATAGCCACAGCATTCCCTTCATTCACACCAACAGCCTGTTCTGGCTCTGTTTTATGAGTCATTAATTCCTAATAAGTAGAAAACTGCCTGATGGGCTTTGGACAAGAATATTTACTGTATCAGAGACAATATACAATATAAATTTCCGGCTATAAACCAGAGTTTGAATGTTGACATATCTTTAATAATGATAAATGAAGAGTTTATGGATGCAGCTAAAGTTCACATCAGAATTTTGATTCATGATCACACTGATCTCAGGTGGAGCCATCAAGCCCAGACCCAGCATCTTGTCCCAGATTTGGACACCATCACATCCCTCACCTGCACCCCAGTAACGGTCAGCCCCCCTTTCCCTCCTGTGCTGTGGGGCTGCAGACACAGGACCTGATCCCCCTTCCCTGCCAGCCCCGGGAAGCTGTGCCATGGGAAGCATTGAGCTATGTATTGTGAGCCAGGGCTGTGACAGCTCCCCAGCCAGCCAGAGAAATGCTAATTGCGAAGCAAGTAATTAGTGGCTATAAAATATGACCAATACAATTACACTGAGGGTTTTTCCTCTGTCTGTCCAGAGCCTTGGCACAGAACAGTCTTATAATTAGGTGACAAAACTGACAGGCAGCTCCAGTGAAACAGCCCATCCTTGCCCTCTGCAGAGACTCCCCAAGTGTTCTGCACCAATAATTACTAATCAAGTTATTTCTCTCAAGATTAAAAAAGCGTTCCACAAGTAATTTGCCCATAATAGCACAGGCCTGGTGCTGGCAAAGAGCCCCACCCCTGCAGAGCCCAGCAGGTCTGGGATAGCTCCAGTGCCAGCATCACAGACCCTTCCTGAGGGACACCCATCCCAGCTTAGGACCCCCTTTGTGTCCCCATGGGCTCTGAACTGCTGCTCCATCCCCCAAAATGGCCACACAACGGCACTCAGTGCATCCCACTGCCACCCAGGACCTCCAAGACATCGCAACAGGTGTCATGAAGGACTGTTTTAAGGTCACTTAAAGAATCACCAGCAAATGTGATCCCAACACAGCCAGGATTCCAACACAGTGAGCAACGGGTGGGACAGAGTGAGGAAGCAGCAGTGATCCTGAAATGTTCTGGTCCCTCCAGACTGTCAATGGGCACAAGGATAAACAATCTGGGAAAGATGAAGGGACACAGAGGCAGCAGTGTGTCTGAGCCACATCTCTGGAGCTCCAGCCTGCTGCCCCACACCAGACTCACCTGGTGCTCACCTGCATGGGGACATGCCCTCCTCAACACTGCTTCATCCCAGGTGTTGCTGCTGGTGTGCTCAGTGGCACTGTGATGATGTCATCCAGCTGCATTTTCTAAAACTGTTTGGAAAAAAGCCCATGAGTCTGTAATTTGTCATTACCATACCAACCTGGAGAGCAGCTGAACAAACCACTAATATCAAACAAACAAACAAAACCTGTAATGTCTCCTGTCAAGCAGAGACCAATGCTGATGGGTGACCTGTAGCAGCACAGGAGAATAATTTGTGAATTGCCATTGATTTCCAAAATCAAAACATAAATTTTGCTTCACAATTGAAGTATCATGGGAAGTTTTGTTTTTAGTAGGTGTTTTGTCTCCCTGTGATTTTTTGGGGGGAAATAACATTCACTCCAGCCAAGCCCACGGAATCCTTGTGACACAAACTTGCTGGTTAAACTCAGGCACCTGCTTCCAGGCCTGGGTCATTGCAGGAAGTCCTCAGAATTCTCTTCAAGACTGGTGTGGCTCCCGAGTCAACCCCATGAGCACCACTAGCCACTCACACCAGCATGGCAGGAGGGGTCCCAGCCCCCACTGTATTTCGGTGCAGAGCATCTGGCTGCCAGGGAGAACAGTGCAAGACTGCCTGTCCAAGGAGAAGCACTGAAACCTGTCATTTGGACCCAACTAGGTGCCCACTGATGTTTTTGAAGGGCCCAACACCCTCTCCTCCACCATGGCCCCATATGCAGCTCCAGCCCACAGTTTCACCCCAACAGCTCCTGTCTGTGACCAACAAACTCCACAGCTCCCACCCCACCACCTTCCAACTTGGCTCCACTTTTGGGCCGGAGTTCAGCACATCACTGCAAACCCCAAATCCCCAGAACTCGCCCTGAGCTGCTCCATCTCCTTACCAGAACATCTGCCGTGCCGCACACACTGCAAGTGCTCTGCGTTTCTCCTGCCGCTTCCGCTAACAGCATTAGTCCTGCTGCTACCAACAGAGTGTGAGGCAGGACTGAGCCTGCTGATGCCTGGCAGTCTGAAAACATGAGAAACTACCTCTCTCTGTCCCAGCACACAAGAGCCACCGGGGCCTCTGAGCAATCCTGCTCAGCCCTGCAGACCCAGCAGCTGGGGACGGCTCTTCCCACAGCAGCAAACACCAGTGGTACCTGCCACTGGTCCATGCTCTGCTCTGCTTCCAGCAGCTCCACGTCTGTGTTCTCCTGCATCTTTTGTCATTATCTAACCCATGACAAACCCATTATGATAGTAAAGACCAGAATCGTGATCCCAGGCAGATGCCCAGCACTGGCCCAGAGGAGCAGCAGTATTTTGCACAAGGCAGTAACAAATTACTGAAGGTCACCTATGATTTATCACTGCCTTGGTTTCCAGACAGCGACACTGTTTCCCCCAGGGAAGCAGCCTTGTGGGTGCCAGCACATCTGCTCTGATTGAGCCTCTAACATGGATGATTTTGCTTATTTTATTGGATTGGAAGCATCCCCAATAAGCATGTTGTCTCCTTGTCTGAGTGATGCCTTTGCCATATGACAGTGAATTTACATCCCATCCACTGCACACAACTGCTCTGACAACTGGAAAAGCACCATATGGGGTGGGGACACACTCCAGGAACTCAGTCCCAGCAGGGGTGAGTCTTTGCTCTGCTCGTAAATATGCCAGAAATGTCTGTAGGTGACAGGCCCTGCCAGAGATAAGACTACACAGCACTGTGCCATGCTTTCATCTTCAAAGAGTTTTAAGATGCAAAGAAATTAACAGCAGCTTCTCCTGGGCACAGCTTTTGGCTGTATGGGGGTCTGAGACACCGGGCTGGCACCGCAGAGACACTGCTGGAGCCTGTCTACACAAGGAACAGACAAGAGGGCAGAGACACCCCAGAGAGCACAGCTGCCTTGGACACGGGCTCTGGGGAGGCTCCCACTGCAGCTGCCAGTGAGAATGGCTGAAGCGGCGCTTGTGCCAGTGCAGTTACTGCTACTGAGACCCCACCTCGCCACAGAGAAATGAGGACAGACCCCTCTGAGCCAGCCCTCCCTCTGTCAGCGCCCCCAAAATGGGCTGGGGTACACCAGCAGGGGCAGGGTCACGGTCACCCAGGGTTTGAAACACATAGCAAACAGGCCTCCACTCCCTGGCATGACACCTCCAGATGCTGGAGCCAGGAGCCGTGTCCGTTAGTCCCAGCAGCCGCCTGGCCTGTGCCCCTGGTCTTGATGGGACAACAGCCTGGCCTCAGCACCAGAGCCTGGCTTGTCCTTGCCACTGGCTGATTGTGGGGATTGTGGCTCCAGATATCCCTTTCATCTCATGAGAGGCTGCTGGATTTAATTCCCTGCACTATGGTATAAAGTGAGGGTCCCATCTGGAAAGCAATTTGTGTTTCTCAGAGCAGACAGTCAGAACATTTTCCATTAAAATGTAAATTTAGCCAAGTTTTCTGGCATCTCTTTTCCTTCCTTAAGGTAAGAAGAATATGAACTTGTATTATTTTTTCCATCAATGATATCTTCCCCTCAGTTTTGTGTTAAGGAAAAAAGCTGCCTGATATACACCTTTAGCAAATTAAATTTGAATTGAGTCTGACAGCACAACAGGGATCCAGATTACAGGGAGATGTCCTGGCCTAATTGGAGTCATTGCCAAGAAGTTATTTGCAGAGTGTTAACCACGGAGGGCACAAGTAGAGCAAACATGGTCTCTGCACTGAATGCTCATCTTGCCAGCATTCCCAACTGGCTGCAGGACCAGCCTGTTCCAAACTCCAGTGGCACCTTGACAGTGTCTAGGAACACCCTGGATGCTGAGTTTAGTTTTACTGCAATCCCAGCCATCCTCAGCCAGGCACCGCAGAACCCCACTGACCACACTCTCTGCCAGCCTTGGGGCTCCCACGTTAGCCAGGTGTGGTGGTTCCTGCCCTGCCAACGATCCCCATCCCACCTCCATCCCTGCTCCATCATCAGTCCCTGCCCCACCACTCGTCTCGCCACAGCTGCAGCCACACAGCAGGGGGGAATGGATGTCTGGTAACCAGCAGAGGATTTTGGCCAAACATGCTCAGAATAATGAAACCAACTGTCCCACTCACTGCAGGTTTTAAAAGATGATATTTCATTATTAAAACCCCAAATCCCTGTGAACTCACCATTTCTTTTGCTTTCAGACACCTGGAGGCAGGGAAGTGCTCTCTCCACACCCTGGGAAGCCTATCAGCGTTTGAAGGGTGTTTAGAGGGTACAACTATACACTAAGGAGAAAAACCTGAAAATTCTCCACAAGCTTGGGAGCTTCTCGTTCCCCAGAAATCTCATCCAATCAAGCTGTGGCTGATGACAACTTGCACCTGACAGAGCTGCAGCCAGGCCACTCCCAGCCCCTGTAGGCAGAGTTAATGAGGAGCATCACCCCAGACGCTGGGGAGAGTGGGCTCATCAATAAAAATTAATAGTTTCATTGCAATGGGGGATCTAATCCAGTGCTTTCCCTGTCCTGGGGGCCAAAGTTCTCCCTAGGGCCGCACATGGCTTTCCTACAGGACTGCCCCTGGAACCCAGCACATCTTGGACTGCAATGAATGCTCTGTCCCACAGCAGCAGCAAGTGAGTCAGCAGTCTCAGCCAGCATTAATTATGCAGAGAATCATTTGCTGGTAAAAAAAAAAAAAAGTTCTAATTTAATCAAAATTAAATTAATAGTTAATTTAACAATTCCACAGTGAAAAGCCTTTGACCTCTGGACCTCTTCTCCCTGCACGCAGGGACTGCAGCAGTGACATCCCACGGCACCCCAGCACTTCCCCACCTCAACCTGCGCTGCCCAGAGCCCCTCCCCAGGGACCCCCTGCAGCCATCCCCAAGGCGTCAAGACCAGGGTGGGTAAACCACAGCCATTCTGAAAAAGGGAAAAAATGGAGAAGAGGTGGGTGAACACAGACCATGTTACCTTTAAGCCTCTGAAAATTTCCAGTCCAAATAAATATTTTTTTAAGGAACTGGAAAATAGGAAGAAGAGCAGTCAGGCAGAACATTCTCCAGAAAAGGGAGCTGAGAGCAAATCTGACTAATGTACCTGGGGTGATCTGGAAGAGGGAATCTGTCTGAGGAAACAGACTCTCCAGATGACCTCAAGGTCCCTTCTGTCTTTATCATCTACACTTCTACAGACTAATTCCTTAAATCAGTATCCTGCAGAACTTTGCCCAGCATTCTGCCAACTCTGGAGCTGGAAGAAGGGCTGGAGGACAGTGTAAGTGGATATGCATCCGCAGTGTGCAGAAGGAAACTCGGTTTTTACAATAGGCCTTTGTAGTCTGCAAGGATAAACTCAAAAGAGCATTTCACAGCAGCCTCCTTGTGTGACAGCAAAGCCATGTCTGGGAGGTGCAGGAGAGGCAGAACCACCCCAGCCAAAGTTGGCTGTCCAGCAGATGCCCCTTCTCACGCACTGTTTCACAGCCCTCTCCTGACACAGATGGACTCACTCCTGCAGCAAAACCAAGAACTGCAACTCAGCATACCCTGCTGCATACAGGCCTGGCCCAGACAGACAAGATCATCTTTCCTGGCTGTTACCACAGTGAGTGAAAAACCCTCACTCTGAGCTCCCAGCATCTGGTAGGGCAGGCTGGGCTCCATCTGGAAGCATCTCCCCAGGCAGTGGACTATCTTCTAGTCAAGGCATTACAAGAAAATACATCAGAAGAAGATTAACATAAATATTGTTTTAAAGACTTAATCAGCTGCAAATTGCAATTTTGTGTTTCCAGCTTAATTAGCCCAAGTCTGGTTTTCATTTCATTGGGAAGCAGAACGAGGGCAATAGCAGCAGCATCACAGATCTCTGGTTGCAGTGATGGAGAAAAACATCTCCCTGGTTAGGGCTCTTGGATGCCTCAGACAGCAGCATTCCCAATAGCTCCAACAGGGCTGGAAAGGGTCAGGCACCAAGCAGCTTCACCTCCAATCCAACCCTGGCCCAGGTAGCCTGGCCTGGTGTTGCTCGTTTGAACGATTGCTCCACAAGTTTGAACTGGCTCTGCTAGTGAGGTTCTACAGATGCACTTTTGTTTGTAGGGCAAGTGCTAATTAAAACACAAACCATGTAACTTCCGCTCTGAGTGCTCACACCAATGTGATTTCTACAAGGGCTGCAAACACAAGGGTCACCCTGGTCTATGAGTAGGTTTATGAAGGTGTTTATAGCCCCACCTACCAGATTTCCAAAGGTACCTTCCCATTCCAGCAGAAGCTGTGTCTGATCCCCATGTCCTGGCTGGGCTGGGGTGTATTTTCACCGTGTCCCAGCAGACAGGTCACTGTGTCCTGATGGCTCACTACGGCTGCTGGACCCACTACCATGTCACCCGGCAACAACAGCACATGGGGCTCCGCAGTCACTCGGTGTAGCAGCAGGGTCCCAGTTTGGGAAGTACCAAGGACACCTGAATAAGCAACAAATCCTGGGTTTGCTCCATGCTGGCGCATTCCAGAGGTGCTGACAATGCCCTAACGCTGATACGCAGGCCTGTCACTTCAGCTGGTGCCAAGCACATCATGCTGACAGCGCAGTGCCCCGTAGACAGCCAGAAGCCAGAGGAAAGAGGGAATTTATAGTGCCTGCAGTTTCTGCAAGAGAAAGACCGCACGAGCCCTTTCACCCATGCCTGATGCATGGCTCATCCTCTTGATGCTGGTGGTACAAATAAAGCTGTCACTTGCAGGGACACTGAACACTGGCAGCAGGGAATGAGCCATGAGCAGAGGCACCAGTTGAGATGGGGATACGTTTCTCCAGTTGTCTGCCCACCAAGGCTGCTCGCAAATGCCACATCAGGTTGTGGCCAAGATGAGGCGCTCCAGGCATCCCAGAGCACACACCGGAGCCAGAGTCCCATTCCGGCAAGGCTGTTCTTCCTTAGGGCTGTGCCTCACCTCGGGGAGCATCACTCCCCACCCAGCAGTAGGAAAGGAGCCCTTCCTGGCTTTGTGGCCACCAGCTCCACCTGCATGTTTCAGAGTCCCTAAGGGGAGGAGGAGGACCTGCTGCAGCAGAGCCCCCACAGCCAGAGAAGCAGGCTCCTGGAGGCCCCCCAGCTGCATGGTTCAATCGGTGACCATGGCTCAGCTGCTCCACTGGCGCAGGGCAGAGCCACGTGCCTCTGCTAGCACAGAGGGAAGGGGCGCAGCTGCACCCAGTTATCGATGGTGCAAGATCAGCTTGTCTGAGCAGAGAAATACATCACCGGGAAAATAGGAAACATTTGGAAAGTGGATGGCGGGTGTGAGTGATGGATGAGCACTGGAGTAGCCCAGCAAGGATGGATGAATAGCTGATGAGCTGAGGAATGAGGCAGGGCTTGCTCACTGTGCAAACCCAGCAGGGAAATTGCTCACTGTGGTAGAAGGTTACAGCAAGCCCCCATACAGCCTTTACACCCCCACAGGCGTGGGGGCACCAGGGCAGCGGTTCAGGCTCTGCTCAGTGCCGGTGTGAACTGAGGGATGTGGAGAGTCACTGCCCAAATCCACTGCCCACCAGGGCCCACAGAGGGACCCCCAGTGCCCCACTCTGTCCCCTCTACTACACCAGACCCTCTGCTCAGAGCAGTGCCCGCTAGCACTGTGGGGACAGGCGGGCAGAACAAGGGGTCCTGCGCAGGCAAAAGGAAGTGACCCCTCTGATTTCCCTCAGCCCCTCCATCCCCCAGGATACTTGACTGGGAAAGGCAGGGTAAGAGCAGAGATGCAGAGAATACTGTGAATTTTCAGAAGCACTGAGAGTTTTATCTCAGTAGTAGGTTTCGATTCCATTTAGAACAGAGAAAAGCAGCCAGAGAACGCCACAGCTGTAACATCCCCAAAGCTCCAAACCCCTCTACTCCATGTTTGCTTTCCTTCCAGTGCAGATGGCATGGGATGAGCACTCAGAAGTGGGTGGGGCACACAGGTTCTTCCCCACACCATCCTGATAACAGTTTAACTTTCATAATCACTGTATTCACAAAGCCTGATCAGGATAACAGAACAGACATTTGGGAACGATACAGCAGCACAAAGAGGTCAGAAAGGGTTTTCTAGTCTTTTTTTTATTTACCTTGACATAACCCACTGACCTTATTAAACAAGGCCATGATCACCCACTCCTGAGTGCACAGGCACACAGTGCCCAGCTCCACCAGCTCCCAGTCCCAAGGGTTAGGAAGATTCTGGTACCAAGCCATACTTCTTCATCAAGATGTCAACTGTGGGTGTTAGTGCACTGCAGGGAGAAACAGAGCCATCAGAACAAAGGGTTTGGAGCATTAAACTGCATTTTCTGGGGAAGAGTAATTGTTGAGACACAGGATTGCACTTAGAACCAAGGAGAGCCTGAACTCCAGAAACTACAGCTTCACATAGAAGCCTTGAGAAAGGGGAATTTGAGAGCTCTTGAGGATTTCTGTATGTGCTCGTAATTAAGTTAACTTTAATGGGAAGATGGAACTGCTGTGGGAAGCAAAGCAAAGCAAAGCAAACAAAACAAAGCAGAACAAAACAAAGCAAAGTAATGCATGACCCAACCCTATCCAAAAGCTTTGTTTCATTTAAAGCAAGGGAAAAGCCCCAGCTACACTCACCAGCCAGGCCGGATGATGGAGAATTTCCCCGACACAGATAAGTCAACCACAGTCGACCCCAAGCGACACTCTGGGCTCTGAATGTCTCCTATGGGGCCTCCATCAATGACCAAGGACAACTGAGGCCACAAGTCCTGGAATTCCTGCAAGAGAGCTGTGGATAACAGTCCTGACAGTGGTTTGTGAGTATCATTTAAATAAAATAAAAATATAGCAACAGAGCAACTCTTGGTTTATTGCTAAAGCTGAGTTCAACTGAGAGAGCCTGGGGCTCTGCCAAACTGCCCCAGTGACATCCCTGAGGGATGAAAGAACCTCACCAACACGGTCAGGGTGCTGCCATGGGAGCTGATGTTGGCGCTTGTCAAAGCCAGCGGTCCTGAGCAGGTACGTGCCAGGTCTCTCATGAAGGGGTGGTTTGGAATGCGAACACCAACCAGCTGCAGGGAAAGAGAGGAGGGTTCTACACACAGAAACTGGTTTTAATTTTGCATTACCTAAAACTCTCTTGACTTAAAGCTGAAGCTCTAGAGAATTGATGGATCTACATCTGCTGAACCAGCAATAACACAAGACTTAAATCAGGCCCTAACGCTGGTTTATGCCATGTCCAGGTCAGTCACAGGGAGCAGGACAACACAGGGACCACTTCTGGGGACAGGTAAGGACAAATGTTACAGTAGCAACACAAAACCAGCCCACTGCCCCCGAAGCCCTGAGATCAATCCTGTAGCCAAGACTTACTGATGTAAATGGATTTAAGTCTTTATTTAGCTCTTCTGAGCGCTGTAAGACCAGGGTCACTGGTCCCGGGAGCAAGTCCCGCAGCAGCTCGTCGGGAACATTCACGTGGCAATACCTGCAGGGCCAGAGACAGCTGGATCAGGGTGTGCACACGGTGTCGGCCGGGCCACTGGACCTCAGGCAGCTCCAGCACGGCCCTCCCATTCCTTCTGTGGGGCTCCGAGTCCGCGAGAGGTGCTGCACCCCGCCGGCATCCCGGGCAGCCCCGCGGGCTCCACGGCCCGGCCGCGCCCACCTGTAGAGCCGCTCCACGTCCCCGAGGCAGATGGCGAGGGGCTTCGCACCGTTCCGCCCCTTCAGGCTGTAGATGCTGCGCACGGCGGCCGAGTCCTGGGCCAGGCAGGCCACGCCGTACACCGTGTCCGTGGGCACCGCCACCAGCCCGCCTGCCTGCAGGGCACCGGCCGCCGCCGCCACCGCCTCCCTCCAGCCTGCGCGACACCAGGCGTCAGCGGGGCGACCGGGCACCTGCCTCCACCGGCCGGGGCCTCCACCCTCCGGCCCGGCCCAGCCTCCCCCCTCCGCTGGTTCCCCGCGCGCACCGTGAAGGTCGNTCTCTCTGCAGGTTCCAGACGACCCGCGGAGGCTGCGGGAGCTGCTGGAGCTCCGGCAGCGGCACCTGAGGTCCCGCATCGCCGCCTGCGAGGAGCTGACGGCGGCGATGGCCGCGCTGCGGGCGGCGCTGAGTACCGGCCCGGCGGCGAGCCGCGAGGGGCCCTGAGGAGCCCGGGGAGCGGCGGCGGGACCGAGGATGGGACGGAGGNGGAGGAGGCACAGCCGTCCCCAGCGCCCGTGTGTTCCAAAGGCTCATTCTTCCCTGGCTGCTCTGGGATCAGGACCAGCATGAGACGACGCTGGAGAGGCTGCAGAGGCACAAACCCAGTGTTGTTCTGGGGCCCCTGCTCAACACTCGTGCCGAAAGCCAGTCCTGGAGTCAGGCCTGACCTGAGCAGGAACCAGCTACGGGACGAGGTTTGAGGTCTGGGGTGGGAGATGCCCCAGTTCTGGGTTTCAACTCCCACCCACACCCCACGGCATCAGAGCAGCGAAATTTGGCCAGTGCTGGGAGGGAGAGGAGGGTGAAAAGGCAAACGCTGCCTTTCAGGGTTGGAATTCCTCTTCCTAAGGGGACAGGGCAGGACACTCACACTCCTCTCCCACAGAATACTCTCAGGAAAAACTATTATAACACAATGTTTAAATAAGCGTTTAATTAGGATTCCATTAGTATTGCTTTCAATTCCAAAAAGGTTAATTTCCACTTCTTTGCAGATATTTCAAAGTACAATATTAACTTCATACAAAATGAGCAATTAAGCAAACACCATTATTTCACATTCTTCAAAAAATACAAATGCATATTTACTCTTTTGGGTTTTGGAGATGCTCTTCCTTTGGAAGTACTGTACCTGTAACTAACATCTTCACATTGCTCAATGTAAGCACATTTGTTCCCATGTTTCAGAGTTAAATAAATTCCTTTATTACCATACACACATTCTTGAGAAACTGGGGTTTAGTTCAGCCGTCTCCAAAGCCCCAGGCAGTGCAGGCCCCCAGTCCTGACAGCTCCACTGGAGCTGCCCCCGGTGTGGAGCCAGGCTGGGGTTTGCCAGCGCTCGGCTGGGTGAGGCAGAACAGAGCAGGGTCAGCCCAAGCAGCAGGAGGACAACAGAGTCACAAACCAGGAACACCACCGACTGCAACTAGAGCACTGCAAGCACACCCTCAAGTCTGCTGGAAAAGGTCATGTGAAAAAAATCTTTTTTAAGAAAAAGTAGAAACTGCATTTATTTGAGGAAGTGTACACTGCATAATGAACCAAATTTTGGCCAGCTTGCACACCACTGCAGCATGGTGTGGGGTTTCACCTAGTTCCAAAAACACACACACTCAGACTATGTACACTACTACATAAATATCCAGTTTAATTTGCATTTCTCAGTGCAGACACAGAATCCACCTTCCAGAACATGTGATAGATATCAAGACAAGACACAAAAAAGTTAAAAGTTCAGCCCTGTCCATGAGAATTGACTACAGGTAACATTTATAAAAATTTGACATTGCTTCCAAAATATGTTACGGAAAAAATAGTATACAATTAAAAACTCTGCAGTCAGAAATTCATAGGGTTTATTAAAGACATGCTCTTCTTTTTTGCCTTACAGTCCAAACGGACTCCAACAGTTCTGCCCAGCTAGCTCAGATAACTCCTGCCAAGAACTTTTCACCCACAGATCTCAAATAATTTCACAGAGACAACACCCTGTCCTTGTTCCATGGGGAGGATCCGAGGCACGGGGAGGTTCTGTGCCTTGCCCAGTGTCTCCAGCCAGCGGTAGAAGCGAGAACGTGACACCAGATCTCATCTCCTCTGCCCCACTGACTCGGCAGCCTCAGCTCAGGAACCAACCCAGGAACAGCTGCTCATCTCCAATCATCTGCAATCGTCTCCAAGGACAACTACCCTCAGCTCAGCTCCCCCTTGCAGCTCCACACCAAGGGGCCAGCTGGCTCCAGCTCTGAACCAAGTTTATCTTGGAGTAGGAGTGCTGTAAACAGTTCACAGCGTTGATGCAGATCAAGGACAACATCGTGGATGGCTACAGCCACCCCCAAGAAATAAGGCAGTAATAGGACATCAGAAACCATCTTGAAGACAAATTTCAAAGGTGCAACATGCCTGTTTGAGAGCAGCTTGTCACTTGTGTTTCCATGTGGGTGACAGAACGAGGACAGGGGAAGAAGGACACACATCAAGAGACACAGCATGTCCGACAGGGTGACAAGCAGCCCCCAGAAAGTGTGAGAGAAAAGGCTGCTGAAGCACAGTGCTCTCAGAGGGTTATTTGCATAGATTGGACGTTTGCTAACAATGCATAATTTGTCTGGGGCACGGGGGAAGGGCAGCACAACACCCACCACACCTGTTCTGTCAGACAGACACACGGACCACGCAGGACAAGGATCTTTAGCTACAGGTATTGCACCAAGTTAAGTGCTCATCTTTGCACACCCCTGTTAACTTTTACTCAGAGCAAAAATAAACTTTGTGAAAGTATATACAAAAGAAATTGCAGCAATTGGGTTAAAGATAAAATAACCTAAAGTGCATTTTAGATACCAGTATGAGGTTCTGCAAACTTGTCTTCCTGGGCACACTCAGCATTACACAAGTGTCCAACTCGTACTTTGTTCCATGTAATTCAGTACCAGCATTCAATCAGTGCTGATTCTCTCCCCCCACCCCCCTACAAACCTACAAGCACAAAAAGCAATTTCTCCAGCCTTCAGCTGCATGCCAGGTCTGCTCGCTTGGGTCCTTTACTTGGTGACCAGAGCTACCAAAGTCAGTAACTTGACTCCCTCAACATGTTTAAGCTTCTACACCCATCTAGAAACTACAAGTGACCAAGTAAACCCCCACTAGCATAAAACAAGTGACCTAGAGCACTGTAGTTTTGCTCTCTGACTGATAATCAAAAGGCTTCATACAGACTTTGTAGAGGCAGGCACACTGTTCCCAGAGGCTCCAGCACATGAACCCTTTTCTGGGAATCCAACATCTCACCAGATCTGTAAGGGCAGAAACTCTCCCTTTAATAAACCATGTAATAGTGAATATGCTAAATGCTGGGGCAGCAAGGAAAGGACAGGAAAATCTCTGGCCTTGCAGAATCTCAGAGCTTTGCTGCAGCTACCCTTGGATCTCCTCCCATCCCAGCATGGCACAGACTGCCCTGGAGCACAGTCTGATCATACAGCACTGGAGTTGATGCAAATGCAAAAACATCTCAGACACGCAACACAAACACTCTGGAAAGCAGATGGATGATAAACAACAAAAGCACATACCTGTAAAGCACAGTGGATGCACAGCCCGTGTGCTCACAGAATCACACGCTCCTGCCTCAGTACAAGCTCTTACCAGTTCCACCTGAATTGCAGCCTGCCTGATGCACATATAAGGGGGCAATGGCAAACCCAATGCACCGAAGAATCAGCAGGACATAGTGCCTTTCCTGGAACACACTAAACAAACCCAGTAGCTGTGAAGAGAAACAGCAGAGATTGACCCTGGACACTGCTGCCCATCACCACAGCTCACATTGAGCCTCCCAGTTCAGAGACTTTGGTAGTTTCTTCTACTCATTTCAGTCACAAAAGAGTTTCTGAAGATGCTCTCTGGTCCAACCAGAAGCATGTTTTAGGTTGACTGAGTCATAAGTAGCAAAAGTAAAAAAGCCTCCCTGAAGGCTGTGAAGGCTCAGAAGCAGTTGCTAAATTGCCCAGCTGTCACAGTGCAGGCCACATCTGGGACCCTTGTCCCCCATAAGAGGTAACCCCACAACTCCAGGGGAATCTTCACACTCCTGCATCAGCAGTCTCCCACAGGCACACATCCACAGCCACTCACACTCAAAAACCACAGCTGCACTTCGCCAAAGAAAAGGCCCGAGGCCACAGTGAGAGGCACCAGAGGGACCTCCAAGCAGCTCCAGGCAGTGCTCAATCCCCTCCCAAATGGAGCTCTATGCAAAATAGCTGGCAGGAGACTCCTCTGTGAGGACAGTCCTAGCCATGCAGGCTTGGGACTATTCTGTTTGTGTTCAAAGCAGTTCTTGCTGCCATGCAACCCAACTGCAGCACAAAATGAAGCTGTAGGAGAAAAGCAAAGGGGCCACCACCTCACTGCCCTCCAAGGATTGCCATTACAGAAACAAAACAAGAAATGCTTTGTTAACCTGTTTTGTGGATGCCAAACCCTGTTGCTGCAGGACTTGCAGCCCTGCTATACAACAGCCCTGCACAGCCCTGCCACAACAGCCCTGCACAGCCCTGCCACACACCCAGAGGAAACACCACCAGCAAGTGTGGTGCCCTTGAGTTCATCCCTGCAACTGCCAACACCGAGCTCTCTGCCCTGGCACAGACAAATGGCGTGTCCCAGGCATGGAGTGTTCCTGGCACAACCATCTGCCCTCACAGGACACGGTTTTTCCCTTCTGCACTTGACTGAAAGCAAGCTGTCCAAGAGGGGAAAACCAGTTCCCTTTAGTCCCTTTCCATCCATGCCTGGGCAGTGCATTCTCAAGGGAACAGCATGAGAGGTCACTGAAGCCAGTCTCAGTGTTGGTCAGGCTACACTGAGCATGTCACAGGAGAGTTGAACACCTGCTGATCAGCAGGCAGCACTCACAGGGTTCTTCCCGGAGGTACAGGCAACAGCTCTGATCAAACACAAAAAGTGAAAAGATCTCTATCCACTACAGTTTGCATTCCTAAATTGAGTGCAGGGACAATCCCTACTAATTGGCTTTAGTCATTATCTTTGTATCTCACTAATGACAACACTGTAAACTGAATAAAGACTATTTAATATTCTTTCCTTTAACACAAGAAGACTGACAGCCAAAGCCAGAAAGATGGATAAAAACTATAAAATTACATCTTTCAAAATAATGCAGCATAAATAAACCATTTAGAATGAGACTGCATTTATTGCAACATTACAGGCTTTTTGGTGGAAGGGGGGGTTTGGATTTGATTTACCCTGAGTAGGTTAGAATATAGACTCTCAGTTTGATATGAAAAACTACTCTGTTGCGTAACATCTTTTAGTCAAGAAATAGCCCCGTGCACAAAAAGCTGGCATTGCAGTAGGCTGGAGGCAGAGTCAGGCAGAAATTATATAGCTCACTGGAATAAAAAGAAGCATGTATGGACAACTGAAGGACAGACTCACTGAATTCAAATTCAAATTCTGAATTTACATTGAATCTTTCTGAAAATTTTCGTAAGAGTTGTTCTCCATAAAAGATGAGAGTAACCAGCAAAGGCACCATGCTCCCAATTCAACAGTCCCAGGGTTAGGATGATGACTTGTTGCTGAACAGAGCCTAAGAAATCAAAAGAGCAGCAGGCACCAACCTGACCACACCTGGGACTCACTGTACCCTTCGGAGAGGCCAAGAAAATGGACTCTGGAGCCAGAGCCAGCAGCGGCTCTGACTGTGCTTCCATGTTGGGACACAGTGTCTGCAACACACTTGAGTCCTAGTGGAATTAAATGAACAGATCTATCAGGGGCACAAGGTACTTGTGCCCTGCTGAAATAACCCCCCCCAAAGCTCCTGGAGGCTTTAGTAAGAGCATTAGTACACAGCAAAACCAGGCACCAGCTCCTCATCAGGTATGTGACAATCGCATTCAAATCACGCTGCAGATAAATCCTCTCCCACAGCTACGCCATTTCCTCCCCCTGCAGCCTCCTTTCCTGGGCTCCCCTTTAGTGCATGGTTAGTACAGACATGAGAGACAGGAGAAAATTAGAGACCCAAGCAGTTGTAACAAAGACCCACTTGCTGCCAGTACCTTAATCCCAAATGTAAGTGATGTGCAATTGGAGACAAAGTAACCCCCCTTTTGCTTTTTAAAATCTTTTTGCACACGAGTAACCTTAACTTCTGTGTTCACATATGACAAGCAAAAGTGACAGACAGTGCAGCCAAAACAGTTCATATATAACTTAGCTATTTTTTTTTACCTTTTCTTTTTTTAGATAGAATCTCAAAGGTGGATGTACCTGGGACGTGACTAAGATGACATCTGTGAAGCAGAAATAAGCCACAAAATTTCCAAAGAGGAAGGAATAATAATCGATCCTTCAGTTTCTGCTTCTAAGGAGAAGGTTTTATACCCTCCAGGTGCAAAGGAAAATCTGGAACATCTTCACTTAGAGAAGCTGCTATTCAAACCAATTTCTTCCTCACCCTGCAGTAGTGCTTCGATTGGAATTATATTAGATGGGGTTTCAGGGCTTTGGAGGGACAAGAAGTCCGATACATCCATGGCACTTAATGTTTCAGTCTGGGAGTCTGAAGGGTTAACTATCTGACTGCTCTGCCCACAAGAAGGAGGAGCAGAGGAGGAAGGAAAGGTCTGAGGCTGCAGCTGGGGAGCTGGCTGCTCCAAAGCTTTTGAATCAGGTGAGGAACATTCCTTCTTAACGGTGGTGGTGGCTTTGTCCTTGGCAGAGTCTCGGCAGGCACACTGGCACTGGCAGGCTTCCTCCTGCTTTATAATAATAACAGGAACGCTGAGACCAATCTGCTGAACAGGGTTTCCTGAAGGTGAAAGACAGATAAAACACAATGGAACTACATAATTTCACAGCAGGGAGAGAGAAATCAGCTTTGTTAAATTAGTTCAGTGTCACGCTTACCTGTGTTACCAGCTACTGGTAATGCAGTAGTAAAAAACACCTTTTCTACTACTTTTGGAACTTGTGGCTTTAAAGAAAAAAACAAACAAACAAGAAAAAAGTGTGAATTGACTCCAATCAAATTTCTATTGTTCAAATTCTAAACAGCTATACACATATTCCAAAAAGACACACAGGAAAACTGGGCTCAAAGTATTGTTTCAGTGGTCCTAAAGATTTGGCATAATATCCCCTGCATTATTTGTTGGCTAACTCAGCTTGTGGGTTTTGATGAATGAATGAATTCAGTGTTTAAGAATTCAATGACTGAATTCTTAAACACTGCTGTGTGTGCTCCCACTGCCTGTACCTGCAGCCACTCACCTGTGCCCACCTGCAGCTGAGAGCCGACAGTGGCACCAATATTGTCAAAGAGAAAACTCCTGAAGTTTCGGCTATCCAGATTTAATGGAAAACCACCAACATTCTCTTTTCAGAAAAACTCTTTTCATTATCAGTCTAAATTAGGTGGAGACAAAGATTACAAAATGCCTAAACACAACCTTTACTAGTCTTTTGTGCGTCTATGCATTAAAAGTAATAGATTAAGGGCCAAGTATATCCTCAGGCCTGGTGGTGCACTGTCCTGGATAAACACACTGATACCTGCTGGCAGAAGTCCACCACTGGGGGAAAGAAGAAAGCAAGGTCTTTCTGCACCCTGGATTTCCCTGTGCTGTGTTTATTTCCCTGTGCTGTGTTTATTTCCCTGTCTATTCCGGGGGCTGCACTGGTGACATGTACACACATTAACATGACAAGCATTATACCACACTGCATCCTGGGGTTTATCTTACAGGTTCAACCCCCTCCCTTTTCAAAAGCAAGGGCTCTAGGAGGAATGGTTCAAGCTGTTCCAAAGCCTGTACTGGATGTACTGACCATTTGTTCTTGGCTTTGTGGGGAACCAGTGGCACCATTTAAGATCCATTGTAAGTTCTGCTCTCCCATGACAATGCTGGACTGCAGAATGGCGGTGCTTGGAGAAGGGGTAATGGTTATAGTGGGGTTACTGGTCAAAACAGGGTTTGCACCAACAGGCACAGTCTGAACTACAGCTGGCAGGGGCTCAGCGGCAGTCGGGGCTGTCGGGGCAGGAGCCCCAGCAACCACTGACAGTCCCTGTACAATGGGCTGCGGTGGCGGCTGGGTGTGCTGCAGGAAGTCTTGGTGACTGGCTGCAAATGGTGTGCTGTGAGGAACAGGCACTTCTGGGGATTGTAAAACAGTTGCAGGATTCCCAAACGCAGCTGGCTGTGAGCTGGGTGCTATGGAAGAGGGAGCAGCAGGTGCTGCCGAGGCTTGCAGTGCTGCCTGCGTGGGCTCAGGGAGGCCAAGCTGCAGGACCAGGGGGAGGGACAACGAGGTTGCATCTCCTGCTGGGGGCGGGACTGCAGCGACCGAGTCCGTGTCGCCATTAAACCCTTCAATCAAGGCAGCTGCTGAAAAAAAAACAGAAAAAATAGAAATATATCAGTTCTCATTAGGTCTGAATAAACTGCTCTTTCAATGAATTTATCAGCTAGCTGATGGATTTTTGCCAAGTAAAGCATTACCACATTCCTAATTTCAGACTAGTGCTCAAAAACAACAGCTCTCTCTAATAAGCCTTTTATCAGTTGTGCAGCAACTTCAAGACAGAACCTTGAAAACAGGATGATGTGGACTGCTTGAGAGCTCCAATGGCAGTACTGCAGGACAGTGTGCTGGGTCACCTCCCCTCTCACTGAGTGTCACATGGTCTCTGCACACCATGCATCCCAACACCAATGAATTTCAACACTGAAGTTAAAGTTCTTTTTGCTACTTAAGAGTTACGTTGGGCATTAAGCTTCAGTCTGAAATGCTGAATTCAGTACATGCATGCAGAGCTGTCAAAAAGTTGTCTTTAATAGCAGTGCAGATACAACCGGTACCTGTCTGCTGAGAGTCATCCTGATTTGCAGTGTGGTCTGGGCTCTGAAACATAGACTCAAAGATGCTTGCTGGTGAGATGGTGCTGAGGTCCTGTCCATGTGTCTGACAAATAGAAAACAAAGAGGAAGACATCAGACAATGCTGTATCTCAGGTCTCCACAAACTGCACAAACCCCAGTCAAGCAGCATGTGCATGTCAGAAACACTCATCCAATGAACCAGCCACTTTCAGGAACTGCAACATGTATTACTTACATGCTGTAAATTTGCACTTAGTTTTTATTACCCGTAATCAAATTTACCAACATAATGAGCAAATCCCTACAAAAATAAGTAACTTCTTCAAAAGTAAAATATATTCCTCTGCATCCACACTTTGTTTAACCCTTACTTCTTGCAGTACTCAGAAACAGAAACAGACATTAATTGGATGCTTGCAGAACCTTTTCTGGAGCAGAAAAAAAGAGCTCCATTTAGACTGTATCCTGGACTACACAATTCTAGTCACCCACACTGCTCAAGGATCAGAATATATACAAGAGATGCACCCTGCTCCCACGCCACAGCACAAAGAACAACACAGTCTCCTCAGCATCTAATTTTCCTCTATGTAAAATTTAAGCTCAGTCAACACTTATCAAGAAGCAACAACACTGTTATGGTAAAATCAGATGCAGAGCCTTCAACAGCAGGTTGAACTAAGCACTACACATTTTGGAGGACAAAATCAAAACTCCAATGAGGATGAGGCAATTCCAGGACAATAACTCACTGGATTAGAGTTCTCCCGCAATTCTGAATCTGTTGATATGAGGCTTAAATCACTCAGACAAAGTGAGTGACTTGTATCCTGTAAAAAAGAAAAACAATTTGAATTATATATTAAAAGAATAATGTCATAAATGCTTTAAATGACCTTTTAGAGTCCACACTCTGCTTATATGGGACCCAGGTCTCAGTTCTAAAATCAAAGGAGCAAGACTTTTACGCAAAGGATATTTAGTAGCTATAAAGGATTCTTAACATCTCTGTCAAAGTACTTCCAAAAAGTCATATAACCCAGAATTTTAAATTAGCATAGGAACAAATCAACTTTTAGAAAATAAAAAAATTAAACCTTCACAGTTAGTATTTTCAGTTAGTATCTGTTTTACTTCACGTTTATCCCACAGTACTGATTCCAACTGAAGCACACACAAGGAAAGCAGCCTGATGGATACAACTGCCCACATGCACACGTGGCAAAGTCAGCACTTACAACTCCCTTTGAACATCCCAGTCTTAAATGTTACACCTTAAGAACAAGCTGCAGACCAAATTATTTCTTCCCCAAGGTATGGTTTATATCCACTTAACACAGAAGCATTAGGCAGAAGTGCTACTAACCTCAGACACATTGTTATTGGGAAGTGCATTATAGGTATGTCCCTTCTCATGACCTTTCATGTGACTCTTGAGACTGTACTGGGTACTGAAAGTCTTCTCACAACCATTGCTGGGACAGAAGAAGGGTTTCTCCCCTAGAGACAGCACAAAACACATTTAACAGACTTAAAAACTATCAGACACACACTTTTAAAGCACATGGGAGAGCACTGTTTCCTACAAACAAGACATTTAATGCCCCTTCATGCATTCAGTATTCCTGGGAGTCCTGCAGGTGAATGCTTCCATTTCACCATGGGATCTGACACACAACACAATATTTAATTATTATGCATCATTACTGATACATTTGTGAAAACACGTTCATTGAATTCAAGATCTGTCAAGCATAAATATAACTGCATAGATGGAAAATGTGGATTGGCCTGACATAGGTGCAGAAGTTGGCACTTGGCCTTTTTAAACTCATGACGTTCACAGGGTCACACTCCTATAGCCTGCAAAGGTCTCTCTGGATGCCATCCCCTCCCTCACATGTGTCACCTGAGCCACTCAGCTCGGTGTCACTCCCATATTATATGTAACTATAAATTCATATTAGGATTCTGAGAGTTATTCAGTCTTTCTGAATAAGCTCAATTAAAGAAAATTTTGAAAAAAAACACAGAACTTACCAGTATGTGTTCTAACATGTGTTTTGAGGTGGTGGCTTGCAGCAAAAGCCTTCCCACAGCCATCATGCTCACACCTGAATGAGGCATCACAGGAGAGTCAGCATCAGCCCCCTTCGATGCATTAGCTACAACCTTAGATCATGCTTTGCCATAGTCCCAGGACTCTAAAAAGCAGGCCCAAGCTCTGTTAAAAGCAGGCTAAGCTCTGTTAGCAACCAGGTATCTCCCAGAAGCTGCTGTGCATGCTACACAGATCACAGCAGGGCTCTGAGTAGGACTTTAAAATCCAAGCACAAAGGCAGTATTTGGGGAGGTCTCCTTCATGGAATACACATTGCATCCCAGCAGTGAGCAGCAATGTGTTTTAAGAGATGCTCATCGTGGCACAGGTTTACGTTTTAAAAAATACCTTGACTGCTCTTGTCTTTTAGGACAATCACTGCACCCACTGTTAAAGGCTGCTGTGGGAGCTCAAGAACAAACATGCTCCAATGCCAGCCAGCCACGTTCACTTATTTCTCAGGAGAACACCATTCCACTCAGAGCAATAACAGCTGCTTTTTGGCACAGGTGCCTCATTACCTGAGCCACAGAAGCCAGAACTGCCACCCAGCAACTCACCGAAATGGCTTTTCTCCTGTGTGTGTTCGAATGTGCTTCCTCAGGTCACTGTGCGTTGTGAAGTATTTACTGCAGCCTTCTGATTCACAGTTAAATGTTTTCCCTGTGTGAAGCCTTTGATGTGCTTTCAACCTAAAAACATGCCAAAAAAATCCCTCTTAGTACTGGCAGGGTAAAACAGCCCTGGCCTGAGGCAAGCAAGCCATTCTTTCAAATATGCAGGACAGGATCAAAGGCTTAACATATCCTGAGCAGAAGGTAATGAGCTCATGAAAGTGACTGCTATCAGTTCCAAAGTCCTCCAACAAGTCTGAGAGACGCTTGCACTCATGTACCACCTTCAATGCTACTGGAATATAAAGAAGTTAAGCATGTCACCACAGTTCTGTCATCCTACCCTTTGGACAGCATTGCCACACTTGAGGGGTGTACACGGAAGAAGCAAAACAATTGTATTCAAACACAAACACAAAGTAGATGCAACTTGCAGAACAGCAACAGCCATAGCTATAAGAAAACTCGCCAGAGCCATCCCACGTATGCAGTGGTGAACACCTTCTCACCTGTACAGTGTATTGAACGCCTTCTCACAGCCCTGCACGTCGCACTCAAATGGTTTCTCCTTGGTATGCACCCGGACATGGATTTTGAGACTGTAGGAGGTGAGGAAGGCCTTGCCACAGCCCTCCTGGTTGCAGACAAACGTGTACTCCCCACGGTGGGTTTTCTGGTGCGTGCGCAGGTTCCCAGCGGTGCTGTAGGTGCGGGGACAGCCCTCGAAGGTGCACTGGTAGCGCTTAACCTACGGGACAAAATGCTGCCTGCTTAATAATTTTTAATCATTTCTGGAATCCAGACCAGGTAGAACTGCAGTCAGACATCAAAGACAATGCAACAGATTTTGACCCCAAAGCCCCCCAAAAAATTTACTGTCGCTTTAATTCTCTGACAACAACATTTCTGCTGCACTCTGCGAGGAAGGAGTGCCACATGGCAAAGCAGTTGGCCTTGCAGAACACAAGTCTAACAGAAGAGGAAAAAGGAAGAACATAATCCAAAATTTTTCTAGCTAAAAATCTGATAAAACAGTTGGAAAGAACATTGAGGAGCCATCAAACCTGTCCACTACCCGCACGTGTAGCACCTGCACTTCAGTCCGATGCTTCTAGCAGAGCTACTTATTTGTGGAGCAGGGAGACAAAGGAAAATGCAGTCACAACGCTCAAACCCACTGCCCTGTATGCTGAATTCCCATCAACACCTTGAGCAAAATAGTTTTTACCATCTCCCATGGTCTAACCACCAGTCCATTCATTACTTCACTTTATCCCAAAGCAGCCTTCACTGAGCCTTGTTCTTTTGTTCTGTGGTTACTGAAACAGGCAGTGCCTGAAATGTAATGGATCACACCAGGTTACAAGGACACCCAAATACAGGTGTCACAGACTTCTCAGTAAGCCATTGAGATCTCTAGGACAATTTCACATGGAACTAGATTTGGTACCTCCCCCACTTCTGCAACAGGCACAAGGGATTGTTTAGAACCTTCCAGTGTGCAAGTGGTAACACCTAATGAAATCTCATCCTCTCTTGTGAAGCAGAAGGAATACACCACCTAATCTGCCTGAATAAAGTTATCCTCCACCATTAACTACCGGGCTGATGACTTTCGTTTGACTGTCACAGTTCAGAAACCTCAACACCTAAAGGTGACTGAGGAGCCCAAAAGAGGTCTTGCCAAGTCACACCAGCTATAAATCAGGTTCTAGACAGTTCTCCATAACGAAAGCGGAATAGTTTCTTGGTTACGTCCAACCTGCTTTGCAGGGAACAAAGCTGCCAGCAGGACCCCTTTAAGAAAATTCTATAAAGTTGAGTGATCTTTAGTGTATCTCAATCCATGGTCTCTTGTTGCTCCCATGACAGGCTGGCATTCACCTTCACCTGGCCTCAATAAAACCTTCATATTTGGAGAACATTAAAGCATGTGAGACATACAAGAAACCTTTACACGGAGCACCATAATGTGCTGGGTTTGGCTGTGGTAGAGTTCATCTTCTTCACACATATGGGGCATATTCTGGATTTGTTCTCAAATCCAGGGCTGATGATATAGAGATGGATGTTTTTAGTGCTTCTCATTCTGCCCCGCCAGCAAGGGGCTAAGAGTACACAGGGAGTGGGGAGGGGACACGGCTGGGACAGCTGACCCTGACTGATCCAGGGATATCCCAGACCATGTGATGTCATGCTCAGTATAGACAGCTGGGGAAGGATGAGGAAGGGGAAACATTTTGTGCTCCCCAGTCTCTGTTAGGCATGCTGGAGACCAGCTGGCCTGGGCATGGCCGAGCTTCTGCCTGCCAGGGGAAGCACAGAAATCATCCCTTCACATTTTCAACTAGTCACTCAGCATTCTCAGAGAAGGAAACAATAATTTCATTCTAAAGCAATTTGCCCTTAATTTACAGTTCAAATCAGGCAGAAGTTACCACTAAATGCCCAAGAACTACAGCATGGTTACAATGCAGTTAGAAGTTTGGTTGTGCTGAGCCAGCCACAACATGGGAGCACAGACCAGTAACACACCAACATCAGAAAGCACATTTTATTACATGAGGGGGGAACATCATCCTCCCCTGGGACCACCAGATCCAGTACAATTTGTGTATCAGTGCTGAAGTAAATGTTCCCTGTTACAGCTTTAAGGCAGTTGGAAATTAACACTTTACAGAACATTCTCCCCAATAATTCCCATGGTACACAAGGGATCTGACACAGGCACGAACTACCTGAAAATGAAGGGAGGGTTCTGTTAAGCTTTCTAAGTGTTTACATGTAGGTCTAGAAGAAAAAGGACAATATTAATTACAGATTAAGCTGTTTGGTTCCCAGCTGTCACTGCCCATGTGTAAGGGAAGGTGGCAGTAGCAACATCAGTTTAATAGCCTGAATTGTCTTGCAGTGCTCCCTTCCCTCTAAAGGCCAAATCTTTATTTCACAAATCCTTCTGAGCACACCACAGACAGCAGCAATAACATCACCACATTTTGAGCAAAACAAACCTTTCTGTGAAGCACCACAGCATTTAATTCCCTTTTCACATCAGCACATCAACACACTGCACACTGCTTATACACACAAAACCATCAGAGATTCATTTGAAAGCCTTGCAGGTACAGCAGCAAGAGCTCCAGGCTGCCACAGCACCCAAGCACAACAGGAAACAAACAAGGCAGCAGAGACCAAGCCCCAGACAGGCAGGACAGGGCCCAGGTGCTTTGAGGCTTTTGGCCAGGGACAGTGAGCTGCTGCCTCTGCCAGGGGGGACGCTGGAAGAGCCGTACTCCAGCATTTACCTCAGAAATGGGAACTCATTGTGCAATAGCCAACAGGGCTGGAGGAAGCGGAGCCTCACACCCGGGTTCAAAGTCTAGAGTAACTGCTCCGTTTGCCTTTAGCTCCTCCTGAGCTTACGATATTCCCCCTAAATGGCTAATTTTTCTGTGTCATCACTGAACAAAGAATAACTGAATTTGAAATATGAAACTGTAATCATGTTTGTTCTTACCAACACAATTACAGTGAGAGACATATAATAGAACAAAAAAAAGCCAAAGATAAATAAGTGCAAAACCCCCTTTTTAGCTTCATAAATGTCTTAAGACTGACCTGAAAATTTAAGACTTTAAAATAGTTATCTCAAGTGCTAAAACTGCTGCAGACATTTTAGAAGTACCAAAGAACTGAGCTGCTGATTTTCAGAGATAAGCCAGATGTTTGGGAGCTTTAGAGCTTTCCTTTCCCCACCTCCAGACAATTTATCAGACCTTTGAAACAGCAGGCAAAAAGGCATTTCACAAGATAGAAGTTTCACACGTGCTCAGGTCTCAGTGCCACTGCTTTCACATTATGGTATCATTGCCCTCTACTCTGGGAAATTAATTCCAGAAATGGAAAATAAATTCATATAAAGGATTTCATTAGGAAATTCCACATCTTACAAGCTTTCTCTAAAAAACAAGGGTGAAAAAATAAAAGTGCCCTTTCCAGTTTAATTGCACGTGCAGCCATTGACACTGTTTAGCTCCCACCCCCTGCTCTGGGAGAGGCTCAGGGTCCCACAAAGAAGAGAGAAAGTGTGTACATGACTGACAGAGAAAGTGAATTACTTCAGCAGGTACAGGCTGCAGCAGCTACTAATGTGAATAACTGACAAAAGGAGATTCAAACAGGCTTGCTGAACACACCTTAGTCCAGAAGTCCCCCAGCTGCAGAGCTGACATCCCCCCCCACACACAGCCACGATGGTGACAGTTCTCTACCGATGGACAGGATTCAGAGTCACAGCCAGGGCTCAGTGCTGCAGCGCTCTCCCTCTCAGTTACACAAGTAGTTGATGCTGCTACTGCTGACACTGGCACGGACACTTGGACTCCTCACCCCTCACATAACTCGGGAGGGCCAAAAAAGGAGCACTAAGCTGTCCCTGAGCTGGTGTCACAGAAAACTTCCCTTTGCTCTTGCACCCAAGAAGAAGAGCCCCAGGACAAGCCCTAACCACTATATGTCCAGATAGAATTCATCAGGGAAACAGAATTAAGAGTAAACTCTTAATTTTAACCATGCAGGCTGACCTGAGCTTTCAAAATACATCAAATAGCAGCTTAAAGCTTCCCTCTTCTTCTCACAGGTTCTCCGTGACACAATAAAACTACAAGTAATTTAAAGTTTGGCATCTCACATTTGGTACTCCAGCTCCCAGCAATGGCCTGGACCTTAACTTTGACCTGAATGTGCTTTTCTTGAGAATGTGGCCAATCCCAGAGTAACAGCTCAGGTTGTTTCAGCTACCTCTGAACTCACAAAATAATAACCCAACCAGAAAAAACCCAAAAGATCACTAAAATTACACACATCACTGACACAAACGTGTCAGTGCCACACCCTCCTGCCATCCAGTGCCACAAAGTGCCTTTTGGCAGGTTCCTAGGGCAGCAGGTGGTGTCAGAGGGAAAAGGGATGGCCCTGGCAGCTCTGCTGGGACATGGTTCTCCCCAGCACACAGCAAAGCTGGGGATGACAAGAGCAGATTTAGTGGAGGTCAATTCACTCCGTTACACAAAACCCCCTGAAAACAAGCAAAACTACTGCCCATCTCCAGAAAAACAGCCTTGGCAAAGCACATTTTCAATGCCTTTAAGGTCAGAAGAGTGAACAAAACCCACAATCACATTTAGCTACTCACTTCCTTACGCTTGGTTTCTGGGCACTCAGACTGCAAAGTGAGTGTTGCTCCTTCGATGTTTCTTGGCATGGGAGTTGAACCAGGATTTATTGTTAGATGAATCTGATCTGGAGAAATAATATGTTGCACATAACCCTGTGACATTCCTTCATGATCTGCTATTAAATGAAATCCTTCTTCGTGACCCTCTGGTAAAAAAGGCAAGTGATCACCACACTGTCCTTCATCCTCCTCATCTTCCAGCACACTGTGGTCCTGCTCTATGAGCACAGTCGTCCTGTCATACACCGTCCCGGACGAGGAGGACACCAGCCCGTTTTTGTCAGCAAACCTCATCATATTGTCATCTTGGGCTAAGTCGTCTTCCTCCACTTCATAGTAGATGACGTTGCCCTCGGGACTGTTCTCGCCCATGGCTCCGCGCCTCTCACCGCGCTACCGGGAGCCCCGGCCGGAACGGCTCATCTGCAACACAAGGACGGGCGGGGGGGTCAGGCGNGCCGCGACCCACTTCCGCTTCCGGCCGCGCGCGGCCCGCCGGGAGCACCGCGCCCGCCGCGGGGGCTCACGGGAGGAGGAGGGCAGGCGGAGCACAGCGCCCCCGCGCGGCCGCACACGACTCACGGCCAGCACCGACACCTGGCAGAGGCCGGGAGAAGGCTCCAGATGCTTTTATTTAAATAGCAGGAACTTAAACATTCTCAGTTTTTTAACAAGTTAAATAAAATATAGTGTAAATATCAGCTTTCATATTTTTTACTTGTCTACATACAGCTTATTGAGATACTTTATATACTTTACAGCATAATCAGGTGTCAAACTGCCTGATCTCTGCCTTCAAAAGCAATAGATAGTATAAAATATTGTGATATCAAAAAAAGTGCCAGTATAATGTACAAAAAATATTTTTACAGTAATTCAATGTCTAAAAGTCAGATTAACTGCATCTGATATTCATGGTAAATCATCTCTCACAAGGAACTGATGGATAAATTGCTGAGCTTTCCTCTTCTCAGCTATATCAGGCGTGGGATGTCCAGGAGGAGGTCGGAGTAACAAGCCACCAAATACACTGGCTGCAGGGAAAAGCCACACAGACACACAATGAGAGCCCAGTGGTAGCAGCAGGACATCATGGGTCATTCCACCAACCCCAATCCCAGGGAAGAGTGCCTGGCTTTGGAATGAGGTAGAATAAAGCTGATGATCCCCACATCTCCGGGTCACTTTCCCAGGCTCCTGCTTTTCTATGTACTATTCACTTATAATAAAAGGTTCAAAGCAGTACAAGCCATGACTGCACTCGGGTATGAAGTGTTTTGTTGCCCTAACTGTGCAACCCCCCTGAACAGAGGGTTATTTTGCTTGCCTTACCAAGAATATTCACATCCAAATGGTTTTTCCCTGAATTCTTCAGTAGTTCTCGTAGAAATTCCATCAGATATTCAAATACATTTTTATGGCACACTGGTAGGTCAGAGATAATCTGAGGAGGGAAAACACCAACATTTATATTGCAGACGCAGCAATGGCTTCCAGCTGCACCGGCTCCCAACATTCCCCTGTCTGCAGGTGCCAACAGCTCTTCATAACCCAGAAGCACCAGTTCCAGATCCTTTCTATTCACAGATGATTAAGTTACTGAGAGCAAAACCCGGTGACTGGTGTAGCAGAGGACAGTTTGCCTCCTCTCCCTCTGGAGTTGGAGCTGGTCCCTCAGGGAAGCCAGCAATACCTGGCAGCTCAGCCCGTAGTTGCTGGCGCTCTCCAGACAGGAGCTGTAGAACCTGCAGCAGATGACAGGCTCGGGCAGGCTCTCCAGGAAGAGCAGCAGGGCCTCTGCCACGGAGTGGTTGCTGCCCACTGATCCAAACATGGTTAAGGAAGAGCACAGCACGATCTAGGGTGATGCTATTTCTGCTGAAAAATGAATGAACTTTTGGTTAGGTGTCCCAGAACTCTGTCCACAGCTCACAGCTTTGGGTTAATCCCCTGGCCTCCACAGGACCTGTTGCTGTTGGCAGTTGCACACTTGTGTAACTCGCTGACGTCACCAGGACTCAGCAGAGGCTTTCGGAGCGATGACACGAAGCCACGAGGAAATGCAGAGCTCAGTTACCGCAGGAGGAGAGAGAGCAGCTTAGAAACCTCTCTCAGTTTTGGTCACTCTGGCATAGTGAGCCTTCCTGGACATCAGGCTAAAAGGATACGGAAAGTGTCGTACATTCCCTTGTCCAAACAGTCTCGGATTTGCTCAAATTCAGATCTGAGGCCTGGCTGCTGAAACAGGTCCTCCTGCAAAGACAAGCCTTTATCAGTCCAAGGAAAATAGAAGAATTTTGAGTAAATAGAACAATGTCCTTATAATCTGCCTGGAAAATCTTTCCAAATTGGTGGTTATCACCCAAGTCTCAGCACAAACAGCTCTAGGAAGGCTGTGGCACTGCAGTGAGAGCAGTGCAGGAGGACACTGCTGATGCCTGGACACATAGACACAGTCACTAGCACCAAACAGTGCAACCTGGGGCATCAGGATCACTTATCTCCCATGGCCTTTGGCCAAACACACTCAGCTCGCAGTGATTGCTATTACCAGTATCTTCTTCAAAACTTAACCTAATGCAAACATCTCATTCTGTGTTTCCAGTGGCCAACCTGCTGGGAAGCGTTGCGATTCAAGTGATCCACCATCATCCACAGCTCTTTTGGGATGTCCATAGGCTTTTCAGCTTGGGCAGGATCATCACTCATGTCTACTGGCATCAGGGTCTGAGGGAGGGCAGTGTGGGCAGGAGGGAGACAAACAAAACTTAGCTAGCCCAGTTCTTATTCAACTCGGCAAAAATACTTCACAAAGCTTATACCTGAGAATTGAGACTTATTAATAAAAATACACAGGCCTTAGCATCTAGTTTTAATGCTCTTGTGTGTTTGGAAGGGAATCTTGTCTTTAACTCACAAGTTTCCGAATGGATTCTGCTGACATGTCCTGGATTGGTTCCCTCATGTAACACAGTGTATGGATGGGAGACCCAAAGCAACTTGGCAAATAGTTGCCTGTTACGGATAGAAAATAATCTTTCCCTCTGACAAGATGTAAGACTAAGATATCTTCAAGTTTTTCCTCTCCAGAGTTTAAGCGAGTAGCTGTTGATTTATTAACAAACACCTCCAGCTCAACTGTGATCTCAGCATCTGCCAGATGATAAAAAACCCAGACTCAGTTACAACCAATATTAAACCAACAGCCTGCCAACAGGCACATCACTCTCAGAAGTGTAGAGGAAACTAGGCCAGAAGGGGACAATATTAACATGAGACAAACAAGGAGGAGCTCACCTGAGAGCAAGAAGCCCTTACTGGGATTAGCAATCAGCCACTCCTTGCAGTAGGTTTCCTCATCTGGTTTGCTGATAAATTCAAACTGGCAGGGCACTTGGCCATTGCGGATTGTAAACCTCTCTACGTGCAGCTGCATGTATTTAACATCCTCAAAATGGATCTAGAAACAAATATCAGTCAACATCATCAGCCGATTCCACCTCGCTGAGAAGAAATTCCTGTCCTATGGTTTAATTATTAAGCAGCAAGACAACTAGATTAACCCCTTGCTCCCACATCCCATCTCTTCCAGGACTGCATAGGATCACACTTGCTTACTCTGAATGCTGAAGTCCTTTGTGTCAGTGGGCCCTTTAAAACAAATGTTCCCCCCAAATAACCACAATAAAATCGAGAACAAGATAGCTGTAGCCTCAAATGTCTCCTGGGCTTATCTTTATAGACCCAACACACAAAGCAAACACTGGCTTGTGACCTTCTCCAGATCCTTACGATTTTACATTTTATGTTTGAAAGCACAAGTCAGAGCAAGGGTCACAAACCACCTTTTTACTTTCTCTCTTCCCACCTCAGGGAATGACACACCCTGTTTCAGCCTTGGACTGTGAATGGAATTCACTGGCATCTAAATAGGAACAAAGATTCCTAGGGCTTGTAGACAGAGAGCAGCTGGAAGTCAAAATATTCTACTTTTTGGAACCAGACCCCAGGGCCTAGAATCCATCTTCTACTGGTGGGGTCTAGGGTTGCTCAGTTCCTTCAGGGAGTGCTGGCACATGACCATGCCCTACCTCTCTGCGGGACAGTGTCACCGAGGGAATGTTGGCATTCTCCAGCTTATCCAGGGAGCGGACTATTTCCTCAAAGGCTTTTCGATAGAGCTCCTCATTCACAACCTTCACCTGAAAAGAACACACACTGCACCAGCTAGCATTTGCTGTGCCTCTGCAGGACAGCTGGAACACAGCTGGAAACACGGGAAGTAATTTGATTTCAGCAGCACACTAGAGTATACAACACAGGGAATGGGCAGAGATGCTTGGAGCACTAATCTCCAAGATCTTCTCATGATCCAACAGTAAAGGACCTTGCCATAACTAACAAGAGTCACTCAGTCAGTACTAGATCAATCTTTTTTTTTCCCCCTCAGAAAAAAAAAGAAGTTTGACAACACACTACTGTGTTCCCAAAGAACACCAACAGATATTCAGGCCTTGTCCAGCTTAACTGCAGCATCATTTACACAACCCTTGCTTACTATGATCAACAATCCCATCTCCATATCTGATCCAGCCCACCTTTCAAGCCATTGTTCTCTGTGAATGCCATAAAAGCAGGAGAGAGAAATCAGCACGCAGGGGATGAGGTCAGCAGAGTTACTTCATCCGGCATTGACATACTTACCCCGATATCAAACACAGAGCTCACTGGCTTGTGGTCACTGAGCTTCAGAGCCATGTGGCTGCGATAGCTCAGCTGGGCAATGTTCTGCCCTTTCCAGAGTATCCGATCACACCATGCTGGAACACGACACTTCTCACTAAAACAGAGGGGAAAATCACTGTTTCCAGGCACACTTCAGGTGCAGTAACAATGTAGGGCAGAACACTGCTTGCCCAGAGATCAGGGTTTCCTGCCATGGCCTGGAGCTCATTCTCTATCAAAGTGGTATTTTTAACAATTTCTTTGCGTAGATATAAAAAGCTTGAGTTTCTACTATAAGGTATCTCCAGCACATGCTTTATTTCCTACTTCTTCAAAGGTGCAAGATACAATTAACATACAAAGCAATACTCAGGTATTTTTGACCATAAAAGCCAAGAAAAAGAAAAACTTGGGCTCTACATTTAAACTTTGCATTTATTGTTTTCACTGACAGCTGCACAGATTTAATTTCTGCACTTGCAACTGAAGTTCCTGGTTTGCTAAGACTAGAGGAGCTGCTCTGTGTATAGAGCATTACAAGAAGATGGTTCTCGCAGGCTTTTGAAGAACAGCACAGCTGACTCCATGTCAACCTTGATTGGTCTCATCTGAGCAGGTACAGGAGAGATCAGCGAAAATGAGATCCTAAAAATTTTGCTTGGGAAAAAACCCAACAAACCAGACAAAAGAAAAACTGGCTAAAAGGATTAATTAACTTTGTACACCTCTAAGAGGAAACCTAATAGGATTATTACTGGGGAAAAAAATATTAGGAATATCTGACAAATAGCTGGGGGAGAAAAACAACGTAAATAGACATAAACAGGAGATGAATTTTGGAGTGAAGGGAGACAACCAGAAATAATCTCAGAACTGTTCCTATTTACAGCCATTAGACCTGCAATTTTTTTTAGCCTTGTTTTTACTTCCCTCAGTGATAACGTCAGCCATTTGTAGCATCACATCTGAGACAATCACTGTACCTTGTGTCCCAGTCATCACAGCCAGCATCATACTTGTATGTTGGCTGGAAAGAGATCTCTCCCTCTGTGAAGCCTTCAAAGACTGCATTTGCCTTCATTTGCCTCTTCAGCTACAGAAGAAGAAAAGATGAAAACTTTAATTTTAGATAAGCTCAAGCACAATTTCCATATGGAGTAAAAGGGAGACATTGAGCACAGAAAAGGCCAAGGAGTTGTGTGGTTTGTACCGAGCACCCTTAACACCACGTGCAGGTAGGTGAGACATCAGTACCTGGTCATACTGGCAAAGCTCTAGAAATGCTTTCTCCTCTACAAGCTGCTTCACTTTTGCCACATCCAGTTCCTCCAGCCGATAGTTGAGGTCCCCCAACCACAGGATCACACTGAAAGAGAACACAGAATGTTCAGAGAATGTGCAGAGGCCTGAAGCTGCCCCAGAGTGCAGCTGGCTGTGGGCAGCAGCTCCACTTTGCAGCTGTGGGGCTCTCCCCATCACAACCCCTCTGATGAGAGCAGCCATAGCTGCTCTTATCAGGAATAACAAGAGTGAAAACTTGAAAGAGAAGCTACCTTTTCTATTTTTGATGTTATTAATCACTGTTTTGCATGTTTGTCACTATCCCTTAATAACTGGTGCTGTTATTATTCCACAGTGACTGAATTCCACAGCTGGGGAAGTCAGTGCTTATTCCTGCCCCATTCCCACTCCAGGCTTGAGAATAAAACAAGGCTTGGGAGAGCATAAGGTGACAAGTGACCTGTCAGAACTGTGTGGGTGAGCCCTGTCCAAACCAGGTAAAGCATTTCCAGCCCTTCCAGCTGATGTTTATGCCACTGAGACCCCCTTCTCACCCCCCGGCACATTCACAAGGTGCTCCCTTGCACATGCCGTAATTCCCACAGCCAGATGGGAAGCATACTCGTGTTTGCCAATAGTGAGAGGGGGCAAATTTGGATCCGACTGGCAGAACTGCATCCGAGAGCAGATGTCTTTGAAGTCCTGGTTCCTCCGCTCATATTCCTCCGTGTGAGCTGCGAGGTGAGAGTTCACAATGCACATGCTGGTGTTATGAAATTTAAACCTGATGGCAACACCACCTTTGTTACCCTGAAAGATAAAGACAAAGACATTGGTCAGAAGCTTCTACACTGCAGATGAGTTACTAGCAATGGACAAGCCAGAAGACTTTGAGACAGACTATTTAATTCCGGAGGAAGGAATAGGCTGAAAATCCTAATTAGTGATTACTGCTTTGAACATTAGCGAGCACCTGGCAGTTCCCTCTCGCAGTGCCCTGAGCTGGCACGGGGATAGGACTATCTGCTTCTAGAGGCAGCCACAGCCCTCAGCTGGAGGAATAACCATTGCATCCAAGGAGAGGGTCTCTTCCAAATCTCACCCCTTGTCATGCACAGTTACCATTCTTACCATCCTCCCCATGATTCCAGTTCCCACAGTCTCAACTTCTACCTCAGAGATGTTCAAAGCAAGGTCTGCCTTCACATACAACAGAAGCATGATCCCCACCAGCCGCACAAGTTTCACCTGAAAAACATAATGGACCTTGGTCCATTCAATGCCGTAATGGAAGAAGTTTGCTGAGACAAGGCACATTGCCCCCCATCCATAACATGGGTCACCAAAAAGAAAGTTTCAAGATCATCCAGTGCACCAGCAGGGCTCACAGTGCACAGGCCCTCAGCAGCACAGCCCAGGAAGGAGCTGGGAACAAGATCAGTAGAGGAAGTCGAAGCCCAAAGCAGGAGCTACAGCACATGCATAAGCCCATGGAAGGAGCTTCTCTTCAACAACAAAGACAAGAGATGAAGCAGACCTATGGAGCAGGAGCTAAAACATAAGCAGTATTCCTACCAAAATACCTTCACAATTCATTCCACTATGCATTGTAGGCAGACATGGAAGAAGGTACAAAACTTCCTATTCTCCTTCCCCAAGACAGCAGGAGCTCCCTTTAAGTGGAGAAGCCTGGCTCTGCTTCCCATCCTGCCCCTGCCTCAGCACCCTGCACAGAAACACTACCTATAGAACCTGCAGAGCCTCTGGAAGACACAGACATTGAGAACAAGAGAAAGCAAAGGGAAAAGAGGCCCAAGTGGAAAATTATTCCACACTCAAACCTCCCCAAAAACCACATTTACCTTTGCATATTTGGCATCTGGGTGAAGACTATCAGTTACAGCTTTAAACCATTCTTCTTCCTTTGGTGTGTCATTGAAAAAGAAGGCTTCTTTAGTCAGATCAAGCTCCTGGAAACTGTGTTAGAGGAAGGAACCCATGGATGCATGCATTTGTTTATAACTGTCCAACCCCTTCTCTGGGAAAGAACTAAATCAGCTTATACTCACTAAATTTATAACTGAAAACTCAAATTCAGTTATATTGATTGTAGATGTATGTTAAATGTAAAGCTAAATTACTGTCATTATTACATCAAATGGCATTAAGGATTTTGTAACCCTGAGGCCAAACCCTACCAGACCAACAGCCCTTACCAGCTGTGGACACACCCACCCTGCAGCTGTGCAATGCACTACAGCAGTGTCAGCATTCCTGTGGTGTCCTGGCTGAACTCCTCTGTGTGACAGATCCACCAGCACAGTCCAGGTTTGTGAGGATGGGCCAGGGATAGACACTCACCCCACGCAGTAAATGTCTGGAGGCTCAGCATCACACCTCAGCCAAGGCTGGAGGCTTTCCATGGGTGACTGACCATTCACATTGTATGTCCCGACAAAAACCCTGCATAGACAGTGACAGAATCCCACAGCTGCAAACTGCAGAGCCCAGGAAATAGCACTGCTATTAACCAGGTAAATAGTGTTCCATATAAGTAACATGCTGCCAGGGAAAATTAAGAAACGTGACAAAGTTTAAATCCCTAAAATGATTTAACTACAGCTTCCCCTTTACAGACATATTTTTACGGAATGACACATTGTTATACACAGATACAAAGTATTAAAGAAAAAACAAAAATAAGACTGTAGCTGTGCAGTAGCAGTTTGAAATTATAAATTCACAGAATGAAATGCATAAAACAATTTCAAACAGTAAAGTTTTGGTCCTAATTATATGTTTCATTCAAGCTCTTTCTTATGAGCTTATTGGAACAACTACATGGATAAGCAGTGGACAGAAATGGAGAGGGAGAAGGCTGGAGTGCACAGAGCTGATGCATTTCCAGACACAAATAAGCAGAGAAAAAAGTGATTTCCAAAAGGCCATTTCCTCCACAAGAACCATGAGGCAAGTCTTGATAGAGACATGAATGAAATTCTGCTCTGCTCATGCCTAAACATGGAAGGAAAGCTGTTCTGGAAAGTATGGATCATACTTTTCTACAGAAATTCCTGTTTGTGGGGACACGGGATGGAATAATAGATGAGTTATTCCAACAGTCTATGCTAAGTTACAACCCACAAAAGTAAGTTCTTATCAGGAATGATCACTACCTGTAGTTCTGGATGTGTGTGTAGGAGTCCTCCATTTGTACAAGCTGAGATTTAACGATAGTATCTCTTAGTCCAAACTTTGGTTCTGATAAGATTGAGGCCTTGTTCGAAGCCATGACACGGGAGGCCCGAACCTGTTCAGTTCTCACTTCAGGCTTGAGTTTGTTTTGCCTACAAATGAAAGCAAAACCGCAGATGAAATCCAGGCTATCCCCACACCCTACTAGCATATTTCTGCCACTGAGGCCTTAATTCAAATTTTTCTGTCTGTTCACTAAAGACAGATAACATTTGGAATAAGCCAAGAAGACCGAAAAGAGCATTTCTTAGCAGGGTTGAAATCTCCAGACAAAACCAGTTTAACTAACTGAAATAACAAATGGTTTTCACCATTCTGGTGCAGCCTGTTGATGCAGAGCAGGCCTTACTCACACCTGGAAAATGATACAAAACCTGTACACCTTCCCTGCTTACTGGAGCAAGGAGAAGGAAATCTCATCTCCCTCTGCCTCTGCTCAGCCCTTCTGACCTCAGCCAGAGAACGAAGAACTGTGTTTGTTTATAAAGCCTTCTGATGGAAATCTTCCAGCTCTGCCCAGAGTGGGTGGAGGTAGAGGTGGTTTTACTTTGTGTCTCCTGGCTCTGCAAACTCCTTTTGCAAAGGAATAATGCCACAGCTTGGGAATTCCCACCAGCAATTGGATGGTATAAATTTAAGGTCAGCAACCTGCATACCAGTGCCAAGGACAGCACACGGACAGACTCTGAATGATATGCATCAGGGTCCACAAAGTCCTGGGAACTGGAAAATGAAACTGTAACATTTTAAGAGTGTATCTATGAGACACAGTGGCTGTAAGCCAAAGCTCTTTGAATTCAAAATAAACAGTGCTAGCAGGTCCTGTCCCACTAAACAGCCAAAATATGCCCAAACAGGGGACTGGCAGGATTGTCTCTGAGGGAGTGGAATGAAATTTCCACTAATGTTTTGACAGCATGCTTATGCTGAACTTTTCTCTCTCAAGTAGAACCTGCAGATTCTCATCTCAAAAAGTCGCCAGCTTCTGCTCTAGACCCCCTCACCTCTGTGCACTGACCCACCACGGCCACCAGCAGATGGAACTGATAACGCGGCCGCAGGATTGCTGCAGCACAGAGATCAGCTGCTGGCACCAGGGACACCCCCTTCCCTTCCCTTCCCTTCCNGAAAAACCCATAACACCAAGCAGCTCAAACAGCTCCGATTCTGATTCTTTCTCTAGACATCAAAGCACCCACCATTTGCCAAACCCAGTTCATTCCATCCTTACACAATCACCCAGGACCCAGAAGGCTGGTGTTCTCTGTGTTTACTGTCACTATACCAAAACCCTGTGAGGAGGGAGGCACAGCTAAACCAGCACAGAAATGTGGCCACCACTGTTACTCCTCACTTGACCTTCCGCAAGGAGTTGTTGATGTGCACAGCTCACTTCAGCTGCAGCACCAAACCTGGACACAACAGAGACGCTGTACCTGGGAGCGCTTCTATCACTGCTGTCATGGCTGCAGCTCTGACTGACTGCAGCTTTTCTTCCATTTTGTTTGACACCTTCAGAGCCAACTGCTTCTGAAAAAAAAACAAACCAAAAAGTTTCGTTTTAACCACAAAGTGTTCTTCAATTTATCAACATGCTTATGTAAACACTGGCAAAAATCCGTGGGCAGAAAATAATTTAGATTTGTGTGGAAAAACAAAGTACCCCACGGTCTCTCTTTCAGCTATCTGACAGATTTAGCTTACTCTGACCCAACTGTTCTGCGATGATGCAGCTTCCCCTGCAGAGGAAGAAATGACAGGAGCCACAGAGAGCAGCAGAATCACTGCCCGCTGTGGGAGCACTTGCTGCTGGCTCTCCTTTACAGCTAAGCTGAAGCAGGACTTAGCAGCACAAATTCCAGGGCTTTACCCCAGGAATCTGAAAAATGTATGTTAATAGCAGATTTTTCCTTTCTGAAGCAAGACAGGAAGTACAAAGAAAGGGGGGGAAAAAAGGGAAACAAACAAACCACACAGTAGCATTTAAAGGGTTTCTACCCATCTGTAAATACCCAGCAAGGCACAGGTGTCTCCCGCCTCGAGACACCTCGAGGGCCGTACAGAGTCACACCACGGACCCACTGAACCTCAGCAGAAACACCTGCCTCAATGCAAACTGCACACTCCTAAAACAGTAACAGGGCTGCTACCACACAAATCGAACTAACCACAGGAGTGACACTAAACACATCACACTAACTTAGCAAAATTTGACCAGTCTTTCAGCATTTTGTTTCAGTTACAATATTCTGCTCCTACAGGCTGCAAAATAACAGTTAAAAAAGAGGATTCTGGGGGAGGTCTCTGTGCTTAAGATGCAAAACCAGCAATCTCAAAATCATGCTCCTTACCACACAAATCTAATGATGATGTAGAAATTGTTAAGATTCTTGGGTTCTAGGCATTCAGCTGAGCTTCTTCTTCAGTGAACACAACCCAGAAAAAATTAAGATGTTATTGCTGTCACAGAACATTCTGCAGAACAAGAGCGCAAAACAGAAATAGAACTTGCAGTAGTTCACCCAGGCCCTTGGGATACAAACCAGCTGGCAAGAAGTGGCCAAATTCTCAGCCTAGAAAACCTCTTCTGCCTAAGAGCCCTCTGAGAATAGACTGTGTAAGAGGATTTATCAGCACTTGGATGCAGAAGAGCATGTGACTGAACCTCACTGCAGATCACGCAGCTCAAGTCAAGCAGAATTGACCGGGAGCTCAGAGATGCACTGGGAATTGTGGGCCCGGGGACCTGGGACACAGCAGTTTCTCCATGGGCATTGAGAACTCAATTACTACTCCTTGGACCTCTGCAAGCTCTCCCGATAACAACCATGCAACATCCCCTTGAGAGTGAGTGACAGAAACCAACCTGAATCTTCACCTCAATGGACACTGGTTACTTTTGTGCCAAGAGCAGATTCCCAGGCTTTATTACCCACATGGGTCCATGCCACTCGCCAGTATGCAGAAGGCATTATTGCAGAATGGAAAGACGTGTGAGCCTGCTGCTAAAACAACTGCTACATGATCCAAAGATCAGAGTTACACATCACACCATGCATTCTAACCTCATGGGCAGAAATCAGCTTTAGGTAGCATTCTCCTAAGAAAGAGATTAGCTTTGGAAGAGGGCTGTTTCCTTTAGATAAATTTATATCTAGCTACAGATTTCTGTAGTCAGAGGAATCTATATGATAACACTCTGAAGTGGAATAATGACCTTGTTCAATAATTGAACTGAGCACAGAAATACAGAGCAACATGCAGAGATTACAGGAGGTCTCAATTACACAGGATTTGCAGTTAAATTATATTCAAGCAGTAATAAAGGCATTAATGTTAAAAATGTGCAGTGACATTATAGCACTGTTCTACAGCAGGAAAATGTATCATATCTCATATTTTATCCTGGATGAAACAGGATTCATGCTTAGCGTCCAAACGGGAGAATTAAATTAGCCTTCATGCAATGAGAGCAGTCCAGCCTAAACGCAGCAGGGTACAGCAAAATGCCAACATTCAGGTTTTGAATCCCACACGGACTTCCAGGAATTGCTTTAACTCTGAATCTTCTCACACGCGCGCTCTGCAAAGCGGGAAACGCCACCGAGCACCGGGAGCGGCGGGGCCGGCGCAGCCCGCGCCCACCCGCGGAGGAGGCGCCGGGAGAGCGCGGCCTGCCCGGCAGAGGCGACCCGGGCGCACGGGGTGGGCACAGGGCGGCAAAGCCGCCGGAGTCNCCCGCCCTGGCCCGCCCCCGGGAACCGCAGCGCCGCAGCCCCGCGCCCTTTCGGCCTCGGGCCCGCAGAGCAGCCGCTGCCTGCGGCACAGAGCATCCGCTTCTGGCCCCCAAAACACCGACCACCGCTGCCGAGCTGCGTGACGATGGGGAATCGCGACCCACGACAGTGCTGAGCGAGTTTCAGCAGAGAGGCCAACGCTGCTCTTCCACACGCAGGAGAGACGAGCAGACCCAACACCTGCACCGCCAGACCCGTACGCGCACCGTCACATCCGCACGCATGGAGCTCGTACCTGCGCTGCACCTGCTGACCTCCTGCAGGAACGTGCGTGTGTGGGAGCCGAAGGGCAGCTGCACTGTCAGTCGATCGTCTGCTGAGCTGATCTGGACAGTCACGTCAGAGCCTGAGGACATCGGGAGAAAGAGCTCTTGTGAGTCGTGCTGACAAGCCTTCACAAACTGAGCGTTTCTTCGCTCTACAACGGTGGGTGTGCGCATGCACTCAGCCTTTGGCAACATCTCCCCATGCCTTCTTACCATGTTCCTTTCCAAAATTTTACATGAGAATGCCACTTAAAATATAAAAATCATAATTTATAAAAATTTTAATTCTGTTTGTTCAGTGACAATAATTAATCTTCCAGCAGCAGTTTAAAAGCATATGGAAAATTAGTTCCCTTGGTTGAATGAGGCTGACGATGCTTATTAGCACCAGCTAACAATGGCCAACAGCATGGCAACTGCCCCAGGAGCCACAGGGCACAACCCCTCCCCAGTCAACTCCCCCAGACCAAGAGCCCCCCACTCCTGCCCCACTGCATGCAGCTGGCACAGGGCCCAGAACACCTGTAGTGCAGGCACTAAAGCAACCACAGAACTCACCAATGATGTGAAGGTCACTGTCAAGTACAACTGCAAAAGTAAGACAAAGTTCAGTTGAGCGCTAAGCAACAGATTTGCGGACCAGGCTGATACTTTGAGGTTAGTGAGCTCAGCAACTTCTCCAAACTCCAAATGTTCCTTGCAGGAACAGAGGCAGGCAGAACAAACCTGCTGGGCAGGGGCTGTGGCTGGGGCCTGATGGGACATAGGTACTCTGGTCCTCACAGGGCCCTGCCAGAGATGCTGTGTGATGCACAAGTTTCCCCAAGGATAACAAACTGAAGAAAAAATGTGAAGGCAGAATAGACTGCAAATTTCAGGAAGTCGAACAGCAAAATATGGACTCCAAACCCCTTCATCCCATTCTTTGGAACTTGCCACTGAGCCACCACAGTGTGTCAGTACCTTCTTCCACTGCAAACCCATCGCTGATGGGGATCACTCTCTCCAGCCAGACGTCCTCAGCTGTGATGGCCATCCTCCGGTGAGTGTACACATAGATCCTGCAAGCACAGAGCAGAATGGAGGTAAAGCCTCCTCAGTTCTGGCATGTCTGCAGACAGACAAGCACAGACCCTATCCCACCCAGCAGCACCTGCTAGCACAGCCTCATGCAAATCCCAAAGTAACTCCTCAGCCACGTGCCCACCCACCTGCTCACCCCATCACTTAAATAATGTGTTCACATTACTGGCAGAGCAGAGCAGCGCATGGGCCTGGGGTTTCTCACTGACCACTCATAACATCAAGGCACCATGCCTTCAAACTGCTGCCCTACAAGACTGCACCATAGTGGAAAGCCCTTGGGGTGGGAGGGGGTTCTCAGGTGGCTGTCGAGGCTCGTGAGGGACCCGGAGAGTTCTCTCAGACCCTCTCCCTGTCCGCCCCGCGCTCCCGTCCGGCACCCACGCGTGTTGCCCGCGGCACTCCACCAGGCCCAGCAGCCGGCTCTCCACACTCTCCCCCGACGCCAGGAGGCCCTGCACCGCCTGCGGCTGCGGGTCAAGGAACGGTGGGACAAGCGGCAGGGAGCGGGGACACAGCGGACGGAGCGAAGACCGGCGGGAAGGAGAGGGGGGAAGCGGCGGGGACAAACCGGAGGGAGCGGGGACGGACCGGAGGGAGCGCGGCGGGGACAGCGGGAGGGAGCAGCGGGAACAAACCGGAGGGGACAGGGACAGCCCGGCGGGAGCGCGGCGGCACCGCGGGGACCGGCGGGAGCGGGAAGACGGGCCCCGCCGCCCCACACGGCTCCGCGCCACCGGGGCCGATCAAAGGATACTATCCGGCAGGTCGCTCCCCCCGCTAGGCTCTCCTGGATGGCGACCGACTGGTCCATCTTCGCCCCAGCAGCGCGCCGGACGGCGCTCCCCGGGGCCGGGACCCTGCGGCTCCCCCGGCGGCGGCTGCGCGCTCAGGGCGGCTGTCGCGATACGATGCAACGCGGCGGCGGCGGCTCCCCCCACCAGGGCTGCCCCCGCTGCCGCTCCGTTATGGTTCCGCTCCGGGACCGGCCGCGGGACGGGCACGGAGCCGCCGGAAATAACGGGGCCGCCACAGGAACCACCGGTGGGAGCGGTCCCGCCCGGGAGGGACGGCAGCCGAGCGGATGCTGCACGGCGGGATGCGAACGACGGGGGAGGGGCGGCACGGCCCTGCCCGGCGGCAACTCCTGCGGCCGAGCCCCGCGCCTCCGGTTGGCCCTTCCCGGAAGGAAAGGGAGACGGAGAGGAGGAACCTCTCGGGTTGGCAGACATGGGAACGGTTAATTTCCATGGAAAATCGTGAGATGCTCTTACTTTGCTCTTACTTTCAGTAGCACCTTGAAAAAAATTTTTGTTTGGTTTTTTTTGGTTTTTTTTTAGTGTCAAGACGACCCAGCACAGGAGCCGGGTTAGTCTGCAAATCAGTTAATGCGGAGTGTGGGAGTAGGTGCTCTAAAATATCACCAGAGCCTTTTGCACTGTAGAGACGGAGTTTGGCCTAAATCAGCTCCTTCCACAGATGTAGGAGATGTAGGTCGAAAGACAGGGAAAACCCGAGTGGTCTTGGTCAATGACAGCTCTGCACCACTTCCCCAGTCCCTCTCTGCTCACCAACGGACAAGGGAACGGTCTGAAATAGCTGCTATGAGCACCAAACCTTACAAGAATTGTGGTGCTGGCCTGTGTTTTTTGAGATAGAAGAACCCTTGACATGAATACACTGACACTGGCCTGAAACAAATTAAACACGCCCCAAACACTGAGCTGCGGTTTCGCTGTACCAGAACAGGCACTGTAACGTGGGAAGGGCCGGCTGTGGTAGAATGATGTGTTTTCCATGCAGCCCCACATCCGCTCCTGCTGCTGCTCGCACGGCAGCACCCCGTTAGGGCTGGCAGGGCTCCATGAAGGCCAGCACCGCAGAGCCTTCCTGCCAGGAAACTACGCAAGGCTCCAAGGGCCCAAACCTGCCCAGCCCAGCTCTCCCGCCCTCCCACAGGTCACACTGTGCTCAGCCACACTCAAAACACCAGCACCAAAGGGGCCCGACACAAAGATTTTAATATTTTGCAATCTTTTCTCTAAGGAACCAGTGGCAGCAGGGAACAGCACCGTGCGTGTGTGCTCAAGCAGCAGCGCATTGACTGCAGGTAATTCTGCCTGACCAGCTCCACCCGTACTCTGTGTGCTGCAAGAACAGGCTGGGGGAGTGCTGGGGGTGGTTCATGGTCCAGGCTAATGGTCACCTCTGGGCTCTGCCTTCAGCAGTAGAGAACCATAGATGCGAAACAGAATTATCTAAAACATCAGACACTATTAGATTAATCCCATTTCCCTGCCTCAGACTGGGAGATGAAACATAAAGGTACTATTTTACCTACACAGGCAAGAAGCATTTTGTTGCCAGAGCACTTTGGAACTAACAGGTCAGAGAGGGTGCAGGGAGACTGTGCCACAAGTAGGTCATTGATTAGAGCAGCCCCTGTGCCTCAGTCAAGGCAGAATTTTCTGGTTTTTAAGGAGAACCAATACCCTCTTGTTCCAGCTCCTGAGGTCCCCCATTCAAGCAGCACAGAGGCACACACTGCACCACTCCCAGGATCCACAATTAGCTTGCAGGTCTCTCAGACCTACAGGATTTGGACAGGGCAGAATTCCTTGGCGTAGCTTTCTGAGTGCATAGATTAAGTGCTTTCCTCCGTATACATAGGGGGAATCTTGTTTTCAAGTATTTAAAATTTACTGAAATGCCAGGACTCACCCATCCTGGGATGGTGCAGGATTCAGAGTGCAGCTTAAGGCTGGGGTATAGGACCAACAGCGGGGTCCTGTGCAGGGCAGCCACCAAGCCAAGCACAGTGACCCTGAAGGGTGTGCAGCTGCCCATGAGCAGATGCAGAGGGCCCCGGACACCTTGTTTGTGGGACAGGGACAGTACAGAGGGCATTTGCTAGCAAACTTGGCTGAAGTCAGAGAGCAGCAGGATCCTACTGAGTGCTGCGGAGCTCTGCTGCAGGAGAGGCTGCAGGGCCTCCCAACTGCTGCCTAACTCCAGATGGAAGTGGAGACCCTGTAATTCAGGAGAAAGACCACCCCACATGACATGACCTTCAAGAGCGGGACCAGTGTCACCTGCCCAGCGCTATTGACGTGAACTTTGCCATCCAGTTTCAGACAGCTGGCTTTTGGGGTGGCTGGGCAGCACTCCTGGTAACAGGCAGCCTTCATCCCGCCAGCACAGACTGGTTTGGCAGCCTTGCAGGCTTTGCTACATCCTGCCATGTAATTCAAGCCCATCTTCTTCATCTGGAAGGAGAGAGATATTAGCCTGGGGGTCATGCCAAGCCTTTAGCATTACAGGAACACAATGCTCTGCAGCCCAGGCCATACCTCACAAAAGTCCTGCCCCAAAATGCATCTAGTGACAGTCTTCCTGCCTTTGAAACACTCGTCCCCGTGACAGGAAAATGCTGCACACACTTTGCCCTATGAGAGAAAGAGCCAGGGAGACATCATATGTCCATCAGATTCCCAGGACAAAAACTGCGTTTCAGACAGCCCTTCACTCCCGAGGGCTCCTCTCCACCCCTCTCTGTTCTTCTGGTATTTGTGCTCTCTTAGGCATTTTAGATCCAGAGATAAAGAGTACTCTGAAACTGCAAGAAACTACTGAAAGACCAGCAGAGCACACAAGTTTCAAGCCTCTTTTTCCTTCCTCTTAACAGGGCTCTGCAAAGATAAGCACATTCCCCACCACTAGGCTCAAGAAAGGGCTGCAGAGCCCGGTGGGTCCTGCACCCTCCGTGCAGCTGCAGGAGCACTCATCCCCATGGTCAGGTTAAACTGCCTGAGCTGATGCAAGTGCTGGGCTGGGGAACAGACCTGATGGACAGGGTTAAGGCCCACTGGATAGGGTTCCTTATGGACTCCTTACTTCCAGTACTTGTTCAGGATTTGTTGCCCTTCCAGAGTCAGCTTTTTACCCCATAAAGCAAGTGGAGGAGGGAGCTTTTCCTGTCCCCTGCTCAGGCGGGAGCTCAGCTGTCCCAGCAGCCACAGACCCCAGAACCCATGGATGCAGCAGCCTCTGCTCCTGTGGTACCTACGTTTTGGGGGGGAGGCCGAGGGGTAGTGGTGGTCATCAGTGGCATGGTGGTGGGTGGCAGGTCACCTGTAAACAAACGAGGAGCCCTGTGAGGCTGCACCCAGCACACAGCCCGCACAGGGCCCTCCACAGCCACGCAGGGCCAGATTCACCAGCATGGCTCATACTGTGGTTAGAGCTGCCAGGGCCACCCTGCCCCTCACCCAACTCCAAGGACACAGTGAGCCCCAGGGTAGAAGAGATGCAGCGATGCAGCCACAGCCCCTCCACGATGGGTTCTGCCCACCCGTCTCCCACCTCTGCTGCAGAACAAAGCCCGGCCGGTACCGTAGGCACTGGCATTGAGCCGCAGGCAGAGCGGGCCAGTGCAGCACTCCAGGGCACACTGCTGCCTGCTCACACTGGCGTTGGTCCTGCACAGCTCCGCGCCACACCCACTGCTGCACCTGGCTGTGTAGTTTGTGCTGGAGAAACGATAAAGCTGCAACAGGCAGAGTCAAAGGATAAAATGAGTATGAAGAGGTACCATCATAAAAGAGCAGAAGTAACTGACAGACTGTCAGAGAGAAATGGGAAATGGAGATGGACACAGACTTAATGGAGCACTGTGGATTCCTGAGATAAAGAAAGGGAAGGTTTTCCCTGTTGCAGCCCCCTTGCATCTCCATACCTCGCAGTAAGTCTCATTATGGCAGGTGATTGTTCCATTGGCATGGGCTTCATCCTGGTAACACCTCTCTCCGGAGCACTGAAAGCTCTGGCAGGTTTGCTGGAGAGACACCAGGGTGTCACTTTGCAGCAAAGCTTCCTCACACAGCACTGCAGGCCTGTCCCCAACCACAGCCTCACTGTCTGGAGGGGCCACCCCCACCTGGCCACCCGCTGTGCTCCCTTCCACCACAGGAGATGCTCCCATGGCACTCCTGGATCTTATGACCGACCATCCGGGCAAGTGACACTGTCCATAGGGATGCAATGGCCCAGCAATACCCCTCTTTCCATTCCTTCCCTTACCATTGTCTCTTCTGTTCCTTTCATAGAGGTGTTGGTGGCCACCACAGAGGCATTGTTGGTGGTGACCAGCACCATAGCATTCATGGTGGCCGCTGAGGTGTTCTTGGTGGCAGTGGCCACCACTGAGGTGTTCTTGGTGGCTGCCAACGCGTTGTTGGTGGTCTTGGCTACCACCAAGGTGTTCTTGGTGGCTACTGAGGTGTTGCTGGCAGTGGCCACCACTGTGGCATTCTTGGTGGTGGCCATCACCATGCCATTCTTGGTAACCGCCACAACTGCAGCATTCTGGGTGGTCACTGAAGTGTTCTTGGTGGCCACAGCCACCAATGAGGCCTTCTTGGTGGTCACCGCCCCTACGAAGGCATTCTTCGTGGCCACTAAGGTGTTCTTGCTGGCTGTGGCCACCACCAAGGTGTTCTTGGTGGCCATCACCATGGTGTTGGCAGCTGTGTTGTGCTCTGAAAAACACAAAGCTCCTGCTTGGTGAAGAAAACACCAAGGAAAAACATGCTCAGTGGGCCCCGTGTCCCTTCCTGAGCCATGGTACAGTCCAGAAGGACCTGCGGGAAGCATCTGTCACCACACTGTGGTTAGGAGGTAAAATGGGAGTCAGTGACAGAATGTCCCCAGCAGGGTCTACTTGCAGCCACCAACTGGGCATCCCAAGAAGCAGGTCAGAGCCAACAGCCCACCACAGCAGCACTATGGACAGACGTTACAACAGCCTCTCCCTCCCGCTCCCAGCCATATTGCCTGGGAAGAACAGGCTTTTATGGGGGTTAAACCATGAGGAAAGATTCCTCACCTGTGCTACAGAGCACAGCCTGGAGAGGACAAACACAAAGTCCCTGGTGCATCACACTGCCTTTGCCCCACTCCCCACAGGCCCCCAGATTTCCCCTTGGGATACAGAACTCACCTGCTGTGGCAAGAGAGCCCTGAAGACAGAGTTGCAGAGCCAAGATGCAGAGCAGCAAGCCTGGAATGGAGTGGGAATGACTGAGACCACCACACCTGCTGTCTGCTTTACCCACAGCCCAAAGAGCCTCCCCAGCAGCACAGGCAACTCATACTTGAAGCAGATAAGCGGGAATACTCCTCTACCTTCCCAAAGCCCCAGGTGACCAGCAGCCACCCTTCACCCCAGGGAGGCCTCTGGCACAGCCCCCAACAACTGAAGCAGCGATGGAGCCAGGATGGGGGACGGACAGACACTGCTCTCCGTGCTGCATCATTACCTTGAATGGGGGGGACGAGCCATCGGTGTCCAGCCATCATTATCCACCAGCAGCTGCACCCAGACCTGGCAGAAGGAGGCCTAGTTACAGCTGCTCCCCTGAGGTGCAGGGCAGACACCCCAGTACAGGTCTGTGCTCTACCTCCAGTGCTCAGCCGCAGGACAACCAGTCACCCCCTCCTGAGAGACTCCCCAAATCCACCGAGGCTGCTGTGGTTGCTGATGGGGCGCAGGAGCCCTGGGGAACTGTGTATGCTGTTGGTGTGGCAACAGCCTTCCCGGGAGCTCACAGGCAGCACAGCCCTGCAGGCAGCTACCAGGAGCAGGAGTCAGGGTGACACAGTGAAAAGTGCCACCATGCAGCAGTTTGCTGCTGCTGCAAGTGAAGATGTGACCTGGCTCTCCATTCTCTATTTTCATTTGAAACGTTTACTTGTTTTGCTAAGGAAATGGTGGAGATGTGACTCCAAATAGGCTCCAAAGCCAAATTCTCCAAGGAGAATGGTAATACTCCCCTCCTGTTTTGTGATTTAGGCTGAGTCACCATTCCCCCAGGACCTGGAGGGGCTAAAGCTCACACAAAGACCTCCAAGGCCATTCCATCAGAGTGACAGAAAAGACAGTGCCAGCTGGCACCTCAACCTGCAAACCAGCACAGCCACCACCCAGGACAGCTCTGGACATCCTTACTGAGCCCCGTACCAGCCCAGCCCAGCCCAGCCCAGCTCCAGGAGGGGCAAGGAACCAACATCTGCCTGACACAGCCTCATCGCAGGACAACCTTCCCCCCAGGCAGGGAAAGAGCCCACAGCACTAACTCACCTGTCTGCCTATTCCTGAAGCCCCAGCGCACCTGCAGTCACTGCCAGCACTGGAGCACCTCTGAGCAGCTGCTGTGGCACCTGCCCCACAGCCCAGCCCCACCCCTGCCCAGCCCCCTAGGGAAGTGTCACATGCGGCTCCACAGCAGCAGAGACACAAACGGCCCTGTACAGCAACGGAGAAAGGGCTTGCGAGGCTGGCGATGCCACACAAGCCACCACTGCTCTCGGGGGACTGGAGGGCACAACTGCCACTGCCACATGTGATGTGAGTGGCCTCTGGACAATAGACCTGAATCCATGGGGTATGTACAGACATCTCCGAGCGTGACACCAGGGGCCAAGGATACTCCTGAAGCCACAAGAGGCACCTCTAAACACTCTATCTGTTCCCATCTCCTGCACCTCCTGCAGGTTCCTCCTGCACCACAGAAGGATCTGCACACAAATGATCTACCAGGTCATTCAAGCCAACAGCCAGAGAAATCACCACAGAGCCGAGCCCGAAGCTCATTTGGTAATTCCCTGAAAAAAACAATGGCCAAAGCTTCCCAGGGGGACAGACCCGAGGTAAAAGCAGGCCTCTAAGCCAGGTGAGCTTGTTTTGTAAAGGAGCACAAAGAAAATCACAGCAAGATCTAGAAACAGGACCAGTACCCATCAGCACAGTGTCCATGTGCTTCAGAGTCAACCCTCACCATAAACATTTCCATCAGTGGAAATGAGACAAGGAATTGTTTCTGACAGCTGTGTAAAAAGCATTTTAAACACACTGTAATCAAACCTCTTCCTTCCAGCACACAAAAGAAGACAAGTCTCTCAGAACTTCCTAAATTACAATGACTTTATTTTTCAAGGTATTTTTTAATATAAAACAATGTCACAAGTCTAAGGGGCTTACTAGAAAGTGACTTTATAAAGTATTCTTGAAATCTGTATTCATGCCTATACAAAATCCAGACAACGAAGAAGTCAGAGCTGCTGCCGCATCCACTCTCTCTGCAGACGAACGGCTACAGCAGCCCTTGGCGCTTCAGGTCTTCGTAGGTCTTTTTATTCACCACGTTCCCACTGGAATCCTCATATTCCTCCTGGAACAGAACCAAGAGTTTAGAAACAGCACTCAAATGTTAGCTCCAAGAGCAGCCACTGAACATGAGCACCCTGCCAGAACCTCTGTGCAGGAAGGCAGGCAGTGGATCTGCCAGCAGGTTCTGGGAGAAGAGCTCATCCAGAGCCAAAGTCATTACAGGTTGTACTACAGATTTTACTTCCCACCATTGCCCTGCACACTGTTGAAAAATGGCTTTGGAACAGAAGTTTAGGAAAAGGCATCAGCATAAGTGAGGACACTGCTCACACCCAGGAACAAGGGGTTCCCCATGGACACAGGAGTGGAGACACTGAATGCCTCTCACTGCTCACCTCTGTATCGGGCTGCCACCTCTCCGAAGCCTTCTGCTGTTTCAGCTTTGCCCACACTGCAAACACAAAGTTAAACAGGATCTATGCCACTTCCCTCAAGATACTTATTTTTAATACAGTAAAAAATATACACATGAGCTTTTTTCCCTCCCTTCTTTTAAAACATCCTCACTTCAGCACTTCAGGAATGTATCTAACATTCATTACAAAGTTATCATTCCACTGTGTGGTTACTGAAAGGCACTGAACTGCAGCAAACAAGTCTTTAAATGGATTGTTCAGGATGGGACATGAGACCAAGGTCCAAAGCCACTCCTTCAGGAAAGGTAGTGCTCTTTAACATGTTTCCTGTTCTGCCATCACCACTTACACGAGACTGCATCCTCAATCTGTGTGACATTGGCAAAGTGTGCTGTGTTGGGAATGCCCAGGCACCGCATTCCATGGGCATGTCTCCACTCCTGGGGGAAAGAGATGAGATCAGTGTGAGAGGGAACATCACATCCTCCACAATGCCAAAGAGCACAAAAGACATTAACATCTGAACAGGGCGCAACACATACTATCAAAGTACAAATCTACCAGTCCTCTATAAAAATATTATTTTCTTGTCCCGTAGAGAGTAACACCATACCAGCCATCAACAGGCACCCTGTACCCATCAGACCTGAGCACTGGAATGGGTGTTCAAATGGGCAGCGATGGTACAGCATCAGCTGTACGCCCAACACAATCTCTAAGTCCTGCTGCATAGCCTTGCAGCACCAGCTCAGACCCACACCGCAAAAGTGCTGCTCGGGAACGCCGGGGACTCACCAGTGACTCATTACAATGACTGTCTGAACCCAGCAGGGCTGTTCCTGCAGTCAATGTCACTTACTGCGAAGTGCCGCTGGAACGCCTTGGGCCCTCGGTAGGTGTAGTTACCACAAATCTCGCAATTGTAGTTGATGTTCAAACCATGAAGTTTATACAACCAGTACGGGATGGGCTGCAAGCAAGGAGATGTGAGGATTAGGTCGCGTGGCAAAGCAGCTCAAACAGAGGAGCAGTGTGGAGTCAGTGACCTCTCCCACTTCTCCAGGCCTGGTAAGTCTCGGTTACCTTCCCATCCCAACCAAGAGGCAGATTTTTAGGGTTATAAATGATTTCATTTTCTTCATCTTCACTCTCACTCTCACTGATCTGCTCTTCCTCCTCCTCCTCTCTCTCCTCCCCTGTCCGTGCCTGCTTACGCTGCACATTCTCGTGGGTGAGGTGTCTTTGTTCCTGGAGCGAGAGAAGAGAAGGGATTGTCCACATACCATGACAGCAAAAAAGTCAGGGCAAACTCTTGTAGTGAAAAACTTCCTCAATGTACAGAGGGAGGAAACAGAAAACGAGTGTGAAGCAGAGAACTCCCACCTTACTGAGCCAAACAATTTCAGTTTTTAGTACCCTGACATTTCCTACTTGCAAAGAATGAAACCTTGTATCACCTATTAGCACTTCCAATGTTACTACAGCAGCAGCCATCCCCCGAAAACAACCCCCCAAAACTGAAGGCAAAGAGCAAGGCAGATCAAGTAAAAGTCTGCAATACTGTGTGACTTATGCACAAAACAGATGTGGTGCAGCACACTGATGTGCTGCTGTCTATGAAAGCACTTAGTTAAAGATGAGGACAACCTTCCAGTCACTATTTGACAGCTCTGAAATAAAAAGCTCAAAAACAACATAAAATCCTTACCCCAAGAACTTCCACGTACTCATAAATCTGAGCTTCCAGGAATGCAAGATCTTTATTTCTCTCAGTGTCTCTGAAACAGATGAGGTATCTTCATTAAACGCACAAGTTCAGCTCTGATACCTTCCATTTGGTTCAGCACTATTTGGTCCAACATGAAAAGCTTCTAATACTCCAGAATCTCTGTCCTAACTACACAAGAGTAGTGATTACAGAACACTCCTCATCCAAGAGGAGAGAACATTAACAGCCTCAGAATGATCTCTAAGAACTCACCTTTTGCTTCCTTTTGTCTTTGGATTCTTAGCAAACAAGGAAGGATCAAGTGCTTCCAGGGATTTGCCTTTAGTGCTAAAAAGCCTCTGAGCACGCTCCTCCAGAGTCCTGCAGAGAAGCAGGGAGGGGATTAGTCTAGACCGCAGTTTTACATTTCCTGAGAACTATCTGAATTCATGCAACAAAATTCTAAATGTAGCTTTTAGGAAATCATGAGATTCCTTTTATCTTTGTCTTCATTCCTCAAGTCAAAGTCTACTGTACCAGAGACTCCCATACAGGACTGGTTCAGAGCAGCAGATCCTACTGCTTGGTTCTTAATGTTTTAGCTTTCAAACATCACTAAGGTAATTCTAGTACGACAGAGATAACCACACAAGTATCCCAAAAAGAAATGTGATACAGGAAGACCTCAGAAACTGAAAGGAACTCTACAAAGACTGCACCTTACCCACCACACTTCAGCCCAAGAGCCAGCAAAGCTGATTTTAACCTGTCCAGTCCCAGGGAGGCCAATTCCTGTTCAATTAAATAAACTACTGTAAGAGACAAGCTGTTCAACACATACAATATGAATATAGTCCACTTTAGCTTATTAATGAAGAAAAACCCCTGATGAACAGTACTCAAGAAAGGACTGTCAACAGTGTACCCCTCCTCCCTGGAAAATGAGGGATGTGACAAATCTAACCAGGTCTTTCAAGTTACATCCCCCAATGGGAGAAATTACATCATCAACACCATCAGAGTTTTACTCAGAAAGCACAGAGACAGGGACGAAAACACAGCACTAAAATTACACAAAAAACCCAAATGACTGAACTTCCACCTGTTCAAAACGTGGCAGTAAGTGCAGAGCACTGGAAACGTACCTCCCAGGAGGAGAAGGCTGAGAGGTCCAGGTGGGCACCAGCATGGGTGAGGGCACTGCTGGTCTCTTTCTGCCAAAAAAACCACGTGCAAGAGCTGCATGACATACTACAACACTTTTGGCCAAAGAACATTTTAACCTCAAGAAAAGCAGTTCATTTCACAGAGAAAAATCCTCTTACTAAATTGAAAACAGAACAATAGTAAAGATGCAAAATAAGCCAACCTGAAACAATGCTAGTTTTAAACCAGTTATGCTGGGTTTTAAATTCAGGTCGGTATCACCCTGCACCCTGGTGACAGAGAGCTGCAGCCCTCACTGTCATGATCAACAATGACTACACAAATGACTCACACAACCCCCTCACAAACACAGGAGCATCACCCAGGCTCAGGCTGCTCACCGGCCAGCCCGGGAATGTGCCGTTCTCCCACTTCTTCTCAAACTCCGTCTGAATTTTCCCAAAAAGTTCATTCTGGTCCAGTAATGGTTTCACTCGATCTGTGTAATCCTGCAGGTACTCAAGGAGCATTTCAAGATACCTGGCAGGGGAATCATGAGCACAGGTAATTCACTATCACCCTCTAACCACATCTTTGGACAGTCACTGCCCTCCAGTACTGCACAGGGACGTGACCAAGGTCAGGCCAGTTTTTCCACACAGGATTTCTTAACATAGCAGTTCCAAGAGTACGTTAAAGCTCCTCCTCAGAGCCGAATGTGGCTCTCCACATCTCTGCTGCGCTGCAAGTTTTCTCGGGGCTCAGACACATGACTGAGCTCAGGCACCCAATTTATGTGAGTTAAGTTTGGCTGTTAATTATAATCTTAGCAGCTGAACACTTCAGAAGCAAATTCCTTCTCACCAAGTGCCATGAAGGAAGCAGGCAGGCACACAGGCTCACCTCTTATATTCAGCATTTTTTCTCTCCTTGGGAATATCGAAGAGTTGGTCAAATGTGGATAAGTAAGTGATATAATCCAATTTCTAAGAAAAGAAAGTCTGAGTCAGAGTTCGTATACAGCCAAATTAATATCCAGTTCCCAGAAAAGAGAAGCCCCAGCCTCTACAGGGCCTGCGGATCCCTGGGCCCTGACGTAGCAAGTACTGGAGGTGCCCACACAGAGCAGCCACTCACCTCTGATGATTTCAGGTTAATGTACTTGAGGTAACAATCATGCAAATCCAAGTATCGTCCATACCCTTCCTCATCTGTGAACTCCACCAGATCTGTAGGAAAGATCATGAAAACGTTTATTATGAGCTTAGTATTCCCTACTTATTATACAACTGTTTTTGAACTGAAAAAGGATTAGCTGTGAAGTCATTTATGCTTAAGGAAGGTGCTACAATGCTTTCTACACTCACTGAGCAGCCCCAACTGCTGCTCTGTGCAAGCACCACAACATTCCTCAGGAACAGCAGCCTCACTGGGGAACATTCCAGGGACTGCAGATCAGAAGAATTTAGATGACAGAAGAATTTTCAGAATTCATTTAGTAAAAGGGAGGTGGAGCCCTAAAACATGCAAACCAGATCAAACAACCTATTAAATAATGCCAGAGCTCAAGCAAACTACGAACTTACTCTGAGCTTCTTCACTTGGGTTGTCTCTGGCCTTCAGCAGCTCCTCAAACTCCACTGACATAGGAACACAGATCTGCATGGGCAGATAAAAGCCACACAGTGATTTACTTCAGCTCCTGACCCAGAATAACTAATAAAAAATCACATGAGTTGGCAAATAATGAAACTGCAAACAGAAAAGAGACTCAAAGCTTTGTCTCCTTGCTTTCTGCACTAAGGCAAAAATGTGGCTTTAGGCAACACAAGAAAGGTGAGATCTGACTGCAGCTCAGCTGAACATGCCCTTGCAGGGAACAGGGTGCGTGTCCTGCACTGCTCCCTCACATGTTGCCTGACCCTGAACAGCTGTGCTCAAGTGGCTACTGAGTGTTCTCAGTACTTGTGTATTAAGGCAATTAAACTGGGGAAACAAAAGCTCTGTTACCTGTAGGAATGAGATCCAACAGACCACATTTCACCTGTTCCTATGGAGCAGTAACTACTCACCTCATTTGGGTGCTTCCGGTGAAATTCCTTAATTTGCTTCAGTCTGTTGTAAAACTCCGCAAATTCATTTGGCCCGGAAATGGCACTGAGTTCTTCCTTACGTAGGCTATGAGTTCATGGATAGCAACAGATTATGAAGAGAAGAGGAAACAAGGTGACGCTGACACAGCCTTAGTCCAGGTCTACACTGCAGTGTCTAACTGCAAACCTCCAAGTCATGGGGGACCTCCCAGGCCAGCTGGCTCAGGGCCTCCCCACAACTCGAACCACATGCATAACAAAACGTGTCCATCCAAGATGGACACTTCCCATGTGCACTCGGGTCCTGCCCTGCATTTAGTCGCCACATCTCGATTCATGTATCATTCTTTAGATATTTACATTGACTCAAAACACCCCCACGTTCCTCACCAGCAGGACACGCTCAGGCACATGAGGGCCCTGAGCACACTCACCCGTCCTTGTCGTCGTACAAGTCCCGCAGGTTGCCGCTCACTTCCATGTACCTCTGCGGAACAAAGGAAAGGCCCGAGCGCCGCAGAGCCCGTTATCGGGACGGGCCCCGTTCACTCCCGGGAGCCCGGCCCGCCCCCAGCCCCGCTCGCGTCCCCGGCCCCGGCGCACTCACGTCCTGCATGGCCCGGGTCCGGTGGTCCGAGTTGATCTGGTCGCGGAGCTGCAGGGAGAGGCGAGGGGGTGAGCGCGGGCCCGGAAGGCGGCCGCCCCCACCCCCCAAGGCCCCGGGCGCACCGTGGACTTCTTGGTGAGCATCTCCTTCACCATCACGTCCATGAGCCGCTCCCGCTCCTCGTGGTACCGCCGCTGCTGCTCCAGGATCGTCTCCATCCCGCGCGAGCCCCGCGCACNTGCGGCGCGGCCTCGTCCGGCACCGCCGCGCGCGGGGCCGTGTCCGAGAGCGGTGTCCGAGAGCGGGGCCGTGTCCGAGCGCGGTGCTTGGTGGCACTGAGTGGCCCGAGATGCCGGTTTGGATTTGGGGCCAGGGCTGCCCCAGCCTGGAGGCACAGCGGCCTCTCTGGGGTTGCCCGTCTGCAGCAGCGTTACACGGTGCCGAGCCCCGGCCGAGCTGGGACGTGCCGTGTGGGACGCGCCCGCAGCTCCCCGGGTCCGGTGCCTCGGTGCGGAGGCAGCTCAGACTTTGCTTTCAGCAATACGGGTGCGCCCGAGCGACATGATTACGGTGCAAGTCCTCACACAGACACCCCGGCTGCAACATTCCACTTGCGTTGTAACTGCTTTTTTCAGATCCACCTTAAATCCAAGGACGGATCATACCCGTGCCTTGCCCCTACACTGCCAAATGCAAAGCTGTAATTAAATTTTAACTCACTAATAAAGTATTCGTATTTTTCTGCCGTGTACGATAAATTACTCTAAGCAAAAAACAAGAAGAAAATTTATCTTAAGTAATAAAGATGATCCTTCACAGAGGATGATGCAGCAGGTAAGAATACTGTCTTTACTCCCTTGCACTATAGGCTGCCCCAAGGTACATCACCTTTCTTCAGGAATGCCTGTCTACAAATAAAAACAGAGATAAGATTCTGAACTTAGTGTTCTTCCATTTCTCTTTGCATGAAACTTCATCTCTGGGAAGGGAAGGAGTTGAAATCCATCAATGTCCAATCCAGCCACGTGGCCTCCTTATTTTGGGCTGCTGGCATCAGGAGGATCGGGGTGTGACAAGACCAGCCCTTGCGTGACCTTCCTCCTCCTCACCCCACAGTTGGCAGTACACATGGGAGGAGGTGGGAGAAAGTGGGAGAAGGTTGGTCCAAGAGATGCCATTTCATTCCAGGGCAGCAGCACAGCCTGTCAGGCTGGGAGCTGAAATTCATAGAATCACAGAATATTCTGAACTGGAAGGGACCCATGAGGATCATCAAAGTCCAACTCCTGGTCCTGCACAGGACTCCCCAGCCAGTGCTTGGACCCGGCTATGCCCATTGTGGCTGCAAACGCTGTCCCTGATCCACAATGGTGCAGGAGAGCAAAGCTTGGACAGATTTGGTCAATGCCAGGGTCTCTTTCTACCCCTGCAGTGCTGCCCCATGTCCTCAGCAGCTTCCCCACTCCCACCTCAGCAGCGCAACAGCCCTGGCCTGACCCCCCTCACACTGCTCCTTGTGCTTTATAAAATTTCCATGACTGTTTCAGACCCACACTCCAGAGTCTCGGGGGATGTTTGTGCATGACATCACCCTCCCCCTCCTGTAAATCAGGCACTGGGCCATGTACAGCCATGACCCATTCATGACAGGGATAAAATCCAGATGTTCCAGTGCTACGTGCAGCTGGGTCATTTCCTTTTTTGGCTAAAAACGTGAGGCTCTGGAGGCTGACTGAAAGATGAGCCCGGGGGCCCTTTGTACAGAAACCTTTTGCGGTTAATCCCTGGAAACAGCACTGCAGAAAGCCCGGGTTGTGGTGCTGCCACTGGAGGACAGGCTCAGTTGGGCCGGAGCTGCTCACTCACCCTCCAAGGCCCAGCGCAGCAGCAAAGCCCAGCCCAGGGCAGCAACAGCAACAAAAATCGTGCTAGAACTCCATCAGCCACCAGAGCAGGAGCCTTTGGAGCAGCCAGGAATGTGTGCATGCCGAGCCACTGCCATGGTCCTACACAGAAGCACCCCATGGGTTGTGCCTACCCTGCCACTGGACCAGCACCCGTGGGAGCCCAGCCACTGCGCAGAGGTGGGGGCCAGAGTGGGCCGCTGGAGCCGGAGCAGGCAAGTCCAGAGGAAGTCATGGCAGCTGTTAGTAAATGTAAAGGATCTGTGGAAAATAGTTTCATATGTTAGGGAATAAATGGCTCCCTGGCTGATAAACATGAGTAATGAGCATGCAGCACTTCAGGGAAGGCTGCCAAGAGGGACTATGGATACCCTGGCTGGAGCAACAGCAACATCTACCCGAGCCCCCTTGGAATGTCGTGGCATGGCCAGGCAGTGCACACTGCAGGGCAGGGAGGCTGGTCTGCACAGCAGGAACAGTTTGGTACCGCAGTGATCCGGACAGTCCCACAACCAGCCTGGAAGCATGAAGAGGTGCCCACTCAGGACTGGCACCCTGAGTCCTGCTGGGGCCTGTCCTGCAGAACTGCCTGCCTGTACAGACAGCAGGCATAGATAGATGGGCACCCCCAGCCCCAGGAACCCACTGCAGCCACCCAGCAGGAGGGAGATGCTGTTCCTCTGCCACAACCACAGGACCAGCACAGCTGATGTTGGGCTGTGGTTTGGGAAAGTAGGCACGAGCACTACGGAGATTGGCTGTCCCCAGAATGAGATTAGGGGTGAGACAAGGTTGAGCAGAGCCCAGCACCAACTGAGTGCTCTGCCCTGTGCCTGCTGTTCAAGAGACACAGAAGAGCAAGTGTCACGAAAATGGTTTATTGTATAAAGCAGTAAGAAATACAGAGGGCACTGAGGTTTAGGACAATTCCTTCTGTGTGATGATGGCTCCAAGCTCCTCATAATAGCAAACACACAAACTCTGATTTGCTGTCATCAAAGCTTTCAAACAAGGATGCAACAAGGATCTGAACGCAGAGTAATAACACTTCAACATGCATAACATTTTCTGTTCCTAAAGGAAGCCTGGGTGGGGGGCTAGCCCCTTCATCCTGTAGTTGTGTACAAAATGATGGATATTCATGACAAATGAGTACAAAAGGGAAAAAACCCACAAGAACAGGTTTTCAGAAAATCATGTGGCTGACTAAGCAGGAAAGCAGGCTTGGCGAAAGTGCCCCAGCGAGACAGAAGCAGAAGGATGTAGAGACAAGGCAGGCATGAGCATCCCCCTGCAGAGGGGCCTTAGCTTAGGGCCAGCTCAGCCACTGGGCAAAGATTGGTCAAGACCTCATGTGAGTCTGGGATGGCTCAAGATACCCTATTTTGCAGTTAGGGCCAACTGGGACCTGGGCAATGCAGAGTCCTCCCCTCCGGGTGCCACCTTTGCTTTGGTTCTTGTTTGGGACACAGTGAAGGATGAGTGTGGCTGGAGGGAGCCACCACTCCCTGCCTACCACTGGGGGACACAGGCAGCCCTGGAGGAGCAGGAGGTTGTGGACATCCTGCTGCCCCCTCAGCTGCTCTCTATTCTGTGCTCCTGCAGACCTCCCAGTGCTCCCAGCAGCTACCAATTGCAGGCACAGTCTGTGGGCAATACTCACTTCCCTGAATTAATGGAGGTCTCTGGTGTTTCCAGTGCCACTGGCAGCTGGGCTCTGTATAGCAGTGCCCATCCCATGGATCCTCATGAGAGGGATGGAGCAGGAATAAAGCCCTGAGTGCTCTCACCCTTCAGCATGCCCTTCTCTAGGGCTCAGCCAGAGGCATCTGAGCATCAGCAGGCCAACACTCCCAGCTCCAGCTCAGCCACCCCAGCCATGGGAGGTCTGCCACAGGTCGACAGGAATGGGGTAGGTGTGGGTGGGCAGAATGCCCCATACCTACAAGTGACTTGAACTCCTCATTCACAGCTAAGAGAGCACCTCCATGGAAGTGCTGAGAAAAGGGTCTGGCCTGCAAAGAGTGAGGTGCTATAGAATTCCAAAGGTGGATCCCCATCTGACAGGATGTATGCTCTTCTCCTGGCTACACTCCAGCCTGGTGTCGCCAAACCTCCAGAACAGAAGAGAGTGCCCTTCATGCCTGGGCCAGCTGTGCATATGGGAAGGCTGTGCAAAGCCAGCTGCAACACAGGCCAGCACAGCCAAGCTGCACGGCCCTGAGCCACTGCCTTGTGTCACAGAGAGCAAGGGAACCACATGGAGAAAAAAGAGAAGTCAGTGCTGTGCTGAGAAGTGAACACATGCTGCCAGTGTGCAGGTCCAGCAGCCCAGTGCTGAAGCTGCTCCTGCCCTTTGCTCAGCTGGGGCCCTGGGCTTGTGCCTGGTTAAACTGGAAGCAAAAAGAAAGAGTAATTAATGGGGGGGTCTTGAAGCTCCTTTTTCAGCTTTATTTAGCTTTGACTGCTCAGAGCCATAGCACAGCGTATTCTAGCCTTCAGGGAGGGGGCACAGGAACCCCCTAAACACACTGTGGTTCGGGGTCAGCCCCCATCTCCTGTGCCTTGTGTTCGGCCCCTGAAATGCTGCTGGGGAATCTGACACAAAGGCCCTGAAGAATAGAGGAAGCCCCTGCCCCACGGTGTCCTCGGGGGCTCATAGGTCACTGCTGCAGTCGCGGCACAGGATCTCGTTGTTGTCGGGGATGAAGCCTTTCCCCACCAGCGAAGTGCTGCAGCGAGCGCAGTTGAAGCAGTTGTGGTGCCAGTGACGGTCCTCAAAGGAGACGTATTTGCCGCCGCCAAAGCCTGTGGGAGGGACAGAGGGCAGTGTCAGAGTCTCTGGGGAAACTGGGCTGAGCTTCCCGCACAGACCGAGCCCTGGCCTGCTCATCTCCAGGTCAGGTCTTCACACATGGCACTGGTGGTGGCACCCAAAACACCCGCCAGGATCAAATACATCTGAAATGTGAATCTCCACTCTTGTGGGGGAAAAGCACTAGAATTGCTTCAGAGCAGACTTTGCAGGGTTGACATATTTGGACCAGAATCACGATTTTCTCCCCTGGGAGGAGCAGGGAGAGGAGCTGCACCATCACAGTGGATGAAGGCAGACAGAACTACTGGAATCCTGAGAAGAGCCATTCTGCCACCAGCTCAGGCCCAGGCTCCTGCAGAGGCTCCACAGGAGTTTCCTTCCTCTGCTGGCAGTTGTTGGACTGGTGAGCTGTGACCCTCTTCTCCCCAGGACTGCAACAAACTGATAAGGACCAGAGGGGAAGTGGGTGCCTGGGAGCTGTCCCCAGCCAGAATCATCCTCTGAGTCACCAGCTGATGCAGGGCTTCTCCTGCCTTTCCAGCAGCAAGAACCTGGGAGTTGCAAGGGGCAAAGTCAAGTGGGGGAGGGCAGGAAGGAAGCCAGACTCTTTTAGGGGGTTCTGCAGAAGAGGATCCCTTACTTCCCCTGCCTTAGGCAGGTACAGCAGATCCAGACTCCTCTGCACCAGGTGCTGCTCTAGACTTTCCCTATCTGTGAACAACCTTTTCACAGGACATGGCAATCAGTATCAAAAAAGGCAAGCTAGAGACATAAGATCATGCTTTGAGGGGTCACTTTGGAGCCTTTACCTGTGGGTATAGGGAATTCCTCCCACAGGACACAGTTCACCACTTTGAAAGATGCAGACAAAGGGACAGAAGTAGCCCCAGGACTGCTGCATCAAAGCGCTCCTCCCTCATGGGGTTCCTCGGAGAGCTGTTCTGCTCACCTGTGATGGGCTTTGTGCAAGCGCTGCACTTCTTGGCATAGAGGTTCCCAAAGCACTTGATGCAGTATGGGTTGTCGTCCTGGGAGGTGAACTGCTGCCCAGCCAAGGGGGTCTTGCAGCCCGTGCAGACAAAGCACTCCTTGTGCCAGGGCTCATCCCGGTAGGTCACTCCTCCCTTGGTGAGGGTCTGCAGGAAGAGAGCATATGCTGGTGACACACAGGCAAAGGGAAACAGCATAGCCGGGGTTCTGGCACCTGAACCCTCCTTTGATAGGGCTCGGGCAGGAGCAGGGAGTTCCCTATCCCTGGATCAGAGCTGGGGGCTCTGGGCTGTCAGGCCACACATACCTTTTTGCATCGAGTGCAGCGAGGAGCGAACTTGCTCTCGTAACAGGGGACACAGTAATAATCCTTCTTGTCTGGGATGAAGGACCGTGACCCAATGGGCTGCTGGCAGCTGCTGCATATGAAGCAATGCTCATGCCAGGTCTGTCCGTTGTACTCCAGTTTACGGGAGCCTGCAAAGAGAGCCCTGCAGTGACAGAAGGGAGCAGCACACGTGCACACAGGGACGTGGGGGGCTGGGCAGGATGAACTGTGGTCCTGCACACCTGGCTCTAAGCTTCCCCTCCCCATGCCAGTTCAGGACCATGGGCAGCTGGAGAGGGGGCCTCAGGCCTCACAGCCACGAGGGGAGGGCTGCAGGAACACGTCCCCAGCACTTGCACAAAGGCCATGGCAGAGATGCCTGACGGCAGAGATGCCTGACGTAACCTAGATCTGAAGATGGTGCCAAAATAGCCAAGCAAAGACACACACACCTTTGCCTCAGGCTGTCTCCGGAGACACTCACACATCTTCAGTCATACTGTCTCTTCTTGTCAGTACACAGCAGAAAATGCCCAGGAAACCCTTTGTTATCTCCACCCTCATTCACTTCCCCATGAAAAAAGGGAACAGATAGATGGGGCTGCTGTGGTGATCACAGCTTGGGATCATGCTGTCTTGCTGGACAAGCAAAGGACCCGGCCCTCTCCATGCAGTGACACGAGGGCAGGAGAACAGAGATCCAACTCTCTTCCATGCTGCTCTCATGCTGGTCCTGCAGCCCCAATTGACACCAAGGGACCAGGAACAAACTGCAATGCTCGAGTCCGCCTGTTCCTACCTGGCATGACGGTCTTCTCACAGGCGATACATTTGGAGGAGAACTCACTGCAGTAGCAGTCATTGCACAGCAGCTCCTCGCCCTGGCAGGTGAACGGCTCATCAGCCAGAGAGCGGTCGCAGCGGAAGCAACGGAAGCAATGCTCATGGTAATGGCGATCCTCGTAGTACAGCTCCTGGGAGTACAGCCAGGATGAGGAGGGGACCAATGGCCCCGGGAACTGACCTGCTTGTCTGCAGGGCCCCTACTCACCCTGCAGTCATGGCCGATCAGCTCCTTGCACTCGTCGCAGGTGTTGGCGAAGTGTGCGTCGTAGCAGGGGATGCAGTATGGGCCATTGTCCATCTGGATGTACTTGCGCCCATATAAGGACTCCTTGCAGTTGTCACAGTCAAAGCACTCTGTCATGGTGCTGGTCTGAGGCCCTCCTTCACCTGCTGAGATCAGGGCGGGTGTGCGTCAGTGTCAGCTTATGCTGTCTGAGATGTCCTTGCGCAACCCTGCCACCTCCAGAGGCCAAGGACCAGAGTCCCTGCACTGAGCCAATGGCTGCTGTCAGCACAGGGGACAGACCCACGCTGTGCATGCTCTGGGGCTGCATGCACTTCCCAAAGAGCCTGCAGACATCAAGGCCTGCATTGAACCTTGCTTCAGGCTTACACTCCAGTTCACAGCTGGAGCACTTCGGCACCCTTTAGAAAACCTGGACATGTCAGCATTCAGCTAAGCTCCTCGCTCTTTGCTACCTTCCTGGGAAGTGAAGTGTAAATAAGACCAAAAGGGAGAAATTTCCTGCATGAAAAGTTTTGGTTTGGCACCAAAACCATGCACATGCCATGTGGTTGTGTGTCTACTGTGACATCTGAGAGCCAGGCACCCTAAGGGAGACCTGTCTGCTCAGCCCTCAGCAAGGTCTGTAGCAGGACTCCTCCTGATGGCTGAAAGCTCTGCCTGAGGGGCTGCTAGCAGCTCAAACCCTGGAACTTCTCCAGAGATTTAAAGCAGCTGCTCCATAGGGAAGCAGGAATCGGGCATTCTGCACTGTGCCTTGGCTGTGGAGCCTCATCCCAGCAAACTGTTCTGCATGTGTTGCTCCAACTACAAACACTCTCCAGGGAGAAGCTACAGGGGCAGGTGGGTGTTCACAAGCACCTGTTGGGGCTTGGCATGAAGGAGACTTGACATCTCTCCTTGCCCCTTATCTCCCTCACAGACAACAGGTTTGTGGAACTATTTTGCTGTCTTTGGAGCACTAACTCCAGAACAAGAGTATCTTCCTCTTGTTTAGTTTAGCCTGGTTATTCCTAATCATGGAGTTTTCCACTGGCAAAATCACACCTTTCTTTAACACAAGTTGCTGTCAAGTGTAGACGAGCCCACTGAGTGACATCGGAGCTGTCAGCTGCAGGGCACCCCCACTGCGGTGTTCTTCACGAACCCACCCACTTCAGAAAGAGCAATTACAGCTCAATCTGCTGTTAAGCATTTAATGGTCAGGGAGCTCCCTACCAGCCCCTGCACCCCCTCCCCATGGCCGGCTGTAGGTTGGGAGGCAGCCTCCAGGGCAGGAGCTGATCCCGACAGCTCTGACTCACAGCCCAGAGCTCTCCAGGGCTATTCTTGGCCAAGCCACACAGCTCCCAGCTGTTGTCAAGCCTGGTATGTGCCGATAGGACTGATGGAGAATAAATCCAATGTTCCCACATGGCTACGTGACCAATGGAGGGGGAACAAAGTCCCTTTTCAGACACTTGTTACCAGCTACCAGCTGCCACCCAGGCCTCTGCCCGCTCCATGCCCTCCAGTGTGGCAGGCCAGCGTGTGTGGCTGCAGCCGTGGGAGCAGCTCCACAGCATGTCCCTGCAAGCAACATGGGCTGGGGCCAATGCTCCACCAGGCATCCCCCAAAGCTCCAACCAGTAGCTCTGTGTGCTGCCTGCAGAACAAGGCAATGTCCAGTCTGTTACTTGATGCAAGGTAGGCACATGGTGGTTTGCTGCCAGGTGTTGAACTGGACCTGCCCCAGTTTTGTTCCAGCCTGTGCTGCCCCCCCCAGTGTCCCTCCCCTCTGGGGCACCCCAAGGTGCTCCTGTGACCGGGCAGCAGCTCCCCTGACCCCCACACAGCTCCTGGATGCTTCTCACCCACTGCTGCCTTCTCTGCCACCCCACTTGCCTTCACTCCCTGAAGCTACCTGGGACCTTTCTCTCTGGCAAAGAATTAAATGAAATTTCTAAATCTCCTCCACCTCCTCCCAGCCCTGGTGAAGGGAACTTTCCAAGGTGTGTCTATAATAAAAGGACCTCTAATGAGCACTCCTGGCCTGGGAGCTAAGGCACCGCCACAGCAGGGAACTTCCATGTTTCTCAATGGGCTGCACTTTAGCTCTGTGATCCAGTAATACAGGCTCAGATGACATCAGAAAACACAAAGGAAGAAAAAACGACTTGAATGAAGAAGGCTGGGGTTTTACAAATGACAAGGAATAAGCCTCCTGAGCACCACTACCCTGACCCTGATGCTGTCAGAAGAGGAAGTGAAAAACAAACCCTCCAGAACGATATACCAAGGAGGACCCTAAAGCAGTGGGCCAGGCTTGCCTCCACTTTGAGTAGTTTCTCCCCAAAGTCTCTGTATGTCTGCTGCACACTGTGAGCTGAGTGCTGCTCCCCAGGCTGTGGGTGCAGCAGAGCCAGGCCTGGGAGCCTCACGTGGCCAAGGCTGCAGTCAGCACACATGGGAGCAGACTTTGCGCTGCCTTTTCAACAGAACAAGAACAGGCCCAGGAAGTTTGCTCAGAGTTATTTGTGTTAGATAAGCTGTTTGCTCCCTTTGTTCTGGTCTCACATGCAGAGCTGGGCAGGGGCATCAAAGCCTGGGCAGTGCCAAAGCAAACGCTGCATCTTCGTCCCTAAGAGGTGGCACTGTGAGACCAAGCACACCAGGAAGAGGAAGGTGGGACAAAAGAAATGCAGTAAAAGAAATAGTAGAAAACCCCACAATTCTTACTGTGATTGTAATGATGAACCTGGAAATTGCCTTCCTTATGAAGGAAAGAGGTAGAGTTTTAAAATGCATTAAAAACCCCTTTAATCAAAGCTCAGATATAGAAGGTGCAATACAGGCCATCACTCTTGTGCTAATGAGCATGTGCTCATCCTTTGCAAGTATGCACCACCCTGTAAACATCAGCTGTGTGTTGGGTGTGCTGGGCTGATGTCAGGAACACCCTCAAATGCTAACCAAGGTGTTGCCCTATAATGATGGGATTGCAGTTGCAAACAGTGTTTGCCCATTGCCAGATGGCTCGGGTCCGGAGGGACGAGGCTTGCTGAAGCAGGTCCCTTGTACAGGGTGATTGTGGAGCTGGATGTGGGATATTGCTCAGCTGTCTCACTAGCTGTTGGAGGGCAAAAATAAACACAGATATATATGCCTGCCAGCTGCCTACTCTTTCCTTCTGACAGATGTAGTTGTGCTCATGGAGCAAAGGAAGTTCAGTTTCTCTCCTGTGCCCATGAACAAACAGCTTTAGGAACAAAGAGCTCCACTCACAAACAACATTCAAAGTGCTCCAGGATGCAAATCTGATCAGTCTGGAGCAGAGCTCAGAATAGCCCCACATATGGGAAAGGTCAGCAATTTGTCAAGGACGAACAGCAAGTCCACTTTCTAATTAGAGAGTAACATGCACCCAACACCACCCTGGTGTCATTGTCTGAAGCCAATGGCTTAGCAACAGCCCCAGGAGATCATTACATTAATTTTAGCACCAATAAACCAGGGAATTGTTATGCAAAGGAGGCAATACAGACAGACCAGGGCCCGATCCACACAATCACTGAAGACTTTAACTGGCCTTTTGAGATGTGGTTCCTCCTACAATGAATTCCTTTGGTGGGGAGTCTTGTGTGTGTGGTGAACCTGTAACCTCATGTAACTTCACACCAGTTTCTTGTTTGTTGTCAGGTCACAACCAGCTGCTTCACAGAGTCATCCTAGAGTAACCCATGGGGCTATTCCTAGGGAAACACTTCATCTTTCCAGGACACAGGAAGAGATCTGCTTCTGACCGTCTGTCAGGTCCCTGCCTATTCTCACCTCCCCAGGGCTGCCTGAGCATAAATATAAGCAGTTGCAGTTTACACCTAAACAGACATGCAGAAGAGAAAGCACGACCTCACTGGGGCAGGCAAGTATTCCCCATGTAAGGATGAAACCATTCAGGGACATGGCTTTGAAAGACAGTCTTCAAAGCACTCCAAGGTCAGCAGGGGAGAAGAACGCTTTTTGTTCCTGCTAGCTTTCCAGAACCATTATGGGTCCTGGAATCTGCATGAAATTGCTTCTGCCTGCTGCCGACCCTAAAAGGCAAACCAGCTGCTTGCTCTGAGGAGCAGCTCCAGCCCCTCCATTATGCTGGGAGTGCTTTCATTCCACGTTTCCTGACGCCACTTCTGTGGATCTGCGCAGGGTCACTGTGCACCCTGGCCCCAGGCTGGCCCTGCCAGCCCAGGTTCTTGGGGGGTGGGGGGCTAGCTCCCTGGGGTGCTGTGGGGTGGGGGTTCCTCCATATTTCCTCATGCTGCTGCCTACCTGTACCCTGTCACTCTGCTCCCAAACCCACCAGCACTGCTGCAGACCTGGTGCAGCGGGAAGAGCATCTCTGGGGCTGTTAGAGGAGAGCTTGAGGCAGCTGGGTACAGGTCCCACTGTTCCTTCAGGGTGACCCAGCCTGCATGGGGCACCCTTGGGAGCTGTGTTGCATCAAGCCTTCACCCGCCTTCTTGCAGCACCAGTGAGTCACTTCCTGCCCTCAGCTCTCGCCTCCAAGCTGCCTTCCAGCCTCAGTCTCCCCTGGGACAGCTCTGAAATCTTAAGTAGGAAGGGGTGCTCCAGCATGGCAAAGAGTAGATTCCTTGCAGGGACCATCAGGGCAGCCACAGGCCTCGCATGGCAGCTTCCCCATCACCAGCACAACCAGAGGATGCTGCAGGTCATTTCTCCAACACACAGGAAAAATTTGGTTCTCACAGTCAGCCTCAGAGGCAGGAGATAAGCAGATCAGCCGGGTGTACAGATCAGCAGATAAGCAGATCAGCCTCCCTGCACTACTGGGGTGTTGCGCTTATGCATGTCCATACACTGAGCTCTGCTGAGCAAGCCGTACATCAGCCTTTTCCCCAAGCACGGGCAGGACACCCTCCTGCCCAAAGCAGTCATGGGTTGCTCCAGGCTCTGCAACAGATTGAGTAAAACAGCTGGCAGCATTGTAAAGAAACACCTTGCATTTCAAATAAAATAACTTGCTGTCAGCAAGGTAAGCAGCTTCCTGGAAATACCCACAACTTTGTGAGGGAGAAGTAGCAGAATCTGTTAAAGCATCTGACAAGCCACAAGATGTAAACTGTTGCATGATTTGAATGCAGTCTTAAAATGACAAAATAAGGTTTTCCCATTGTTCAGAAGGGATCTTTGAGGTGCCCCATCCAAAGAACAAAGCCGTGTCACAGACTCCTCCTGACAGCTCTGCATATAGATAAAGGACAGTGCCAAAAACACACCTATCCCACAAATGTCCGATTGTACTCTTAAACAGAGTACAATCATTAAGAAAATCACACCTGCTTCCAGCCCCCAGCCTGCCTGGAGGTGCCTGCAGGAAACATTGCGCTGTTTGCACAGCCGTGATGGAGACATCACACCTGGTCCAAGGTGAACAAGGGCAAACCACCACCACCACTGTGCTGGACTCGTGAGGTACCAGCAGCACAGGCAGAGGCAGAAGAGACAATGCAGCCCTTACTCTGGACTTACTTTCTTTAAGGAAAGCTAATTCTTCCAGGGTCTGAGAAAGAAGCTAAGAGTCCCTACTATGCAAACATAAAATTAAAAACTCTGCCTAGGAATAAAAGGAGGGAATGGTTTCAGAGTTAAAAATCTATTACTAAACATCTGTAGGAGTTAACTAACTATTTTAGGTTCTGAACAAAATCCTGGCCCTTCAGAGGTGTAGCTAACAGCAGTAAAACTGTTTGGGAACACACAGAGCAGGCAGCCTATGTCATTTTGCTGACATTAAACTGGAATGTTTGCTCAAGAGATCAACTGTTAATCTTATTCAAAATGAGCACAAAGTAAGCAAATTCTGTGCACTCAACGGGAAATCAGGATTTGAAATAATTTGGGCAGTTTGGACCCATCACATTCCAACAGACCATTAATTGATGGAGGAAGTCTGAGAGTAGAGGAGCAAGATAGGAACACACCAGAAACTTCTGCCCAGCTCAACACAGACCCTTCTGTCAGGCAGTTAAGAAACCTGTGGCTTAAAAACATGCCAGGAGAGATTCTGGCTTGTCTCTGAGGAGGCTTCAGAGAAAAGAGAGACAGCCTGGCCAAAACTCCACATGACAGGTACCTTTCCTGCCACATGCCAGTGACAAGCAGGGGATGCTGGCAGCCAGGGACAGCTACCACTTAGGTGGGGGACTGGCTGAGGGCAGCAGCTGCACACATGGTCACGGTGGCCATAAGAGGAAGAAAGATGCTGAAACCAAGTTTCAGGGAATGTGACTGATCACAGGAGCTTCAGTGTGATCAGAGGAGTAAGAGCTGCAGTTCAGGGAAAGGACTGCATCTGTCAGTTCTTAAAAAGGAGCAAGGAACAAGGTGTGCAATTACTCTCAATAAGCACGTTGTGAACATGTTACAATCTAGCACTGAAAGTTTAATTTTGGACTGAATTGGTTTATGCCCATGTAACCCACAGCCATATAAATGCCTCACTGCTTATCCAACTTAACAATCCAAGGACTCCTGGCAATAGTGTTTTCAAAATCTCTCTGCCCCACAAAATAAAGGTCATATGCAGTACAACACAATTCAAACATGATAGCGTGACAGGAAATGACTAACTGCACACTGAGGCCAACGTACCTTCATCTTGTATCAGCTCAGCACACAAGAATCTTGCAACTCAAACAGACATCATGGCCTATACGCAGAAAAAATAATCTGACTGCTCTAGTTGCCAGTTCTTGGGGCCTGTGTATCTCAGTGTAGATACTACTGCAAAAGAATGTAATTCCGCTCTATTTCCCTGAAATTCTCTCACAACTGAATCCTTACGCCGTAGTTTGCACTTTTCCTTCCCTTAGAACCAGTTGCTTTTTCAATGAGGATGAAGCCATTATTATTTCTGAGTTGATACATAATTTAAGTTAGTGTTTCCAAAGCTTTTTGCAGTCCTTAAAAAAAGATGCTTATGAGATTATACCTCTGTTTTGCCCAAAAAGGCAATCAAGGGACTGCCTCAACCATCGGAGGCAGCCCTAGTGAACGTGTTTTGTGCTCATGTGCTGAAAACCAACCTATACAATTTGAGCCCAGTCCCCTACTCCCTGTCTCCCCAGCAAGCCTGAAAGCTCTTTTGCTGACTAAGGCTCTGCTCAACTTCATGTTTCTTTTCAATAAACAAAGCAACTTTGACTTCCAGTAGCAGGAAAAGACACATATCCCAGACATGCTTTATTTAATGCATGCCTATTACTTAAAGGGCAAAGCGAATTTTTTCACCAAATTTGGTCAAAATACTCCCTCTTCCGATTTGATTCTCTGTCTCCCAAACACAAGTATTTGCAGTTGGTTTCTTGCATATAAGCAGATCTGTTGATGGAGAGAGGTAATGTGCATCTGAGCCCTGGCAGTTTTGTGCTTTTGGGGCTCTGTGAAATCTGCAGAGGGAAGAGAAAGCCAGGAAAGTGACAGGAGACGCTGCAGTGACACTTGTGCACACCCTCTCTCCCACAGTCCGATCACTGAGGGCCTCTCCACCTGCGCTGGCTCTTTGCCCAAGGAATATGGACAGTCTCCCTATAAAGCGCTTTTTACAGCTGCTGGTGTCCCTTGCAAGGAAAGGCAATGCCAGCCCTGCAGCACGAAGCATGCGAGCAACTTCTAAATCTGGGGGAGGACTGAATCCTGGCAAAGACAAATTGTCTCATGTTACCACCCCGAGAACGGCTTGACAGTTCAAAAACAAAAACTAGGATCATTTGTTGCCCGGGAGATGCCAGCTGCAACGCTCCCGAAACAAGGCAGTGCTCTCAAGGGCAGCACAGCCGAGGAAAGTGCAGAACGGGGACAGATGGGATCGCTGACAGGGAAAGAGAATATCTTCTAGTCACTGCCTTGCCAGCATAGAAGTGAAACAAGTTCCCTTCTGTGGCTGAAGGCCTCTGCCAGGTGATCTGGTCAGCAGGTGTCTTAACTTTCATGATACAGAGCTGGTTATCTTCAAACCATTCTCACTGACACCTTTAAAAATTACTCATTAGTAGTGCAAAATTTAAATAATAGAAGCCATCAGCTGCAACTGTCACATATTTCACACAAAATCTCTACAAAATAACTCCTTGCAAGTACTAAAAAGAAATTTGCAAGATCCAAGATGCACTCCTGTTTCTGCTGTGCAGAGATAGTCTTTGGTGGCACCCATGAAAGGGAAAACTGTGCCACATCCAAAAGACTATGTAGAAACAGCTATTTTAAAGGACACAAATGCTCACAAAATGCATGAATGCCTTTATATCACGCAGCTACACCTGGAGTTTCAACCCCCATGCCCCTGCCCACTGGACATGTCTATCTCAGAACTGGAGCTGCTGCTGGCAGGCAGCTCAGTAAACACGTGGACTGACTGTGCCTAGAAACTCAGCAAGAGAGAAGTTTTTCCTTATAGAAAAAAATCCCACATGAACAGAAAAGAAGTAACAATATCAAGAGTCCCTGATCCAGGTCTGTGGCTCCTTTACAGAACCTCATTCTCTCATTCCAATCTGAGATTTACAAGGAAACCTACATGAAACACATCTCTCACAGGTTAAAAAGGATCAGAAAGACCAGAATTTTCACTAACAGAGGCTCCTCTCTCAGCAACTTTCGGCTCAAGACCAAGAAGAGCTGCTATCTCAGCCCTTGAAGCAGCAGATGTGAAGCAATGCCTCGTTTCTTTGCTGCAGGGAAGGTGCTCCACACTCATTCAGCTGACGGAAGCACCAGCAACCTGCACTCTGACTAGCGAGAAAAAGTTCCCAAAGCTGTTCACATGCTCAGGCAGCCCGAGGGTCAGGAGCTTCACTGCAACCAGACACCACCAATGCCAACTACCCTCCCTCTGTTCTCGAACTGATCAGAAAAAAAGTGCTCCATTTACAAGCTATTTGTCCCGAATTGGCAAACTCCGGAAATAAAAGCTCAGCCCAATTCTGTTACCTTGCATTGCTGAAAGCTATGGAGCAGCGTGAACCCAGCTCTGCCAGGGTGCTCCTCTAGCCCCCCACCTCACGGTCAGCTACAGCAAGTGTCACCAGCCAGAGACTCTCACAAGTAAATCATCACTTCACTAGCAAACACTCAAGTGCTTGTCCAGGAACGAAAGCAGTCACATCATAAACCAAGGGTGACATCAGCACAGGGATTGTATTTCCTACAGGGGTTTAAATGTCATTACTTGTGACTAGAAATTGGACACTTGCAATAAAAGTTACTCTAAATTTTCACAAGAGACATAATTCCAGTTTCATGTAGACATATTTCACTTCCAAAGGCTTTCTGTTGCTAAATGTCATGATGACAGAAAAAAAAAAAGATAATAAGCAAAAATCCTAACATAAAGTGAAAAACTCATGAACATCATTATTAGCCTGACTTACGAAGTTAGGTGCTAACAAGGTGAGCAGCAGAACTCTGGATTGTCACTTGAAAGGATCAGTGTGGCTCCAACAGTGTGATCTACTCGGGGCCCCGTTATTCCAGGTCTCTGCGTTGCCCTCTTCCATTCTTATTTAAAGTTCTGCTCTACATCTTCTTCTAAAATTAAAACTCAAAGCTATCAAGGACCTGAAAGCATTATTTCATCATCCTGTAGTTGTTGCTGTTTCACACAGCATGAAGCGCAACACAATCCGTGCACCTTCACCAGCCTGACATGCAGTTATAATTTCCCACGCTGAGCTCTGGGCTCTCCAAAAGCAACACATCCAAGACTTCTACACATGCACATTGGGCCAGATTTAATCTTTCTGTGAGTTATATGGTGTTTGCATAGAGTTGAGAAATAGAAATAAAACTTCTCTTGGCTGAGGTACATGCAACATGCTGTGCACTTTTTGCTTTTAATGACTCTTGGTGAGTACCACTATCGTCTATGTATTCCAGAATGTTCTGAGTTAGGCACACAGCAATTTTCTTGATGTGAACTGTTCACTGAGTTAAAAGGAGCCACTGAAATGCCTTTAGATTTAATGCTGACTTTTATTCTTGAAAATATCCATGTGCCAAGGAAAGAGGCAAATGAGAATAAATAATCCAAATTTAAGGACACAAACTAAAGATTTACCTGGGAAGCAGTTTAGCTCCCTGACTCTCTACTGCCAGTAACACAAACGTGTGATAATCAAGGGCAAGATCATCAGTGCGAAAGCACTCAGTTTCTATAGAGCTGACATCCCACACCTCTCATTGGATTGTGGCTTTCTCAATTCCCTAACAGCTGTCAGCAGCAAAAACATTATTTATCCTTGTAATACCTGCAGGTCAGGGAGTAATGTTATCTCCCTCCTGGGATTTGCACCTCAGAGGGTTCTGGCACAAGGCAAGGCCTGTAGAACTAAAAATGGAACCAAGATCCAAGTTCCATCTTTCTTCTCCTTCTGAGATACAGCACATATCCTCGTCAGTGGAAACTGTGACACCCACTGCCGCGTTTCACAGACCTGCACCTATAGATTACACAACCCTAACTCTGTAAGAAGCCAGAGAAAAGGGAGGAGGAGAAGGAAGCAAGGGACACGATCTTTAAGGTTCCTTCCAACCCTGTAACAGACAGACACACTGCTGTACTGTTACAAAGCACAGCTAATCCAGACTCTCAACCAACACCATGCCTCTGCTAGCTGCTCTTGCTATTTAAACCTGGGGGTTTAGCAGTGAGCAGGCTGAGCTGGCAGGCAGAACTGGAATAGGACAGCACCAGGAAGTTACGTACCAGTTCAAAATGGGCTAGTTTTTAAAAAAGGAAAAAGCCATGTTTTCCTTAAATGAGGGTAGTGGAATTCCAAGGTGAGATCAAAAGCCTGGCAAAAGTCAGGAGTTTAGGCTAGTACTGGGGCTCATGATGCTAACAAAAGCAGTCCTTGCATTCAGGGACAGCTTAGGACCCATGTTTTTTGTTGCTATTCATTTTTTTGTTGTCTTCCCATCCTGAGCAAAATCCAGGAACAGTGCCATCAGGTGTGGACCTCAGAGAGGAATTTTTGTCTTCAACCATGCTGAAAGCTAGGCCTTTCAGGTACATATTTTATATGATTCCCTTTCTTTTGTGTCATTAGAAGAACTACAAAAAGACATTTTTTACAAGAAGTTTGAGTGTACACACTGGTTGTGTACGATCTGCTGCCACACAGACCTGAATCACAACAGAAATTATCTCTGACAACACTCACAGGAGGGAAATCTTGTGGGCTTGGATCATTTAAGAAATAAGGTTGCTTTACAGCTACAGGAAAAACACATGGCCAGAATTAGTTCCAAATGGGTAAGATACAGGCTGAAAATCAACTGCTGATTGTTTTTACAATTTGTATTTTCTATTAAAAAAACTCCTTAAGACATTAGGAGGCAGAGCTGAGCCTAGAAAGGATTCTTATGGTTATACTGTAAACCTGAAAGCAGGGATCTAGAACAGAACTACATTACATCTCAAACCTTGATCCCGGGTTCTGCCTCAAGCAGCTGGGATTACTTCTTAATTAGAAGCAAATTAATTAGTTAAGCAAATTCCTATTACTAAAACCCACTCTGATATTTAAATAAATTTGGAGAAGATGCTGAGTAGTCACTTTGTTTCACAGATAACAAGATCAGAACTGTATTATTTGATGGATTTCTAAGAGAACACTTGAAATTTGGGCAAACAAATTTAAAATACCAAGGTCATATTTACATTCCAGGGTAATAATTAAATACTTAATATCTTATGTTCCACTATTCTAGATTTTTCTACACACCAAAATATTTAGTCATGTGAAACCATCTGTAGCAGCTGGAAGACATTCATTTGGCCTGCCAAGATTAATTAGTTTAAAAATACATTTTAAAAGTGTTCATTTTATTTCCAAAATGCTGCTGCTCTTGGTTCTCTTAGGGTGCTGGTGATTAATGCTTATGGAAGGTTCTCAAAAAAAGGTATCAGATGCCACTTTCACAAGTATCTGTTAAGTAAAACAAGGCCTGTGTTTAGGTTGATGGTCTTCTGGACTAACTCAAGTCATTATTCACAGCAATATGAAAGCCAGCTTGCAAACACTTCCATCCCTATTTTTAGTCTTTCTCCTATGCTCTCAAATCCACAATGCTGAAATCTGCTTTTAAAAATTAATGAAAAGAAATTTCTCTTTGGGACTGGGGTTCAGATACCTGTGTTTAAGAATTACAAGACCTAAATCTCCAAGCATGTCTTTTCTCTCCAAGAAGTTTCTGCATAACCTTCATGGAGCTTTTCAAAGTCAAGTAAACAAGAGGCACAGCTGAAACTGTAAAAAGGGTTGAATTTGGCTTAGTATCCACAGGGATCACTTCTCTGGCCAACAGCTTGCAAAGGGTTATTTCTTGGCTCATCATTTTTGTTTTGCTGGAAGATGGTGAAGTTTTAGTAAAGTTTCTGCAGAGCATGTAACAGCATTCAACATTTGCTCAGCTAATGAGTTAAGTCATCACAGCTCTCCAATGGCTTGAAGATTATGGGTGTAGGAAAAGGGTATGCTCAGAGAGGGGAACTTTTGAGCAGTCACCACCAAACTGCGGTTAAAACAGACACCAATGACTCTGTTCAGCTCCCAAACCTCAGACAGTTTCCATTTTCTCAATAACAAAACATTTTTGTGGAATGAGGTAACAGCTTCCATCTGCCAGGTCGACATCTCCACTAAGATTTCTCAAGAGCGTGGCTGATGAGGGCTGGCCAGCAGAGCCGGCGTGGCGCGAGAGGCAGGAGAGTCCCTTTTGCCTGGGCAACACAGGGACAAACTGCAATGGGACAGATGTGGAGAGGAGCCTCTGTGATACCGTCACACAAACTCTCCTGGGAGTTTGATTCACAAGCAGCCTGGAGCAAGCTCCACACACTGCACAGCTGAGGAGTCAAAAGGCCCAGAAGAGGGTTGAGACTTGTCACTATGGAAGGCCAGGGACAGGCAGGAGGGAGCAGAATACAAATGGATGCCACGGGTCCAACAGCCCATCATGAGTGGGACTCATGCAGAATGTGTGATTTAGAAGTGAACATGAGTCTGCAGACATACCCTGGGAGATCCACAGTGCAATGCAGACATCCTGCTCCCTGAGGACAGCACAGCCCGTGGGACTGGCCACTCAAGCTGCGATACACCCTCCCACACCTGAAATGCTAAATATCTGAGGCAGAGCAGTTACAGCCTCAGAACACAGCCTGGGAGAGGGTTTGGTTTTGTTCTTGCCTTTTTTCTTGAATTTGGCAGCCTATATTTTGACCTCTCAGTTGCAGGGATGCTGAGCACCCAATCATTCTTTTGATTTCAGGCAAAGCCAGCTCAGTTCTTCTGAAAAGCAGACCGTCATTTAGATCCAGATGAAGATTCCAGCTCCTGTCAGGACCCCCTCATCTGACTCTTGCCTCCCTGTGAGTGGCCAGTTACTCAGCTCCCTTGCAATTTTGAGACTCTCAGCTCCAGGTTCAACCTCCCCACATCTGGTTCTCCCATCTAAAGCAAGGCAATTTTCCAGTTGGTTTTCTGATGGCCTCTGCATTCCTGTAGCACTTTGTCCTGAAGTTAAGAAAACGTTAACACTAACCTCCTCACTCTCTTGTGTAATTCCAGCTGTGTGCCCAGGTGGATACCTGGTGAGTGGCACCTTCCTTCCCGGCCAGGATAAAGCATTTCCCAAGCCCATTTTCTTCCTATGAGGAATGCTGCTGTCAAATCTCAAAAATCCACACTGCTAATACTAGCCTTCTACAAGGTCAGCCAAAGAGGACTTCCATCAGGGATGAGCTTTGCTGGAGAAGGCTCCCTAGGGATTATCAGAATAGTACAGTCAAGCCCAGATGGCCACAATGTGCTGAGCACATTTCCCGCAAATGCAGCGGCGAGGCAGAGGCCTCTGCAAATCCAAGTCCACCCTGATTTCTGCCATCTGCTAAACACTGAGGGCCAGGCTGAGGCCTTTGGGAAAGGTCAGGATAGTCTTACAGGCTCTCAAAATATTGCTTTTGTTCTCACTATTTGCTTCTCAATTCCTTCGTTAGAAGATACTAATCTCTCTGTAAGGCAGTTACTTGGAGCCAAGACTTTAGATATTATTGCAAAACATATGCTTAAAAGAGACTGGAAATTATGTTGGCAGTGTTACAGAGCGGAGCAAAGCACAGCTTTGGGTCAAAACAAACAAAAAAAAATCTAAGCTAGTAAGCAATTCCCATGCGATAGTTTAGGAGAGCCAGCAAAAGCTTCTTCTAGAAAGAAAACAATACTGTGAGAATGAAGCTAACGAGAGCTGGCTCTTGGAAAAATAAAACAGCTAGTAATGAGCCAGAGTATTGCCAACAGCACATATCCAAGAGAATCTTTCTGGGAAACCGACCCAAGCCATTACGCTGGAAAGCCCTGAGGGACTAGGGACCTTGAGGCTAAAAGCTGGCAAATTGCTTCATCAGTTAAGGTTGGTCTCAACGTTTTCTACTGTGTAAAAATAATTTGTTTTAGCCTACAGGTTTCTACAGAGCACTGGGTAAATTCAGGCTACTTCCTTTGGGAAGGGAAATGGAGCATCTGGCAGAACTCTGCCCAACAGGATATTTTCAGGGGTTTCCCACCATCACTGACAGCCCTCCTGGTGATGGCTGGCCCAGCACACCCAGGCCATTGGCTCTGCTGTATTCTCCGTGCACATGCAGGGCCCCTTGGAGCTGCTGCAGTGCACTGGGCACCACACGCCGATTACTGGGGTGGGAACATCCCCTGAGCTGCTCTGGTCAATGTTATAACAACAACACAATGAATGTGCCTCTGTAAAACCATCTTCTGGAGGCTCATTCACCCAAACTCGATGCAGTCAGTTTATATAACTGTTTTCCAGATATATATTGTTTTCCAGAGAGGTAAGTAGAAGACCTTGTTCTCTCTCTTTCAGAGATTAGTTCATATACCCACCAGGATCTAGGTGCTGATACAGAGTGGCAAAGGCAAGGTCTGTCTTTGCAGCCCCCTTGTTCATTGCCAGTCCAGCTCCCAGCCACAGGACCCTACCAAAAGCACAAGACAATGAATGCATGCTCCAGCCGGGCTTCCACATCAGCAGAGAAAATCCCCCCACTGGCAGGGGCTGTCAAGGTGCTGTCTAATGACTTTCTTTCTCTTTCAGCTCCTCTGATTCACATTGCCATCTTCCTTGCAACTGACCTAAATAACATGTTCAGGCAGCACTGGAAGTGTTTCCATCTCATACTGCAGTAACAGTGAGATCTTTGCATCTGGAAAGGGAATTTCTCAGGGAAGTCACACCACAGGTGGATTAACAGCGTCTTTCTCAAGAAAGGAACAGAAGCACCCTGTCTTAGCCCATCAGTGAGACTTCCTGGCTGCGGGACAACAAAGGTTGCCCAGGAGCAGGGAAAACACATACTACATCTGTGCCCAAGCCCCAGCAGATCTGAACATTGCAGGCAGATTACTCAGTTACCTCATTTCCAGGTGTGCTGTCAGCATGAGCTATGACTGGCTTGGAATGAAAGAGGTAAAACTGTTCCTAGATCCGGACTTAGTCTGCATAATTTATGTTAATTATTGCTCAGTAGACATTAATCCTTTAATGCCATATCACACTCTCAACCCTCAGCTCTCTCTAACCTTTTGGTCACCACAGACCATACCACTGCAGAAGGGGCTGAAGGACAGGGTGCAGGACCACACTGTCCCTCCAGAGCCAAAGGTCTCAGGAAGGGAAAAGCTAAGAAAGCCACTGTAAAAGGACTTCAGTAGGTCAGCCCTCTCCAGACACATGGTGCGTATGTGTGCTGGTAACAAACAGGCACTTAAACCAGCTTTATTCCCAGACAATTAGACCTCTCCAGCTCTTCAGTGCAGCACCATCTGTAACTCAGGTGTCCAACAGCACTGCATCACAGGAATATAGGGGCAGTCCCATCCCTGTGATACTCTCCCAATCTCATTCTTCCCATTATTGTAAACTGGGGCACTTCCAAGAGCCACATAGATATCTCCTATCCCTCCAACCTCTAGCAGACTACAGATCTCAGTGTTACCTTAGGGCAGTGGCCCTCACAGGCTGTGTGCTGAGTCACTGAAAAAGTCAATTGAAAATGCATTTATTGCCAACAAGGAATGTGACTGTGGGGAAATACAGAAGAGTGTTCTGAAACTGCATGGATTGCCACAGCACTTCCAGCTTTCAGGTGAGGAAGTGCTCACCTGGGGCTGGTGCACTATACCTTGCAAGGCAGGCACTAAATCCTCAGCAGCCTAACAGATGCCTTTCTTATTCTGAAGATACACATAAATACAGATACAGTTCCCCTATTGCAATAGAAAGGAAGTTATACTTGATCCATACCAACTCTTTTTCAGGTAATTGAGCTTCAAAACTTAAGCAGAAAAGCTGCCAGCAAAACTTATGCATCTTTGTGCTACAGTTAGTCCATAACAACTAGTCTGCATGTGTTATCTCTAGTTTTTATTAGCTCATATTTACTTTGGCTGCACATCCAAGTAGTCATTTAAGCACGGTGAGAGAGGAAAATCTTGGTCTCTCAACAATGGCCAAGCAGTTTAATCTGCCACTGGGGACAATGACTTGACTCCTACTGGCATGTAGTGCTGGCAGGGTCAAGTGTAACATGTACTGAAGGAAGCACTAGGGAAGCAGATCTCTGACTGTTCCAACGACACCAAGCATTTCCTTGAGCTATTCAGAGGTCTCTTTGCCCCTCCTGTGTAGAGAAAACAGCTCCAGCTGTCCAGTCACCTGCGCTGGCTTCTCCACTCTCTGGATTAATTACATTGGTGGCTGCCAACAGCTCCAGGTTAGATGCAGCACATTCCTCATTCTTCACAGGTCAGATGTTCAAAGCTAAGTTAGGAAGCAGTCAAGATCATGTCCTTGGCATCAGCACCACGTTGGTGCTGGAAGATGATTTATATTCCTGAGCAGAACTGGCACTGGGCAGATTGGCCATAAACATCAACAAACCGTTGTTCCAGCCATGATACCAATCAGAAGGGTCCAGAATTAATATCTATCTATGCTGCCGATTTAGTAATTTATTTTGTATTTGAGAAGTTCAAAATACTTCACATAAAAGAACTCTGCAGTTTGCAAGTATGGGACGATCTACAGTAACATATTCAGAGGCAAATAAAAAATGAAATGTATTAACAATCAGATGACCACAGGCCAAATCAAGTCAAAGTGAGACTAAACTAAGAACAAGAATGTAAATTTCAGGATTTTTATTCCATTGCTCTTTGGATTCTGTGTTAAGACATTTCTAAATAACTCTTGATTAACTATTCATTTAGCCCTAATGGACGTGTCCTGATTCTTCCCAGAGTAATATTATCCTCTTGATGGGCCCCCGTGAGTAAGGGCAGAATCATTTGTTAAAATTGTTCTCCATTTAGCAAGTATCAACAGACACAAAGTGGTCACTCAGCAGAGGCAGTTCTGCTTGGGTGAAATACAGGAAGGTGGAAACCATGTGGCATTCTTCAATTTCCCCTTTCCTTTCACAATCAGACCCTTGATATTTTCTTCAACAAGAAAACTGACACTCTGCCTCCATGTAAACTGCTGACACTTGTATTTTACACCTGGTAAAACCAGAGCAAAACGGAAGGAAGAGAAGAAACAAAGACCAAGGATTTTTCTCAGCAACTACATCTCCACAAAATGAAGTATTTTCCTTTCCCCACTTCAGAGCAGACAGAGTCCAGTAAACACACCCCAGCCTTTGTGGGATATGCCTCCTCCTCACTGGCGAGTGGCTGCAGGACAGTGCCCACAGCAGCAGCTTCCCATGCAGTTTGGCCCTTCTGCCTGCAACCTCCCAGCCCTCACACTCACTTTAAAAGTGACCCTAAAGCTCTTGGTAGTAGTAATCTGAAGAGTAAACACTACTGGTAAAGCTTCTCTGCCCCCTAACAACTGGTCTTCTCCCTTTTCTAGATACAGCTGGTATCTAGGATTATAGCTATCTACTCCTTTTGGAAAAAAAACCCACCTGAGTAAAATGCTTAAATTGATTTTGATGACATCACCAAAGCAAAACACTATAAAGTTTTCTCTGAATTTGCCCAGTCTGGTCATAGAAATTGCACCTAGTTCAGCAGAAGCAGTCAAAGTCCCCTAAGGAATGAGGCGTAGCCACTTCCACTCTGAGCAAAACTGCAAACATCATTGGCAGTACCTTCCTGCCAGAGCACCTGGGCACTGTGGTGGGCACAGGCAATCCTAGAACAGCCCATGTCAACCAGGGATACTGAACACTGAACACCAGAGGGGAAATGATTTCTTACTTGAGCAATTAAAAGGAATTACGGAACTGTTTGTCCAGGTAAACGGTTTGGTTTTTATTCAGAGCAGCCACACCCTAGTTTTCTAGGTACCTTCTTTATCACACAAAAGGTGTAGCACAGCAACAAGATTTAACTCCTGTCTCTCTCCTGAGGTTACTGCTGCACCTGCGGCTCTTCAAGCACAGCCTCATGCAAGCTACAGGCAGCAAAAATCCTGCAGACATCAATGAGTATCCTGGTGGACGACCAAGAAAATCTTGTGCATCAGTGCTGCAATTACCATAAAAATCCTTTTTAAGGGAGAGGGCATTGGTAACACTTTGAGCACTGAGAGTAGTCAATTTTTTCCATCTTTCTGCTGGCATTTCAAACACCAGCCAGCCGTGTAACAGTACCAACTCAACCGCAATTAAGAACACAGAAGAAAGCACCTTACCTCATCAGGCAAGCAATAGAGCAAGCAAGTCCTGGCTGGGAACAGAACACAGTGCTTCCAAAGTTGGTGCACTGGGAATTTTGGTAACCTGCCTGCAGGGAAGTTTCTTCTGGCTCCATCAGTTAAGGGTTCATCTCAGTCTTGAAGCTGCCATGTCCAAAACCAGAAAAGAACATGGCTGAACTCATACCCCTCAGAAATCAATTGACAACCAGTGAATACTGCCTACAGTCATACAAGGCACATACAAGACAAAAAACCATGTGTCATACGGGACACCATGATGACAGCAGCCAGGAAAGAGACTCCTGCTTTTCCTCCCCAGGATGACCTGTGAAAGCTGAGCTATGCTGCTGCCAGCTGTGTTCTTGGACAGCATGGCTGTTCCAGCACCTGCTCTAAAAGGAACCATAGCACAAACCAGGAGCTGAGCCAAGGGCAGACGTGCTGCAGAACAGCAGCGACCTACTGTCCTCCCAAAGACTAGGGAACCACAGTGACCTTCAGCACTCTACCCACTGCTCAGCTCTTCAGATGCTGTTCTGCAGGCAGGGGAAAAGGACAGATTTTACACCAAGAGGCATCTTAAAAAATCCAACACAGAGAGACAGAGATGCTCCAGAATCTGAGATCACGGAACAGTTCAAGGGCCTCCTGCTAGGGAATTCTGGCTGTTTCTAAACAATGCCTTGCCTTCAGTGTGTCCCACCACTCCCTATGCACAGGTTTATGGAGTTCATATTCCAAAACATACCTTTTGCTGTAGAGCATCTGCTATAATTAGTGCCCACAACTAACCATATCACCTATATTTTTGTCTCCTGTGCTATGCCACCATTTTTAAAAGCGTACAAAATTACAGACCAGGCTGAGTAAGAATGAAACTACTGCTGACAATTCTATGCCTCAAAGGAAGTGGTCAGCAAGAAAAGCAAGGGAACAATACAGTCTCCATGTCAGGAAAAGGAAAGAGGATGGCACAAAAATAAGACAGGAGAAATGTCAGACTTCCTCTTTCCTGCTGTCTTGCCTATCATGAATTTAAACCACATATTGACAAAGCAAATTAGGGAAATAAGGCAGTTTCAACACCTGGGCAGCTAGGGAAGCCACAGATTTCTAATGCTTGGTAGAGGAGTCAGAAAAGTAAAAGGAATGTCCCTACACTCTTCCCTAGAGGCCTGTGCTGCCACCAGGATGCTGCATCCACCAGAGCTTCGCCCTTCTGTCTGCTCTTAGGAATAGGTTTTCTACTCTGGAAAGATTCCTTTATCGTTCTCAAAACTGGGAAACACTGAACATAGCAAGTTCGGATTTAAGTAAAGAGACCTCAATATCAAATACTGCCCTATGAAGATACGTAACCCTGGCACACACCATCTGTTTGTGTTGCAAGTCTGTGGAGAGAAATTCCTACTACCATGCTTCGCCCAGGCTAACTGGAAAGTATACCCAACATCTCCATGAGTTCTCATGAAAGTGTCAGTGGTTAACATAACCACAGGTACAGAACTGGAAACAGATAAAGAAAACAGTAAGAAGTTACCTGTAAAAAACCAAAATCTGAAACATAACTGTGTCGAGGAAAAAAAATTGCAAAGATCTTGTGCTATTTTTTAATGTGAGATCCAAACTGTGACTTCCGAGTCTTTGTCTAACACACACACACACACAAAGCAAGGCTTAGAGCCTTTTCCTATAGCTACCCTGGGATTCTCTGGAAAAACAGCAGTCACTCCCGATGTGCTGAATATTTTCCTGTGCATTTGATTATAGTTTACTCGCGGGTCTGTTGGTTGGGTAAAGTCTCAGCACTCTCTTCATAAAACACTGCTCAAACTCTCAACTTCACAGTCTGGGAAAGGAGCACGGCCCAAAGACTGTGGTTTTCTCCTTTTGAAAAGCAGTGTGCGCCGTGCCGCCGAAGCAGAGCTCTCCGACAAGAGATGTCCCAGTACCGCCACCGTGACCCAGGTAGGGTCCCGGGGGATGCCCCGACCCCAGACGGCACCGAGGATACGGTGCCTTCCCTTCAGCCCCCCAGGGCACCCCCACCACCGCCCGACCCGCCCAGGGCTGCGGGGCCACAGCGGGCGGCGGTTCCCAACCCCGGCCCGGCTCCCGCGGCCCGGCCCGGCCCGGCCCGGCCCGACCCACCTGGTCGGCGTCCCGGGGC
>VXAD01013339.1:184562-217001 GCA_013399195.1 Dicrurus megarhynchus
GGGGTCGGGCGGGGCGGTGCTGGGGCCGCGCGCGCGTTCCCGCCGTCACTATGGACACGGCGCCGCCTGGCGGGGGTGCGTGCGTCCTCTGATTTCTGACCCTAGGCCCCGCCTCTTCCGGCGCGCGCCCCGCGTGTCGCCGCGCGGCCCCGGGACCGGCGCTCGGAGCCGCCATCGCAGCCATGTCGGCCGCCTTCAGGAAAGCCGCCAAGGCGCGGCAGCGTCCGCACCGTGAGCGGGCCCAGGTCAGTGCGCCGGCCCGGCCCCTCGCGGGGCCCTGCACGCTCCCCCCCCGCCTTCTCTCCCGCTCACGCGCCCCGTCTCTCCCGTAGCCCGCCGCCCGGACGAAGCTGGGCTTGCTGGAGAAGAAGAAGGACTACCGGCTCCGCGCCCAGTGAGTGCGGCCGCGAGGGGCGGGTAACGCTGGGTGGGTCTCCCCACGTCCAGAGGATTTCCTTGGGCTATCTTTGAGCGCTGAGCATCGCTGGAAAAGGCTCGGCACCTCAGTAGGGGTGAACACGGAGAAGCTGCTGAACAACTCGTGATTGTTGGTTTTATCCTCCCCAGTGATTACCACAAGAAGCAGAATGCTCTCAGAGCGCTGCAGAAGAAAGCTCTGGACAAGAACCCCGATGAGTTCTACTTTAAAATGATACGTGCAGAGGTCAAGGTGAGAACCTCCATTGCCTTCAAGCGGGATTACACTCCGTTGCTTTAAGTAACATTTTTTTCCCCTACCTTTTATTTAAATTTATGAATTTTTAGATAAATGAGAAAAATTGGTTTGGTGCCTGTAGAAGGCTTTGAAGAAAATGAGGGACAAGGAACAAAGTTCTTCTGCTGTTAGCAGGCCCCACAGTGCTCTCCAGGTGGGATGGGCTGTCTGTAAGTGCTGTGTTCATCTGGTTGTAGGATGGAGTCCATGTAATAAAACAGCCAAAGGACGAAGTGACCCCGGAGCAGGTGAAATTGATGAGGACACAGGATATTAAATATGTAGAAATGAAAAGAGTTGCAGAAGCCAAGGTAATAACTCACTTTTTTAGTGTTTTCTAGTTTGCTCAGAATAGTTATTTTATTATGTTGTTCTTATTGTTGCTGCTGGCTGTTGTGTTCATTCAGTGAAATCTGATTTGTACGATGCTGGAAAGGACAATGGAAGTGTCAGTGGAGTGCTGGATGTAGAACCTAAATGTGTGATGATTAGAAAAAATTACACTGTGCATTGTTATAAAATGCAGTGATTTTTATGTAAATTTCAAGACATTAAACATGTATTTCTGCTTAGCATGTTTATAGAGAAATCTTGAAATCACTAAGGTTGGAAGAGCACTCTCAGATTATGAAGTCCAGCTGTTCACCCAGCCACCACCGTGGTCACCACTACCCTGTGTGTTCCCAGGTGCCACAGCCATGTGCCTTTTGAATGCTTCCAGGGATGGTGATTCCACCATTTCTCTGGGCAGCCTGTTCCAATGCTTGCCTACCCTTTCAGGGAAGAAATTTTTTCTAATACCAAACCTGAACCTCCCCTAGCATAACTTGATGCTGTTTCCTTTTGTCCTGTCACAGAATAACAGAATTAACTAGGTTGGAAAAGACCTTTGAGATCATCAAGTTCAATCTATGATCTAACACCACCTTGTCAACCAGACCGTGGCACTGAGCATCACATCCAGTATTTTTTTAAACACCTCCAGGGACGGTGACTCCACCACCTCCCTTGGCAGCTCATTCCAGTGCCCAGAGAATTTTTTCCTAGTGTCCATCCTAAACTTCCCCTGGCGCAGCTCAAGACTGTGTCCTCTCGTTCTGTCAGTGGTTGCCTGGGAGAAGAGACTGGCCCCCACCTGGCTACAGCCTCCTTTCAGGGAGTTGTAGAGTGTGATCAGATCTCCCCCGAGCCTCGTTTTTTCCAGGCTAAACAACCCCAGCTCCCTCAGCCGTTCTTCATAGGGTTTCTGTTACAGACTCTTCACCAGCCTTGTTGCCCTCCTCTGGACACATTTGAGCATTTCAACAGCCTTCCTAAATTGGGGTGCCCAGAATTGGACGCAGCCCTCAAGGTGTGGCCTAACCAGTGCTGAGTACAGGGGAAAACACTTGTTACTTGTGGGAAGTGACTAACTGCCACCTGGCTACACTCTTCTGTCGGGAGTTATAGAGTATGAGAAGGTCTCCCAGTTGAGGAGAATAATCTGAAGTGGGTTGTTGGAATATGGTAGGCAGGCAGTCCACAGAAATATGATCCTCTTCTGAAGATGTTATATGCTCTGATATTGATTCACAAAGCAGAATCATCACTGCAGATAAAAAATCAAAGCCAGCTTTAAAATTTCCTTCATGCTTTTGCCGGTGGTTCCATAGCAATCATTCCCCTTTGCCATACAGAGAAACTCAGTTTTGTATGTGGATGTGTGCACTTTTAAGGTTGTGAAGACATGTCATAAATATAGACTAGATGTGTTTTCTGAGATGAAAAAAGGAAGGAGTTCAACTATATGTAACCTCGAGGAACAGACAACAATGTCCTCGGGGGAGAGTTGATTTTACTCGCTCCGAATTTGGCCAAACTTGGACTTTCCGCAGAAAATCGAGCGCTTGAAGGCAGAGCTCCACCTGCTGGACGCGGCGGGGAGCGGCCCGGGCCGGCATCTCTTCTTCGTGGACACGGAGCGGGAAGGTGAGGCTTGAGCCGGGTGACAGAACTTGTTCTGTCACGTGTTAATGTGGACTGTCATAAAAGAAAGACACTTTTTTTTTCCAGGAATAACAATTCAGGTGCTCTAGAAATCCCTTTTGGTTACTAGCTGAGACATCACTTCTGCAGGAGCTGTGTTGCTGGGGTTCCTGTTGCTGACTGTAGCAACATGTTTGGAAGGTTTGCTTATCAAAGGAGTCCATGGGAGTTTATTCCTAACTTTTTTTATGTATAGTTCAGGAGTTTGATATTGCCACTCGCCTGGACACCGTTCCTGAGCTTGTAGATAGAGTGTACAACCGACCAACCATTGCAACGCTGCAGAGAGAGACAGTGAAGGGACCTACTGATCCTGCCCACCTAAAGGTACTGCTGCTGTTTGTCTTACAGAGTTCTTCATGTTTTACATCTTTTATATGACCAGCAGTAATTGCACCATTGTGGAGGTGAACAAAATTGTTTTCTTAAAACTTTTATAGGTGACACAAGGCAGTAGTGGAAAGCACTTAATCACCAAGTGCCTGGTGAGCCTGCAGTCACATCTTTTCCTGGACTAACACGGAGTATTCTTTCAATGCATACCAGTCCACCGTGGGTGGACCACCATAAGTTGTGATGTACAGGCCAGAAAAGAGTGGTGTGGATCTGATTAGGCAGCGTCCCTGCAAAACTGAGATATTTCTCCTCTACAAAGGAACATATACCTATGGGACTATCTTTTCATTAGACTGCTGCAGTTTCAAGTGTAATTTTTTTCAGTAACCACTGTTAAGTCTCCCCTCACACTTCCCCAAAACCCCTTGCACCCCTGAATTAGGTATGTAGGAAGAAGCTTATTCCAACACGGCAGTCTCTGTTGCTGTGTTCCTGATCTTACAGTATTTTTCAGTTTGGTTCTGAGCCCAAAGTGGCTTGAGATTTGTCTCCTTGCTTTCCTTCTTAAAGCCATTTAAGCTATAGTCTCACTTCCTGGCTTTCCTAATTTGAGTTGTTTCATGATTCTTGAGCGTGAATTGCTTATGCCATCAGCTTTGATTCTGATGTTTTAGTATCACAGCACTTTTGTCCTAGAAGTAACTACACTTGGCTTTACAGCTGTTGATTCTGCTTGGGTAATTCAAATCTGTTGGACAGTCCTTGGAGTATGAGTCGGTTGTGTGTAAGGTAAAAATAGCTGTCTTAAAATTGCCGACTGGTAAATTTGTAACCTGTTTTTTCTGCCTCAGATGTCAGATAATAAACACCCTGTGGTCCCTTTCCTCCTGCCAGCTGTGTCAGTTTGACTTGTCAGTAAAGCAGTTGGACAAGTCGTAGACTGACTAGTTTTCTCCTAAATGTCTGAGTCATATTTTAAGCATGTTGGGATCTGTTCTCCTTAATTTAATTACTTAAATCACACCTGCAATAATACTGTTTCTGTGCTGGGAAAGCTATCCACTCTCATTAGGCAAACTTGATCCAACAAGTTGCATTTTGAGAGGCCTCTGCAGGCTCTGAGCACTTCAGGAATTGGTCTCTGGTCTTTTTTTTGTTTTCCCTCCTCTGTATAAAGTGGATTTTCATTAGGGAGTTAAATGTTCTCTTGCATTCGACATTGAAATTCAGAGGATTTAGACCATAGTGTCTTACTCATCTCTGTCTTAAAACAGCTTTTTTTTGTTTCCAGAAATTAGCCCAGCAGAGGAAGAACCAGTATGACCTCCTGAGGCAACGCATTGAGAGAGAGAAGGCCATGTTTGTCATCACACAGAAAATCCAGACACGGAAAGATCTTCTGGTGAGGGATTTGGTTCTGGTTCTCCAAGTCTGTTCTGTTAAGGTCATTAGGTCTGGTATTGTATGTGTTGTATATGTTGTATTTGTTTCTTCATTCTGGTTTTATAATGACACCTCCAGATAACTCCGAAAGATAAGTAATCTTCTTTTAGCATGGAAAAAGTAAGGAGATGAAGCATTTCAGTAAATTATATCTGCTAGTCCAAGTGTCACCTTGCCAGCAAGGACTAAGACTCAGCTGTGAAGTGGTGCTCACAAGTGTCACTAGGAGTCAGAAGCAGGGAACCATTTCTCTAAGTTATGAGAAGGTCTTAAAAATCCAAATGACCACCAAAATTACTTGTCTCAATGGGACTCCTGTTCTCTGGTGCTTATGAGCAAAGCAGATTATGCCTGACAGCCTGAAGGGGAAAAGAGCAGATAAAATGATAATCCCCACCTAAACGGTGCAAAGTGACCGTTTTTCTTTTGTGGTCAGACCCAGACAGGGACTCTCTGATTTACGTGGGTGGGGGTTTTTTCTCCTTCTTGCATGGCAGCAAATATTTGTACTTGTTCTTTTTTCCAGGACAAAACTCATAAAGTAAAGGTGAAGAAAGAAACAACAACTGGTCCAGCTATTTACAAATTCAAGTTTCAGCGGAAACGTTAGCCATTTCATTGACTAATTGTTACAGTCTTTGCTCAGAAAGGAGGAGGCATCTCCCTTGGAGGGCTGGTGCCGGCCTGCTTTTGACTGAAGCTCAGCACTTTGTTATAACAAATTACTGTGTGCCTGTGGCAGCCATCAGTGTGTTTCATCTAATCAATTGATTAATAAATCAGAGTTTGTTCTCTTGATATGTACAGTGGGAAGCCATGAGATTTACCTGAGTGTCCTGGTAAGAGGCACCATAAGCAATCCATGAACAGTCAAGGTTGTAGTGGAACACTTAGGGAGGTGGGTTGAGCACAGCCCAGGGACAGGGAAGATACTTGGGGATTGTCAGCTCTGGGGCTGAGCAGGACCTGTCCAAATCCATGAGAGTGGAGGTCAGCTTTTTCAGCTGTCTTTTCAAGCAGGTTAAAGGTGAATTACTCTCTAGTTGTTTCCCCAACATCTCCCAATCCCTCTCATTTTCCTGTTTGCACTAATCCGTTGTGTGTTTTTCCTGCAGAGTTGCTTCAGTTCAAATTGAGGCAGTGCCAAAATTCTCTGTATGGAGAGACAATGCAGCAGCCAAATGCGGGACAAGAGTCTGTCTTCTGGGTTTTCCTTGGGCCAATTGCATTGCCAGGAATGGGGGATGTGCAGACATATCCTGAGTGTCCTGGAGCAGCACAGGCATGTTCAGAGAAGCCTCTGTGTGAACATTCCTTTTCTTATCTCTCTCCATCGTCCTGTCGCTGCCAGCAATAAGCACATGGTCTGCAAGGGGGTAAGAAAAAAAGGATGCTATTCTCAGGCCCTACTTACTTTGGAGCTTTTCCAGCATCTTGGTGATGAAACGTGACATTTTTACATGCTTAAATGCAGCTTCAGAGGTTGTTCCTGCCATTGCAAAGATAAATGTGGGGTGAATTTTTCAGGGGAGCATCCCTGGAGCCTGCAGAACCCGGAGTCTGCGGATTTTGTAGCGGCTATAAACCGCCGGGTGAGGGAGGGAAAACAAAGCCGCGCGTGTGAGAACGGTTCGGTTCGCCCGCGAGAAAGCCGCGCAGCCCCGTGGCAGCGGAACAGCCGCAGTGCCGGGCCCGGCCGGCAGGGGGCAGCAGCGCCGCGCGGCGGGGCCGGGAGCGGGGCCGCGTCCCCCGTGCCCGCCCTGGCTGTGCGGGGACCTTTCAGTGGTTTCACAGCGCACCTCGGGGCCCCCGCGCAACGGCCGGTGTCTGTGAAGGGAAATCTCTTTTGGACTGAGATTTAGATAGGTAAATATTTAATCCTTGCCCTTGATTAATTTTACCTGCATCGAGAATGTTACTGAAAAGGATGGGAAAGAAAAGCAGCGATTCTGCTGGGAGACCCTCAAGGAATCCTGTGGTAGGAATTGAAAAGCAACAACCTGGCCAGGCCCAGCATCTGCCTTGTCCACCTCTGTCCCACTGTAGAACAAGTGCTGGCATGGGCACAAGTGACCTATTCCCTGGAAAAAAGGCATCTCTTCCCAGTATGGAGTGAGGTATTATGGGATGCAGTAGGCAGCTGCGAGGCTTTCTTTGAGCAGTCACTGGTCGAGGGCCACACTGCTTGTCCTGGGGGTGGTGGTGGCAGCTGGGAGCTGAGGTACCAGCCAGGACACACAGTCTTGTGATCACAATATGGGGTCTGGGTAGCAAAAGTTGTGCCTGTTCTGACTTACTTTTCCCTGGGAAACCATGAAGGTCTGAACAAAGGGGAACCAGAGCACTGTTACATCTGTAGTGGTCACATTGAGCAGGCTTCTTGCTGGACCCTGACCTCCAAAGCCTGGGTACAAATCCCATAGCCTGTGGAGTGGTTTATGATCTTGTGGCCATAACAGACTAAAAAGAGGTACCAGCTCTTGTACACAAACGTTTTTCACCAATTTTTGCTTGCAATGGTGTGAAGGATTTGGTGGGTGCTGATCTCTGAACTTCTACCTTAGCAGATAGGGCTGACTCACACCTGCTGCCCTGCAGAGTTCCCAATGGCATCCAGGAAAAAGTCCACACCTCAGAGACCTTGCTCTTTGACTCCCAAAGCCTTTAGCTTGGCATCCTCATCCTAAAGCACTGAAATGTTTCTGCAAGGGTCTGGAAAGAGCCAATACCTTTCAACTGAATCAAAAACCCAGCCCACTTGGCCACAGCACAGGATTTAAAGTGAGACATGGGTGGGATCTGCCATCCTCTAGCTGGGTCCTCATGGGGAAGGACGGCAAGAAAATGCCCACAGCTATTTTTTGTTTGTGATAATTATAGCATCAAAAGCTGAACCAACAGGTTCTTTAGCAAGGAGATTCCCTGCAGCTTGAAAGATACAGATATCAAAATACCCCACAGATTCACAGCTCAGGTTTTAGGTGACTCAATAATATTGTGCTGTATAATAATTTTATGTAATTCCTTGTTCAAGTCCTGGACAACTCAATTGATAATGATTGTAAACGTTATTAGCAGACTACACTTGCAGGATTATCTCTAGGCAGCTGCAACAATATATTTTACTAGCAGGAGAACCATCACCAGCCCTTAGGCTTCTCAGCTGCTTTCCTGTAGGCCCCAGACGGGAGACCACAGTGGGGTCCCTGGGGCATGGCAACAGAAGCTGACTTGCTTGGGGAGGCTCTGGACCCCCCCAGGACAGCCACTGAGGGGTCTCCATCAGTGGCCATGTGCTGTTGCCACCAGAGGGACCCCCAGAGCTTCTGGAGGCCCCCCCTGGCTGTGTTCTTTCAAGAGAAAAAGGAGGGAGGCTTGATCCCACCCATCTCACTGTTCACAGGTGCTGCCCTGCTCGTTACTGTCTGCTCACCACGAGCCCTCTGGATCATCCCACCACTCACCCTCCAGATGCTGCCATTCCAGGGTCACCAGTGGGACTGTGGACTGGTGCAGGGTTGCAGGTGTCTCCAGCTGCAGGACTGGCTGCCCTGGCCCTGCTGTTCCCTAGGACCCTACAGCCAGGTTCAGCTGAGGTGTCTTGCCCAAGGGCACCAAGGAGAAAAGGGTGGTGAAGTTCCTCCACTCAAGCCTGAGCAGCTTCACAGCAGGGAGTTGAAAGAGCAGAATGTAAATCAGGAATGACTAATTGCTGCTCAGCATGGCTGCCCTAAACCTCTCTGTTCCACAGCTTCTTGGCCATCTGGACCTTTCCCCACCTGATTAGGAGCAACACGGGGCTGCTAATGTCTAGGAAGAGCCTGGGCATGGGGTACCATCCCTGGTCATGCTGCCACACTTGGACACAGCCACCCATTTCCCTCCAAACAAAATGTTCCTCTCCAAATTCCATTACAGAAGGTTTCAAGTAAATAAATACCTGCTGCTGCTTCTGTTGGGAGATGCCAGGCATCAAGAGTGGACCCAGGGCTGGGCAAGGTGAAAGCAGCAAATAATTGCTTTGCCGTCTCACAGTTCTGTACCTGAAGCCGTTAGTGCCTTGAGAGAATCCAGGTGAGCAGCATTGCTTCAAGCAGTCAGGAGCCCATTATTTAGTGAGAACCTATTCCCAGGATGTCCCTGGCTTGGCAGACCTAAACACTGCAATAGTGAATTAGTGCATATAGATCATCATTTACTGAAACGCAAGCCCTGATGCACCTTTCTAGGGAAGCACTAATTTATTATGCATTGTTATTAGCTGCAGCAGGGCCTTCATTAGAGCTAGAGTTAAGGTCTGTTTTGGCTGCCTCATCAGCATCAGTGAACAGCGTCCCTGCGAGGTTTGATACAATTTAATTAACCTAATTAAAAGCTCTGATTGCAGAGATGATTGGGGTAGAGCCAGCAGCAACTGCATATTTATAACGAGCTAGAAGGTGTGGGACTGGAGCCAAATGATATGCATCTCTAATGAGCTGGTGCTATTGAAGTGTGGATTTGGAACACTAACATTTATTTTTGGCAACAATGGCCAGTTTATCTTCATGATAGAAACGATCATGGATTGATTGGATGTAGCAGGGAGCTCAGCACTGTGCTCCCTGGCTTTCTCCAGACCACTGGCAGGCCCACACAAGCACCCACAGCCTACTTGCTTGCCACTAATCTCCCCCCAACACTGCCAACACCTTCCCCTGTGGGCACAGCACCCACAGCTCGCCCTTCACCCACAGCCCTGTGGGGGACACAGCACGGACAGCATGCACCAGCCCCACACTGCACTGGCAGTCCAAGATAAGCCCTGGAAGATGCCAGCAAGTTTCCCTTCCCCAGCCACCACTTCCTCCAGCCTTCCCACACCACCTTCACTCTCTCCCAGACCTCCTGCCCCACAGCCAGGCTTGGCTCCTGGTGGAGGTAACCCACCTCCATTACTCCTCCAGGTATCAAATACTTCATGCCCTGATCTGCTGGGCACCAGGCACAAGTGCCCAGATAACGTAAAGCAGCCTGGAGCAGAGATTGGCCTGTGCCCCAGCACCAGGGCTTCAGGGCTGCTGCTGTCTGGGCTGGTGAGCACCAGTACCTGCCCCTGGCTTACCCACTGCAGCCAGAACCTCCTGCCCTCCTGTTTAGTGACAGAGAGGCTTCCAGCCCCTCAGCCCCTCAACCCCCACCAGCTGTGTCAGAACATGGGGGTTCCTGGCAGCCCAGGTCAGGGAACCCCCGTTCCTGGGTTGCAGCAGCTGTCATCTCAGTAGTGCCCCTTCTCTCTCCACGTTTAAAGGCTACATGGTGCTATGGAGAGCTGGGGGTCCAGTGCACCCAGCAGCAGCAGCAGCAGGACATCCCAGGCATTCTTAGCAGCCAAGGAACAGCAGCAAGTCTGCCGAGCCATTTGGAAAATTTGATCCATGCTAATTATGCTGAAAAAAGCTCTTCTGATAATGAGTATGAAATGGAAGCGTAGATAATACTCAGAGATGAGTGCCATTAATCTTTAAAACTGGAACAATAAGTGAAAACACTGCAGGGCATATGAAGCAAGGTGTGATTCACATCTGCTCCTCCATGGCCGCCTGATTTATTGGCACAAGGCAACTTTCCTGCACTGTTTCAACAGAGCTGCATTACATAACATCATGGACTGCTTCGCTTTGCTTGCCTTTCCAATCAAAGTATCTCCTCAGAGTTTTTAATGATCTCCTGTCCTTTCCTGGGACATCTCAGGAGCACAGGAGACAAGTCATCCAAAGCCACAACTCTCTCCCAGGTCTTGGCCTCTCCAGAGATGCTTCCTTCCTCCCGGCCATGACACCCGCTGTGGCACCAGGGACACGGTTCTCAATATACCAGCCCAGGTATGTTGGTGGGGCAGGGCAGGAGGGGCTCCCAGGGCCCAGGCTGCTCTGTCCAGCAGAGGGGGCTTGAGGGGGGATGGAGACAGGGGGATGGAGGCTCCCTTTTCATCCCTGCTGTGACAGGTGCTTGCAGGTGCACCCCTCAGAAGCACCTGGGGTACCTGTCCTATCCCTGCACAGACACTCTGTTACTAAGCCAAAGCTCTCTAGGACCTCTGCCACTCAGATAGATGCATCTATCTTGCCTTTGATGCCTTTTATTTTCAAATAACTCTCTTTGGAACTTACTATCTTTTATTTAAATTGTGGATTTGCTGAAGTGACCTTTCAGCTGACTCTGAGGAGAGATGGGTAGCTGCTTCCCACTGCAGTCCCAGGAAGACTGCCGACCCTGTGGCTTTGAACAAGTTCAAAGCATCGCTTGCCTTTTGGCCATACCCCTCAATAGTGCCTTTGCATGGATTTTTCTCCCACACTCCTGAAAAGACATCATCAGAGACATTTCCCCTCATTGGCTCTTTAATATTTACAATGACTTTGTAAATAGATAATACATTCCACCTTTTTTTTTAGCCTTTTAAAAGCACATGCTCCTTGTGCAGTTGGAAGAAGCAGTGGATGTGTGCCAGCTGCCTTTGAGGGCTGGGAGGACAAACAGATCTGGGGGAGATGGAGATTGCTCTGAGCCATACTCGCTGCCTGCCCACAGCTCCTAGAAGTGTCCTGGGGCAGCCGCAGACCTGGGGTGGCCCTGCCGAGTCCCATGTCTCCTACTGCAGAAGTCCTTAGAACCTTCCTCCCACTACTGACTAAGCCCAAAGCTGATCATCTTGGTAGCTGGAAGACAATTCATATGCAAAACAAAATGCTTCTAAAAACTGTCCCATAGATTGCCAAGCATCTTATAAAGCCTGGCCATGGGCTTAAGTATATCAAAATCATATGGATGCTTTTTGTCAAAATCATTCTAAACCAGGAAGGCAGCAAGCAGCTTACAACCCAGAAGTGTCATAGATGCACTCGAGACTGCTTGTCCATAATTTTGTTTATTCCAGACTGCAAGTCCAGGAGGGACTGCCAGATCCTGTGTTCTGATCATCTCTATGCTGCCACTCACTGCATTTCATTCAGAGAGCCAAGACAAAGTCCAGCAGCTCCAGCTGGGTTTTTGGTCCTGAGCAGGCTGAGCCACATCAGCCTCAGGAAGGAGGGCTCCTGATGGCAGAGGGCTTCCCGATGGCAGAGAAGTGCTGAGGGGAAAGATGCCTCAGTGTTCCCAAGAGCCAAACTGTGATCTCTGGGGCAGAGGAAGGCAAGAACTCTATGATCCTTGGCATTTTCACTTGGACATAAACTTCTTCCTTGCCTCAGACCTGGTGAGGTGAACATATAAACTCCAGACACATGTGAGCAGAGCAGAGCCAGAAATATCAATGGAGGTTTCAGGGAACCTGCACAGTACTGCGTATTGGATGAGAGGCCCCTGAGCAAGGTGCAACCTCCTGCCGCAACAAAACACATAAGGCCAAGTATTCTTTGGAGCAACAATCCTCCTTCACCTGCAGAGATGACAGTACTGGTGCTGAGGCTGAGGCTCAGGGGCTGTCCTCAGGGTGATGCCAGGCTGGGGAGCTGGCCTGAGGTAGTCCCTGAGGTGGGCTAGCCATGGTGAGGCCGGTGAGGCACACAGCTGTGCAGAGGGGCACATTTTTTCAGTCCATGTTGCCCTAACAAACAAATGTCCTGGGATACAGACAATAATGTTTTTATGAGACTCTAAATTCTAAACTCAAATGCTCTTTGTAGTGGACTAATAGCCAACACGTGTCCCTTCATCTCATGCTGAACTTTTGTGGTCCTACAGGGGTAAAAAAGGCCCTGGTGAGCATTTACACTGAGCACTTTGTTCTCACAGATTTGTAGAGCAAAGAGAATAATGTATTGAGACTCTCAACCCATGCCAGTTTGGCTTCATTTGTCCTTCTGAACTTGCCCTGAGAGATAATGTTTCCTTCTAATCTGCTGCCGTCCACCTACAGCAGGGACCCAGTGAATAATTCTCCTAAACAAGCCTTTATTCTTAAAACTCTGCCTGGCCCTAACCCTTTCTTCCCCTTACAGAGTAATTGTTGTGTTCATTACATGCTAATAGCCTGTGCTGTGTTCCAGCCCACACTGGCTGTGGCCACACAAACGGGACTCAGGCTGTGCTGCTTTCAGATAATGCTGCTCTTTTGGCATTATTTGAAAGAATGTGCCAGGCCTCTGAGCACCAGGCGTGCTCACTCCCAGCCTGCCTGCCCCAGAGCACAAGCCAGGTGCAGAGGCTTCGCAGAAATCAGCACATCCTCCAAGGAGTGAGGCTTTTCTCTCCACACATGATAATAAATGACTGTTACCCTTCTATGGGAAAAAGATACAAGGAAGAGGAAACAAGACTTTTAAGTTTCTGGTTAATGAGACAAATATTTTCTGTTCTTTTCTGTTCAGGTACTTATGTCATCCTTTCACAATGATATTTTAATAAGCCTTTGTAAGCTCTACAAATTGCCCTTTATATCAGCAGGAGAAGGGAAGCTCCAGGGAATGAGCAATGTATACATTGAATACACAAGAAACCTAGCCTGCTCCTGGAAATCACTCTCTAGAGATATCTGGAATGGGTGCCCCTCTGAAAACACCCAAGGGAGAGGTATTAGTAATTTTAGTGGTGGCTTCACAGTGCCTTTCAAATGGGACAAAGCTAAGCCGAGGTCAGACCCCATGGTCAGGGACTGACAGGCGGCTTTGTTCTTTTGTTCCTAACCCCACTCCTGAGCTTAGGAAACAGCCAAGGGTCACTCTCTGATACCTCCCAGAAGGCTGCAGAGACAAAAGCCTTCAGACTGTACTGGTCTAAACCTTGGAGTTGGCTGATGCAGTGTTCCAGGGTGAAGAGGAGGCTGTAGCAGCTGTTACTTAGTGCCAAGTGATGGGTTTGTTTCGACTGACACCTGTCTCGCGTGTGGGTGTCACATGGCATATGCTAGTGCTCGGGTGTGGGACAGGGAGCAGGGGGAACACCTGCAGGTGCAGGTGAGCTCATACGTGTGCACGTGAGTGTTTAGGAGCACGCATGCACAGGTATGTGTGCTAAATGCAATCTGTGTGGGCTGTTACCAAACTAGTCTATGCATGGCAGGGGGGCTTCTCTCCAGGAAATGTAAGAAAAAGCCCCTTTCACATGCAGGTTCACACACGAGCGTGTATATGCAAAACCAGGCAAGTATCTGCTGTACACATTCACCCCCATTGTGGAGACAAACCCCGTACAGCTCAAAGCAGTAGAAAAACCAAAAAGGCACTGAGAGAGGCTTGGCTTCTCCAGCCTGTGCTCAGGGCTATGCATTGCAGCCCCTACACAGCCCTCCCTGCCCCAAAACCTTCTCCTCATCCCAATGGCTCAGCCCCTGCCCTGTTCCCAGGGCTCCTGAGCTCAGAGCTGCTCAGCCAGAGTACAGTACCCCCCCACAGGACAGTGTGTTCTGAGAGCAGGGGCTCAGAAAACCTAAGCAGGAATGGCAGTATCCTTTGTATCATGAGCCTGGGCTCCTGCCAAATTCCTCTGCACCCACTGCCTCTATTAAATGCGTCAATCATTTCTTGGCAATCCAAGCTCCAGAGAAGAGTTGAGAGGCAACTTCAGGCAGTTCAGTTGCTTTCATTAAAAGGTAAAAATACATGCTGAGCCGGAGCTGGGAGCAGGACTGAGCTCTGTCTGCACAGAGAGCAGGGCTGCCAAACCCTCCCTGCAGAGGAAGAGTAAGTGGCAGCAAACAACAGACCTTCCCATGGTCACAGGCTCTGTCAGCCTGTGAAATCCCCACAATGGCCACTGTTCAAGGACAGTTGCAGATCCTTGCATGTGGATCTTGGTCTTGTTGGGTGACTGGGAAAGCAGAAGGAGAGCATCAAGGTGAAGGGGATGCAGCAATGCCCCTGCACGGCTATCCTGGTGCAGGTGGGCAGGAGCTGGAGTGATCATCTGGCACTGCACCTCTGGGACAGCAGCCACTTGCCAGAAGGTGCTGCCTGCAGCACAGCCACCTCCTCCACAGCTCCTGCCAGTCAGCACAGGGCTGGAGTGGAACTGGGACCCAGCTGTGGAGCTGAACCCTGGGAAGAAACTGGGGTGTTCTGTTCCCCACCCTCGAACAGCTGCAGTGGCCAGTGTGCTGGGTGAGAAGGTGCCCTTGCTGCGGGCTGGCACCTGGACTACCATGTCAGGGCCAGCAGTGCTGGCACCAGGGAGCAGCAGGGCTGTTGGGAATAGGACAGGAAAGTCCAGGTGACTCAAATATTCCTGTCACAGGGCACAGCCGGTCCCAGCTGAGCACAGTGGGAGAGAGGAGGACAAACACGCAGCGACCCACTGGAGGAGTCTAGGCAGAGAACCGTGGAGCTCAAGACTGGGAATGAGGGGCCTGGGGACACCATCGAAAATGGTCATGGGGAGTCACTGGAGGAAGGCCAGGAGGGGGCCAGGGCACCAGGTGGTCGTGGGTCCAGGAACAGCGAGATGAGGAGCCACACTCTGCGTGGACACCGGTGTCCCAAGAGGCTCACCCCCTATCAGAAGCTGCTCTGCTTGGGCCACCGTGCCTGCTTGGCCACATCCACAGGGCTCCTGAGAGTCGCTGCATGCCTGTGCCACTCCCATTCAGGCAGCTCTGTCTCCTTGCCTGCTGTTCTGTTCCTTCCCTTTGCCTTTGCCTCTTCACACAGTTGCTTTGATCTGCACTCCAGGGGCTCACTGTTAAAAATTAATGTTTCATGGATGTTGCTGCCCATGGCTTGAAAAATGGCTTTTTTTCCCCCAGGTGGTGGCTCACACCAGCTCCTGAAGGACTGTTCTGCTCCAAGTTAAAAAGACAGGCCGAAACCTCTCGGGTTCCTCATGCCTTGGTTTAGGGCAGGATGGGACCTGCTCCTGCCCGGCAGAGCTGTGCTGGAGGGGAAATCTGGGACCGCATCATGGTGCCCAGGCCATCCCAGCAGGCTCTGCCAGTCCCCAGAGCAGCCCTGTCCTCCTGCCTGGGCCCCACCAGCCCTGTCTGCTCCACCAGGGCTCACCTCCGCTGCCTCCTCTGCATTGGTGAGAAAGGGGCTGCGGACAGGCCTGTGGGCTCATTCCCCTGAGATTAGCAGAAGGGCCAATGTTGTGTGGAGTGTGCCATGCCCTCCATGCTCTCTTGAAGGGGCTTTCTCCCCAGGTTTCTCTACACCCAGGTTCCAGCAGTCAGCAGAAAGCACTAGTTCTCTGAGCTGGTGACAGAGAGGCATGAACAGCAGTGATTCCCCCAGCACCACCAGCACCCTTGTCTCCCCTCACAGACAGCCTTGCCCAGGTTTTGCTTGTGGTGCCAGGGGCTGGCAGGGGTCCTGTCCCATCTCTCTGGCCTCTCTCTGTTTGGGAGGCTGCTCGGTGCACTACCTTGGCCAGGCGCTGAGCCGAAGGCATGTTCGCAGCCTGGGGCGAGCACCGCCTGGGAACGGTCCTCTCTTCTGTCCTGCTGGGTGTTTTGGGAGGGAAGGGATGCAGCGCCCGGGGCAGCAGGGTGGGTGCAGCAGGAAGTCGGGCTTGCCAAGCTGGGTGTGTAGCATGTGGGGATGCTTGTCTGGGCTCCCAAAGCATTTTCCAAACACTTTAATTATAGTGATTTATATGGCAAAAGTGTGGGGGCGAGAGCTTGGGAAAGGCATTAGCAGGTTTGTTCTGAGGGCTCTAATCAGAGGTAGGCGATGGGGAGAGGGAGGGTACAGCACCGGGACTGTACCTTGAACTGCGACGTCAGGACAGGTTTGAAGGATGCAAAACTTCCCAGCTGTGCCAGGGATGTGCTGGGGGCATCCCTGAGGCCTTAGTGTTCCTCTGGGAACAGCCCTGGCATCAGGACTACCACCACATGTCCTGTGCCTGTCCCTGGCGCTGCTCCCAAGCCCAGGTCTGTGGCACTGGGGCTTCTTGCCCCACCAGGCTCAGACCAGCTCTCACCAGCCCCAGCCCCACACACAGCTCCAGCACCACCTGTGCATCACCTGTGGAGGCAGAGCAGGTAGATGAAGCCACAGGTAAACATGGCACACAAATGTCTTCACTGCAGTCACCAGCAAATGATCACCAACTCAACAGCAACTCAGTGTTCTTGTTGGTGTTATCTTGAAAATTAATAACCTTGTCTGTTTTTGTTTTGCAAAACATTGTTCTCAAATCCCCAGCATGTCACACAGAAGCACACTCCCATGCACACACAGTTTCCTGCAGCCCTAGCAGATGAAGAGCTGCCTGTCTCTGCACAGAGACAGCAGCTCCTCAAGCCCAGGAGCTCAGCAGTCAGGGGAACACTACTGGGTATCTGTGCTTGGTCTGAAATCTCAGCCCCCTCCAAGCCTGGCTTCCTCCGAGGAGACCGTCACTCCTACAGAGTCCTAATTGCACCAGGAGAAGTGAGAGAAATATTGGGCTGCTGTCATGACTGGTGGCACCAGGCTGGCCACAGGCACAGCATGGGGCTGCTGAGCTGAGCCATGGTAATCAGTGGTGTGGGGATGTGAGCGGCACTGCAGTGGTGGCTCTGACCCCTCCAAGCCACCACGGGACACAGCCCTGGCAGCGTGGCCGCAGCACATGTCACCGCAGCTGCAATCCTACTTTTTGGCCTGTTTTCTGATAAATAACCTTTTCCTGTCCTTTTTGACAGTGATGTTTATTGATGTCTGACATCTCTCACAGCCAGGTCTGGCCTGAGAGAGCTGTGGTGCCCTGCACACCCCATGGCCATAGTGCAGGGGGAGAGAGGCAGAGGCAGCTCTGCTTCTCTAAGATGCCCACAGCCTCCCAAAAACATTTGCTTCCAGGCGTGTCAGGGCGGGTGCTAGCTGAGTCTCTGGCGGGAACATTGAGCTGAGGACAGAGTGAAAACAGTACTTTAAATAACCGTACCTTGGCCTCCTGGGGGGCTGCTCCTGTCAGGGAGTGCTGGGCAGCCCCGCCTTGGCTCCTGCTGTGGGTCCCCTCTCCCAGGAATCCCAATGGCGGAGGGTTCACCAGGGCCTCACACCCCAACTCCTGCCCAGGGCACACAAACCCCTCTGCACTACCTGGCGACAATTTGCTGATACAGGGATAAGCAATCACTGCTCTACCCATAGGCTCACGTTATCACTTAATTGAATCCAATTGATTGAGAAGCTAAAAGCAGCCTTGGCTTAGAGTACTGCAGATGGTGCCTGGGAGCAGGGCAGCATGCTGAACCCTTAAAAGCATTGGCATCAAGGGCAGACACAGGCTTGCTCTCCTAAAGTGTCTCACACTTTATGATGATCAGGAACCAGCAGCAGGGCAGTTCCAGGGGATATTATTTATCACACTTCAAGTCTACACAACCAACCTCTTATTCTTGCCCTTCTGCCCTCAGTGGGCAGACTCTGCTCCCACAGAGATTTCAGGGGAAGGAAGTGTGCCATGTGGGGGCAGCCTGGCTCTTAAGTGGTCTAACCACGAGCCCACACTGCTGGGAACGGAGCCCAGAAGACCTGCTGCCCAAACACAAGCTTCTGTGTATGAGCAGCTGCATCCAGGGCTGCTTGTGAACCTCCATCCCCCAAGCAGTGCTAGAGATAGAAAGATCCAGGAGCAGCCCTGTCACAGCTGTCCCCTATGAGGGAAGTGGGACAAGCACTGAGGTCCCTCCAGATGCAGGAAAAAAACAGGGAGGGAAGCAATGGGCAGCTGCACCTTTGCCCATGCCTGAGCTGAGAGCAGGCAGGGGAGTCAGCAGAAAAGTCCCTGGATGCAACTGGCACACTGTCTGAGGCTGCTGGGGCATCTCCACACCAGATAACAGCATGAGCTCCACAAACTGCTTTTCTGCTGTGATCCTGACCATGGGATATCACAGGGGTCAGGGATCTCTCCTGGGACTCTGTTTACAATGCCCCTGCCCAGACATGCTCAGCCTTGGCTCACCTTGCACTGTTTTTTCTGATTTGATTGTATTTTCCAGAAATTCAAGACTGGCATTCCTGCAAAAGGCAGTACATACTTTATTAACTATGCTGCTTTCTTGTCCACTAATTAAAATCAAATTATATCTGATGCACACAGCATACTTTGCAGTGAAAGAAACCTGCTTTCCCAATCTGCTCTCTGAAGCAATTTATTTAGCCTGCTGAGCTGAAAAGAGTGCAGCCCTGCAAAGACCCCAGGGATGCTGAGGACCCAGCTGGCTGGAACTTCTCCTGGGCTCAACTTTTTGGTTTCATTCCAGGCTAGGGCCAGGGTCCCCCATGGCTGAGGGAAAGAGCAAGGAGAAAGTGATCCCAAGGGAACTAAGCCCAGCTGATGACACACAATGAGGCTGTGTTGGTTTAACACAACCTGGTTTTAGTGGGCAGGAGAAAAGCTGCTCGAAACTTCTATGTCCGGCACAGAGCCAATCGCTGAAGGCTCTGACAATGGGCAGGTTACTAGCCTAATTAGACAAGTTGGTAACTCCTCTGTGATGACATATTTATGAAAGGAAAAAGCGCGGGAAACTCTTTCTTCTTCCGAGGAGTGGTGAGGCAGCTGCTGGGACCCATCCCGGTGGGTGGCCGCTGGGGCCCATCCTGGCGTGGCCAGGGCCTTCCCGAGGCCGGGACCGCGCGGCCGGGGCCTTCCCGAGGCCGGGACCGCGCGGCCGGGGCCTTCCTGTAGGCCGGGACCGCACAGCCGGGGCCTTCCTGAGGCCGGGACCGCGCGGCCGGAACCCTCCCGAGGCTGGGACTGCACGGCTGGGGCCCTCCTGAGGCCGGAGCTGCCCGTGCGGTGCTGGCGGAAGACCATGCGGCCGGGGCCGTGCGGTGCCGGCAAGGACCACATGGCCAGCAGCGAGAGACATGGCGAGTAACTCCCCGATGCGGAGCCTGGACGAGATCAACCTCTCAACTACAACTTACAGACACCAATTTTCTTCCAAGTCAGAGGAAAAACAAAAGTGAGGACAGGTGAGGAAAACCAACATGGCGGCACCGAAGTCAGTGAGAAAAAAAAAAGGAGAGGGAGGCGGTGCTCCAAGCGCCAGAGCTGAGATTCTCCTGCAAGCCGTGGTGAGGCCTATAACACAACAAACTGTTTNGGCCGGGGCCTTCCTGTAGGCCGGGACCGCACAGCCGGGGCCTTCCTGAGGCCGGGACCGCGCGGCCGGAACCCTCCCGAGGCTGGGACTGCACGGCTGGGGCCCTCCTGAGGCCGGAGCTGCCCGTGCGGTGCTGGCGGAAGACCATGCGGCCGGGGCCGTGCGGTGCCGGCAAGGACCACATGGCCAGCAGCGAGAGACATGGCGAGTAACTCCCCGATGCGGAGCCTGGACGAGATCAACCTCTCAACTACAACTTACAGACACCAATTTTCTTCCAAGTCAGAGGAAAAACAAAAGTGAGGACAGGTGAGGAAAACCAACATGGCGGCACCGAAGTCAGTGAGAAAAAAAAAAGGAGAGGGAGGCGGTGCTCCAAGCGCCAGAGCTGAGATTCTCCTGCAAGCCGTGGTGAGGCCTATAACACAACAAACTGTTTCCCTGTAATTCATGGGGTGCATGGGGGGGTGCAGAGATCCACGTGCAGCCCGTGAGGAACAGTCCTCACGCTGGAGCACGTGGATGCTGAAAAGTTGTAATCGAGTGAGGAACTTGAACAGAGATGACCCTTGCTTTTAGAGACAGAGGAAGAGAGCCTTTACTTCCAAACTAGAACAGCTTATCCTTAAAAGACTAAACCGCATGAACTAAAATGACCCATGCTAGGCAGTTGTGGGAAGACTGCTTGCCCTGTGGGAAGGACTCACGTTGCAGCAGGTTCGGGTGGGACTGCTGCTTGTGGAAGTTAAAACCACGCTGGAAAAGTTCGCAGAGAACTATCTCCCGTGGGAAGAATCCCACAGCAGCACAGCAGAAGAAACTCTTCTCCTTAAGCATACTGAAGAAAGATTTTTAAGAAGTGGAATACTGACCAAACCCCCATGTTTTGTTTCCTTGCATGGTTGGTAGAAAGAGGGAGGGACTGGGAAAGAAAGGTGTTCTGAAAGTTCACTTTGGTTCTCATTACCCTTTTTACTTTTAATTCTGTTAATAATAAATCTTCTTTATACTGTTTAAGTTTTGAACCTGTTTTGCCTTTTTTTTTTTCAATAATCGTTAACTCATGAAAATGAAGTTTTAATTTTTCCCCCTCTGCTTAGCTATAGCGGAGGAAAATAAGATGGTTTTTTTGTGAGTTCTTGGCACTTAGCCAGCATCAAACCCTGACAGAGGCTCATGGGAAGGTGAGCAGCAGCAGTCACCCTTGCTCTGGGCTCCATTTTGGGTCCATCTGTCTCCTCTGACACAGACTTGTCCACCAGCACATGACACCAGCATGTTTGGCTGTCTGGGGAACAGGAGAGGATGAGTTCCCTCAGAGTGATCCAGTCCCTGCATGAGGGCACAGCATGAAGGACACGGAGAGCACGAGCCCAGAGCAGCCCCCTCATGGGAGGGTCTCAGCAGGCACTGCCAGCCATCCAGCAGCACTGCAGGATGCACCCACAAATGCCTCAGACCCTCTAGCTCAGGCAGGGCCTGGACAGACCCTGTCCCTCTGCCCAGCAGCACTGGCAGATCCTTTTGCCCACAATGCACTAAAATGCAGGTACTGGGTCCTCAGAAAACAGCATGAGGCTCAACATGGAGCAAGTCACATAGTAAAGAGGCTCAGGAGAGAGGGGCCAGCCCCTGCATTGTCTCTCCTCAGTGAAGCCACTACTCTACAGATTTTTTTCCTTAGTGAAAGGGTAGAGTTTCTGCAAAAAGACAAGACTTCCTCTGTGGCCCTTGTGCTGGTGCTGGCAGGAGCCATGTTTGGAGTAATACATCATCAATGGAAGGTATCTAATGATGTATTGCCCTAATACATCACCATAGCAACAGTGCTCTAATGATGTATTATTCTAATGTGTTACCCAAGTGCCCATTCCTCCGGATGATGTATAGTTAGGATGGCTGTGCTCCGCCAAGCCCAGATGCAGCAAAGCTCTCCTGACTGCCAAGCACCTCTGGGAGCGTTGCCTGCCACTGCATGGGATGCACTGGCTACGTGCTCCCACTTTTGTGGGCATCGTCAGGCAGAGGTGCTACCTTGCCACCCAAGGGTGGGGGAGCTCCTGAACTTGGTGTACATCACAGTTCTCTGGCAACACACATTTGGGCAACTACCACAACTGTCATCCCTTTCCTTCCCTCCCTACAGCCAAGCTACAGTGTCACTTGCGGAGCTCTGAAAGACAATTTTAAAAGCATTCCTTCCCTGGCATTTGGAAAATCCAGAAGGGGAAGTGACAGGCTGGTTTGTGCATTTCTCCAGCCCCCTCTAAGGTATTAAGGCCACACAGTGCCCTGGGTTTGCTCATTAACAATGAAAATACCAGCTGGAATTCTCCTGCTGCCCGTGACAGGGACAGCATTGTTTCCAATTCACACTATCTTTTTGACCATTCAAATGTCATTAATTCAGTCACCCCAATGCGTAGGACAGTTATCTGAAATGTTTTCCCAAAGAGCTTAGTGACTATAGAGCAACAATTCATGGAATTGCTTGGGGACATCTGTGCAAAGCAATGCTCAGTAAAGAGCTCGTGGCCAGCTGAATGCTCCCTGTGTGGACTTCAGATTCCAGAGAGGAGCAGGGAAGCTGGCAGATAGAAAGACTGAATGAATGTCAGGAGAAATTTCATCTATGCAAATCCATGCCAAGCTCTCAGTGCAGCTGCTGTCAGTGGGGAGCTCTGCCCCTCTGGACTGACATGGAAGAAGATTTTATTGTGCACTGAGACCCTCTCTCTGCCAGACCAGCAGCCACTCACTGCACAGGGACTGCAGCCTCTGGTGTCCTCCATGGCCACAAACATCCAGGTGAATCCTCCATAGCAGAAGCAAGGTCCAGTACAGGTTCTGTGGAATGACACTCACTGTCCCTCTGCTCTGAGATTCCCAGGCCTTAGAAGCCCCTAGAGTGGAAGCTAGCTACCACCCTGAAGCTAATGGCACCCATGGCTTATTCCTTCATGGAGGAGCAGCAGCACTGCCTGTATCAATACAAGTCCTAACACAAGCTACCCAGTGCAGCAGTGGAGTCGCCATCCCTGGAGGCTGTGGGGGCAATGCAGCAGGAGTTCTGCTGGCTCACACTTCTCCCACAGTAGCCCTGTCACTGGGGTCAGCAGACATGCCCGGGAAACCACATATCATTCAGGTCACTGTGAAATACCCACAGCTGATGGGACAAGGAGCTTCAGAGACCCAAACTGGTGACACCCCAGAGGGAGATCCCCTGGTACAGACCAGAACCCCAGTCTGGCCAGTGCAGAGCTTGAGATGTCAAGCCTGCTCAGTCTCCCCCAGGCTGTGTCAGACTGTCCCTCAGCTGTGGGCAGGCACACCACAGCCCTTGCTGTAAGTGTGGGTGAAGAGGGATGCAAGAGGCCTCCCCTCCCTGGGCTGCCTCTGCAAGGTTCCCGTGCTGCACCCAGGCAGATTCCAATCATCTCTCAACGTTTCAGCAGTGACAAATTACAGGATCTTCAGCAGAAAAAAAAAGTGAAACAGAGTGACCAAAAAAGGAATGATTGTATTATCAATAATGTTTCCAGTAGCTGATGGATGAGGACACCCAAATGATTTTTAAGATTTCAGTAGAAACCCTCCAAATGGCAGCACAAAGGCAAAATGTGTATTAACCCAGGGTCTCCTGAGAAAATCCTCCAGGGATGTGCGCAGCCAAGCCAGGTGTGCGCCAAATGTGTGCTCAGCATCATGTAGCCCATTTAACAGCAGATGAGACAGGATCTTTTCCTTGTTCCTGCAGAGACAGGAGTGATCCTGAGAGCATTCCAAGAGGGATGAACAGACAGACACTGCTCAGTGGGACTCCTGCCACCCTTTTCCTTCCCAGGGCTCAGTGCAAATGCTTCCTAAACAGCTCTGGAAACAAACAGCTTTTTAAAAGCTGCCCTAAAAGCCCTCTGCTTTCACTAAGATGAAGAGTAGGGAACATCAAGAAAAAGATCACCTTCTAATTCTTTGGGGAACTGAATTTGCAGAACAGGCATCCTGTCCTAAAGATACACAAACATTCCCCTCAAAAGGCAGGCATAGCCCTTGCCCTGTGCGTGGCAGGACATACAGATGATGGTTTTGTGATGCCACATTTCCAGCACAGTCTTGGAAATGCCGTTGTGCTGGAAACATATTCGACAACATCATCATGTACTGAAAACTGGCAAATCTCCAGGCTGGGCTTTCAAGGCATAATTTGTAGATTGAATGTTAATAAATATTACTGTTGTTATCTTGCAAGGCTGTGCTGACTTCACTCTGCTGTCCATTGCACATCTTGATTTTTACTTTTTTTACCCCTATAACAAGCAGTATAGGCAATTCCAGCACAGCTGATAAGTCAGGAAGCCAGTTGAAGACACATGGGAAAAGGTGATTCTTTCTGTGCCTATGTCACTGCCTCCCCAAACTCTGCTGCTTCAAACACTTGCTGACACAGGATCGTTGTTTTACTTGAGTCCTGACAGTCCTCCTTCCTGCAAACTCACCCAGCCTCAGTAGCGCTGGCCCAGCCATGGCACGTGGAAGTTAGGAGCAGGTATCAAGGGGATCCTCAATAGCATAAATCTTCTTTTAGCTCCACGGGGAAAGAGGCACGGAGGGGAAATACTACCGTTTCTTCAGCTCTGCACTGCCCTCAGAGCTGTGATGTGGCTTTGCTCTCGGGAGCCTTTTTGTGCAAAACATCAGAGCAGCAGCTCACCTAAGCACACCTGCAGTGGGTGCTCCAGTGGCACTCCCCTAGGAAGTGCCCCCCTACATCTCTTGGGGGACCCTGCCCTCCCCATGGGCTGGCTGGCCCCAGGGGCCACTCACAACGCACTGCAGCCCACCATGATTTATGTGGCACTTGTACAATTGATGCGCTTTGTGCCTGGGGACAGTTAAATGGTAGCTCTGTCATTAGTTTAAGCAGAGGTTAAAGGTGATCAATAACAAGGGTTTCATGCCCAATTGATCACCCCTCGCTATTTATTTCTGCCTTTTGCTTTCCATTCCACGGTGCTTTTAGAAATAGTAATTAAAGACATAACAAGTGTTCCACTAGGCGGAATATCAAACACTTCTGATATTGATTAAATTCTCTCCCTCTTAATGACGTTGACCTGCGCCTGTCCCCAACACCAGCAAGGCTGGGCCAGCCTGCAAGGTTGCTCCCTGCAGCCAGGGTTGGGGAGGCAAAAGCCCTCCTGGGAGCAGAGCCAGCCCTGCCCTGGGCAGATGGAGAACCGCACAGTGCTCTGGAATAGGCAGTCTTTAGCTGTCAGGTCCAAGGCACTCTCTGAGCCTCACTACTTGGCCCATCCTGCGAGCCTGCCGCACAGACCCGGACTCAGTGAGGGGAGCACCATGGGGGGAGTACAAGGGAAGCAAGACGTTAGGTCAGGTTTGGCAACACTTTTCATCCCTTTGCTCACAAATGCTTTGACACCTGAGCCCATGTCATGGCATGGAAAAAACATGATGAAAACTGTCCTGAACACTGAGTATTCTCAAGCTCCTGGCACTCTGCAGAGGACACAAAGGCATAAGGGACATGAACCTTAGTCCTGAAGAAGAGAAATTCCGAGTTGCACCCTGACCCCCACCTGGCAGGAAGGAGGGCAGGGGACAATGTCCAACACCACGGCATGTCATTGCTCCTCCAGACAGCTCTGCCAGATTCATGCCACAGGCCATGTGCGTAAAAATAACCCCATGCTGCTGCAAGTCAGCCAGGAGCTGAAGAGACAACACTCGGCTGCACTTGTCAGCATGAGCTGGAGCTCCACGTGGCTCCTGGCTGATGGGCAGTGTTCCAGCAGTGGGTGATGCCCTTCCACAGCACTTATTCTCAACACCCAAAGCAGCCTATCCTGCTTTCCGTAGCCCTGGGCAGCAGGGTCAAGAGCACTTTTCCCAGATCAGTGAGAGGGGGAAGCAGGGCAGTGATGTTTGGTCCCTGCAGCACAGCTCTGCCTGCACCGCACCACTGAGCCCAGTACACAGGAATGCTCTTCCCGCTAGAGTGACTGAGAAATCCCTCTGCATCCCTCACTGTGCGCACAGGCAGCATCTCACACTGCTGCAGCTCTTTTTGCTGAGGTGCCTCATCAATCCATGTAAATTAAATCTTGCAACTTAATGTCATATCTTATGACATCACTTCATGAGAAGTAACACTGGGGAAAAAAATCCTAAACATTTCTCATAATCCTTAAAAAAGTGAACAGGGGATCTGGGAGTAAAATTCAGGAGCTCTGATAGCATTTTAGAGGAAAACCTGCGTTGTAGCACTTCTCATAACCCCCCTCATGTACTACAGTTCCCTCATTGCCCATCCTTCTGTTGGTTTGTCTGTAACCAGGTTAGTCTTCAACATGACTGAAAAAACCATCTCCAATTTTAAACTAATTATATATTTAAAAAATCCCCAAACATAAAGGCATCTAATGCAATAGCCTGACTCTTTATGCTGCAAATGACTGCAAAAGATGCAAATGTGTAAATTCATTTCCTAGAGTTTTGTCTGGCTACAAATTTATGATCCAGCATTATCTCAGTTGCATACTCTTTAGTGTGATTGAGAGGTATTAATATACAGTGAGTCCAGGTAATAAAAATCACAGGAAAGATTTTCTCAAAAAAAACCAAACCCAAAAACCCAAACCAAACAAACCCAAAAAAGTACAGTAAAATGTAAAGATCTCCATTTGCCCATTGGCTCTCTCATACCTTCTATTGATCCCTGACTGCAGAGCTGGCATTTCTATGGAGCATCTGACACTTCTTGTGCATATATGTGATATCTGCAAGAAGCCTTTTGTGCACTTGTTCATTGATTTACTTTGAAGGACACAGCTGTTTGGGGTGCAGCTCCCAAGACAGAGCTGAGCAGCTTCAGTGAGCCATCCACCTTCCTTAAACATGCTGACAGAATAGCTAGCTTGGAGACATTCTGTAGGAAATACTGTTCTGTGGCTGTGGTAACTGCTAAGAGTTTTGGCCCTAGAGAACCTGGTACAGTGATGGAAAGCAGATTACTCCTGTGGAGCTGACAGAAGCCAATGTCCACAAGGAAACAGGTCCTGGATGCTGGTGGTGCTGCACAAATGCCTTGATCAGGCAGAATGCTCCTGAAGAAAGGTGGGAAAAAGGAAAATAAAGAAACATCTTTAAAGTTTGGCATGAAAAGCATTCTTCATTGCAGCGAGTGCTCTCAGCAGTGTATGAGCCAGGGAAACAATGTAACCAGAACACCTTTGCAAGGCTTACAAGAAATAACACTCAATTTGCCCAACACCAAAAATAATGTGATATCAAGGAATATGAAATATTCATAAGTTCTGATCTAACATGCACATTATATTGTGTGTACAGCATCACATGCTTTAACACAGCCTTTGCAATCTTGTAATCTCCACACATGGCACAGACACTGGGTTGTGTTAGTTCAAACTGAAACCAGGGGGAACTTCCATTGGCAGAGCTTCCTTCAGTGACAGAGGAGAACACCTGAGGAAGTGCAGTTGGCCGTATCTCTGCTGCTGTGCCCAGGCGAGAGCTGTGTGCACAACTACACTCGCAGTAAATCACAAGTGGGAGAAATGCTGAATGCCCATAAATCAGCTTGGCAAAGCACAGTGGGGTTCCCATGAGAGATTTTAATGAGTTCCTTCTCTGTGTGTTTCCTATATGGGCACATACACACAAAACAGGGATGATGCTGCTCAGAGCCCACATTGTACTTGCTGGTGTAAGCCTGCAGAAAGCCTGTTTTTTGGAGCTGCCCATTTCAGGAAGGTACATTGGTCTTGGTCCCGCTGAGCAGCAATATTAATCTTAATGAGACCAGACACTGTCATCTATGGACATTAGCATTTTAAAATAAAACCAGAACACCCCCCACACCACCTCTGCTTGCTCCTGCCCCTGCTGGGGCTGATCTATTCCAGAGGACAAGAGGGCAGCAGCCGCAGCCCCCATGGGAACCACAGCCACTGAGCACCTGTCCTCAGCACATGACAACCAGCAAGCACCAGCTCCGAGTCACCAGCCAGGATGTGCTCATTTCAAACAACCCAACTGTAAGAAAAATATGAGGCAGCTAAGGAGAAGTAATTCCAGAGTTGTGGAGTTCTGCCCTAGGGCAGGACCCAAGCCTGCTTCCAGTACCTGTGAAATGACAACTCTGAGCTGTCCTGGGGCTGATCCAGCTCCAAACAACCAACGGTAGAATTAGCATAAAATTAAAATATATGCAAACAACATTATCACAGAATTACAAGATTTGCTTAACCCGATGGTACTGAAATCTCTCCTTCTAGGGAAGAGAGCAAGCAGGAGTGGGCAAAATTGGGAACAGGACTCTATGGTGCTAATGCTGATGCTCCGAATCTTCATGTAAAGAGATTATAGTGTTTCAGCTGCTGCCTTAGCTCATTAGGGGCCAGTTGCATCACAGCACTGTGCTGGGATCAGGCACAGCTCTGGCTGGGCAGCAGTCAGAAGAGACCAGATTCAGTGGAAAGCATAAGATGAACACGGCATTACTAATTACAAGTGACTGTGCCTTCCTAGGCAAACTGCTATGCTGTAGTCACTTCTGCAGTTGTTATACAGCAAGCACTCCCTGCTCTTGCAAGTGGCAGCAATAATAGTCTAAGACAAGAAATCTGGAAGAAAACGGATACTGGAATACTACAACCTTTTCCTAAGCATGCAGGAAAGCTGATCAGCAATTGTTCACCTTTCTACAGGTAAAAGGGAAAAAGTGATACACTACTGAATGTTGTCTGCCTTACAGAGAACAGCAATGTCCTAAAATTACCAATAACCAGTTTACAAGATGACAGCATTTGGGTTATTGGTAATTTTAGAAATAGCATTTGGGAAGCACAGCTGCCCTCCCATGTACCTGGAGCACATGGGCAGGCTCTCTGCCTGGGCAAGGGTGGCACAGCACAGCTCACGCCTTTCTGCGAGTGTGAGAAGCGCTGAGCCCACACCAGGGCTGCATTCACCTGGTATCAACTTCCCCATCTGGCCAAAGACCCCTTGGTCACTACCTCAGCTCTCCTCAGCAGTCTGAGATGTAAGCCCTGGATCACCAGCCCCTCTGGACTGTGGGCAAGGCAAGCAGATCACCCCAGTCCCTGGGGTGGGATGGATGGATGACACCTGCCCCAAGTGCAACAAGCACAGCCCGGTGCCACCATGGGACTGACCAGAGCCTGAATGCTCTGAAGAGTATCTGCTGGGGCCAGGCACTGCTCAGCAGCACGGTGCTCCTGGGTTAGAGCAAGGATTTCCCATCAGCAGAGACCTAAACCCCTCTCATATTGGCAGTGCTTCCGTTCCTTATCTACACTTCCTACTTTGTATATTTACTTTGTTGGAGCATTGTTAAATAAGTATTTGTACATCTGCTTTTCTTTAATGTACCAACACCGCAGTCCTACCTTACTTTTGCTTTACTACTGATGTAGTAGTATGAGGTCATGCTTTTACTTTAGTGAGAAAAAACCACCAAAAAAAAAAAAAAAGGGGTCCCTCCAGTAATTGCTATTTAATCCCTGACCAGGAAAACTAACAAATTATTCTAAGATAGGCAAACCTTTGGGGCATTTGATTTTTAGAACTGCTGAGCACTGCGGCACTGCAGAAATGAGATATACAAAGAGTATTTTATTTTTGCTGCTCAACAGCATGAAAAGAGCTAATGCAGTGGGGCTGCCAGCGCCTTATACAATCTGACACACCGAACAACCCAAGGGTGCTCATCCTCCCCAGCACTCACAGCACATCTCATCCATTAGGAGAACACAATGTGAAAACTGACCCTTCCCTTCTGAGTATCAATATAAATTCTGTTTGCCATCCAGGTTAGTTCAGAATGAAGAGGTTACTGAAATGTCTCCTATATAGAAAATCAGCACAATTAAACATTCAATGCAAACAAGTTTGTTTTCTTTAAAAAAACCAAGCAAACAAAAAACCCCCTCTTTTGTTCATTTTTGATTTTGTTTCTTCTGCCCTTAGAGGCTGGCTGTCACACAGAAATTCTAAAGCAAAGGCTGCAATTACAGCATGACCAAACACTAAAAACAATGGTACATGTGTGGGGAACACACGAGGTAACAGCGAAGGACAGATTCTCAGAGTTGGAAATTAATTTAAATGCTGTCATGATACATTGACTCAAACCCTTGAATCATCATCCTCTTTTACTTTTTTACTGGAGTGTATCATCTAAGCTACTATATCTGCTTAGCTATTTAGAAATTAGTAAATACTCTGTAAAAACGGCAAAACTTTTTAAATTCAGGATCTCTACAACAGCCCTACCAGTGTCTGCTCTTCTATAAAAACCAGTCTCATTACAAAAAAGGAAGCTAATCCTGTAGCAAAAGCTGACAGAACACACACTGCACACTAAACCCTTTAAGCGAGATTTCGTATTATGCTCTGCATACCAAGGGAAGTTATTAATACCCGAACCCACAGCATTTACTATCTTGCTTGTATCACAAAGTGAACCATTTCTTTACAGAGTATTTGATGAAATAACTGCTCAAAGTGACTTTATTTTAAAATCTCAAAAATCAGTTTACTGGAATTTTGAATGAGAACTTGATAGTCTTATATTAGGTGATGTAGAATAGCTATATTATAAGAAACATCGAAAATGCAATAAATTATAACATTCTCAATGGCAAATGTGACATTGCTTAGACAAGTAATATACACCCCCACCAAAGGCACAAAATGCAACAAAATCAAACTGCTGCGAAGACAAGAATTTTCAAGTATAAATTTTCAAGAGTAAGTTACATTTGGTATGTTAGAAGTTTTTATATATATTAAAAAGAATTATACACAAATTGCAATGCACAATGCAGTGCTTTTGCTAGAAAATCCCTTTTAAAGCTTCTGTTTTCACAGCACATAATTTGTAGTGAGTAAAATGGGGAAACTAACCAGTGCCAAATGTCTGAGAACATTAGTAAATTCTCTGCCAACTAAAAAGAATGAATTTGTTCCTTTACTATGAGATTTCAATGAAGTATTTAATCAGTGCAAGACCTCTGTATGGGAACATATTTCAAAAGTTCTCCCAACACACAAAACACCGCAGGAATCCAAGGACCTGCAAAGGCAAACAATCCTCACATGCAACTTTTCTTGGTGCTGCAAGAGAAGGTTTAAAGCAGAGATGCAGGATCATTCCCCCCAAGAACTGAGAATGCAAAACCTGTATTTTCAGCCTTTCTTGGCATAACCACAAAATATTCGGGCATGAAACCACGAAAAGGAAAGTTGGTGACATCAGAAAACCCAAGAACGTGGTTTGAGTAGAAGGAATCTACTTATCGACACCCGTGTGCATGTATTACCTCTGCGATATGTGGGAGAAAAGTTACGTGCGGGCTGTTTTCTGCTCACACTGCGGAGAGTTACATTCGGATCAGTAAAACACTGCAGAAGGTGCAGGGCACAAGCGCATCCACGCAGGGAAGCGGCTCCCAAAGCGTGTTACCGGGCGGGCAAATCCCGCCGAGCAGCGCTGGTGCGAACCGCACGGCACCGCGGACACCGGGNGGCCGGGCTCCCCCGGCAGCACCGCTCCCGGCCGGGCGCTGAGCCTGCAAAGACGACACGAGACCGGTTCCTGGGTAAATGGTTTATGTAAGTAATAAAATATTTACTATAACATAAATAGAAACGTACCCTCGCAGTCTACATTGGTTTTGCAATAGAGATACAAACAAAAACCGAAACCCAAGGGAATGGACCGGACTGAACCCACCAACGGGAGGGTGCGAGCTCCGCGCACGGTTAGAAATAAATAGAGACGGGCCGGGAAGTGGTTTGGAAGCGTCCCCCCGGGGCGGGCCGGGCAGAGCGGGAGGGGCCGAGCCGGGGGCGCCGCCGCCCCCCGGCTGCGCGAAGAAGGGAATAAATTAGAGATCGCAAACCTTTGGCTACTGCTGCGGCGGCCGCTGCGGCTCCGGCGGGCGAATAAATAGAGCGCGGGGCGCGGAGCGGGCGGCCGGGCCAGTCTGAGAATAAATTAAAGCGCGTCCCCCGCTGCCCGCGCCCGCTACGCCGCCGTCGGGGCCGCGGGGGGCCGGGCAGTCACTGCACGGCGCCGGGCAGCGCGTGGTGCAGCGGCGACGTGTCCGCCTGTGCGTAAACGTCCTCCATGGGGGGATGCGGGACCCCGGCCGGCGTCATCCGCTTCTCCTTCTGCCGCCGGTTGCAGAACCAGACCCGCACCACCTCTTTCTCCAGCTGCAGGGAGTCCGCCAGGGAGGTGATCTCGTGCGCCGAGGGCTTGGGGCACTTGAGGAAGTGGTTCTCCAGGGCGCCCTTGACGCCCACCTCGATGGACGTCCGCTTCTTGCGCTTCCGGCCCTGCGCCGCAATCTTGTCCAGGTTGGTAGGGCTGCCCGTGCTGGAGTCCGTCTCCTCCAGCCACTTGTTGAGCAGCGGCTTCAGCTTGCACATGTTCTTGAAGCTCAGCTGCAGCGCCTCGAACCGGCAGATCGTGGTCTGCGAGAAGACGTTCCCGTAGAGAGTGCCCAGCGCCAGCCCCACATCGGCCTGCGTGAAGCCCAGCTTGATGCGCCGCTGCTTGAACTGCTTGGCGAATTGCTCTAGGTCGTCGGAGCTGGGCGCGTCCTCGTCCGACGGCTCGGGCGGTCCCAGCGGCGGCGGCGAGGCCGCCAGCTCGTGGCCGCCCGCTTCCTCGGCGCCCAGCGGGTCGCGTAAGCCGTGGTGCAGCGCTGGCGCCGGCGGGCCCAGCATTCCGTTGAGGCCCGCGTAGGGTTGCGCATAGAGCAGCGGCTGCCCCGACGGCGGTGACATGGGCGGCAGGTGGTGCGCACCGCCCTGCGCCCAGCCG
>VXAD01013339.1:217151-312709 GCA_013399195.1 Dicrurus megarhynchus
GATTGGCCGGCGGAGGCGCTCGGCGGGGCAGCCCGCGGCGGAGCGGCCGCCGATTGGAGGAGGGCGGTTCATTCATGCCGAGCTGCCACCGGCCACATGGGCCGGGCGCGGGGGCGGCACGGCCCCTCTGCCCGTTGGGTTTTGGCTGCTGCAAGGCAGGTGGGGAACGTTGGCTCCTGCAGCTGGTGTGCGGGGGTGGCCACTGGTCCTTAGCCACTGGACTGCGTGGTAATCAAGACCAACCTGGGACATTAAAAATTGACCTTTCTGGTAAACTTGGACCCTGGAAAGGGGGGACCTCCTTCCTAAACACTCCAGAGTTTAGAGCACCAAGGGCCAAAAAATGAGGATCTGAGATTGTTTGGGCGTCATGGGAAGTGTGGGTCTTGGATGCTGCCTCAGAGGCAAGTCTCTGAGCCAGTTTGAGGGTTGGCACAAGATAAAGGGTGGAGGAATTTGTGGGAAAAGACGACGACAACAAGAAACAGACATGTCTGGCAATGCTGGGAGAGGGGCAAGGGATGTCTTAATTAAGCCAGCTCCAGACTTCATCTGGGGCTTGAGGCCCAAAGTGAATCAGGGTGGGCACCAGGAAATTCATCACTTCTAAAAATTAATCTTTGTCTCTGTGCTCTATTTGTAAAATGGGAGCAGAGACAGTGACCTTTGCCAAGGGCTTGGGTGAACAATGAACCATTGGATCAATATGTGTACGAGTACAACATGTCAATGGCTGCACACAGATGCCCTGCACTCTCCTCATCTGGGCAGGGTGGCTCGCTGCTGTTAAGGACATTAACTGCAGCCTCCTGAAAGGCTTTTCGTGAGGTGGGCCACATCCCTTCCCTCTGCGTTGGAGGCACTTTGTCATTTCCGTGCACCAAAGCACTGGTTTGGACTTGGGTCCTCCAGCCCTCCACGCTGGGACTATTGGAGCCAGCAGACAGAAGAACTAGTTTTGGCTTCTGGGCTTCGGGGGACCAAGCAGGGCCGCTGCAACACCCCACATCAGCGCACATGCAGCTCAGTGCACAGCACAGTGCCCACCTCTGCCTCCACTGCCCACCTTGTCCCGGTGCAGCGGTGGACCTGTGGGCTGTGACGTATCAAGCCCCTGGTGCCACAGGATGAAAGTGCTGCCCACAACCACCCTGTGATCACCCTGATTTGGTGCACACTGACCCTTGTCCTGGTTCACCCAGCTTCTAGAGCAGTTGGTTGGGTGGGATTACACAGGGCTGGAAAGGTCCATCTTCTCCTCCAGGCTTGCAGTGGGAGGGTGGCAACACCCGGCCCCACAGGAACCGCTCCTGCCTTTCAGCAGCCAAGGGCCAAACCTGCAGCCACAGGATTGGTGCTGATCCATGCCGAGAGCTCAGCATCCCGTCAGGGGCCTGGGTAGCTGCTGGGCCTTGTTTCACTGAATCATGGAAAGACCCGCTACAAGAGTGACACACTGTGCTGCTGGCAGTCTCAGCTATCCACTGTCCTTGGGGACAAGTTTGGGATGGAACATGTGCATTTTTGGCTGTGGAATTATGTGTAATTAGTTCCTTTCACTGAACCCAGTGTCTCTTTTCAGGTATACAGCCCTAGAGGAAGGCTGGACTTTGTAGGAGAGATGGGTTCCAATAGATCATGGAGCATATTTCATTAGGAGAATAATGCTATCTTTCTTATTTTCCTGAGGAATCCTTTGCACACACTGCATACGTTTGTAATGAATAGAAGCCTTTCAAATGATTCAGTGACATGCTGCAAAATATCATACTTGGTTAAACATTTTCCGTATATTTTTTCTGACCTAGACTCATATTCATGTCAACTCTCCATGATGCAGTGCTATAATATTCAAATTTTTGGTAGCCAATTGCTTTTGATATTTATATCCATTTTTAAGGGAATCACAATGAATAAATGTGCCCAGCTCTAACTTTATGCAAAATAAGCTGTATATAAACCAGTAAATCATTAGTAGAATAAATAATTTCCAAAGGCTGAAGACTGGATTGCATTTCAAACTTTCATCTGTTTTATATGTTTCAGAAATTACCAAAGGAGAAAACACATCATGTGTGATAACTGAGGTCTCCATCATGGACTGTTTACACAGTAGTGCTTGTTTATGTTTGATCAAATGATCTTTGTAAACCAAGGCATTGTGCACAGATTGTGCTTTTGGCTTGTTCTGCTTAATAGAAGTAGGACTTAAAGACTGGGAACAACAAACAGCAGAGGAAGATGAGAAATTCCCATTTAAATCCTCCCTCAGTGATTCCCAACTCCAGAAGTGAGAGCCAGGTGGCAAAGTTCTGTCTTTTATTAAACAGCATTAAGGAGATAAAAGGAAGTGAGAGGGTGCTGACCCTAAGTGAAGAGGACAGGATGGATTAAGATGCCTGTATAAGCACTAATTTCAAGAGCTGGACCTGTGTATTTGTGTTTCTAGTACCCCTGTCTCCACTGAGGTCTGAGACTGAGGAGCTGTGCAGCTTGAAAGACCCTGCCAAGATTTCATTAGGTTAAAAGTGTCTTCCCATTTTTTAAAAAATAATTTTTATTATATCTGTTGTTATTTTTACATAGCTTTTCAGAGCCATATCATCCAGCAAATCCCTGTAGGAGGGCATCCAGGTTTCCTAGCAAAAGCTAGTTCCTTCATTAAGCCTTGCCAGGGATATTGGCATGCAGTCCATTCCCTCTTCAAGGAATAAACAACCCCATGGGCAATGTTCGATATGATTCATTCTCTGTGTGACTGTGACAGCATCAGAACCTGCTGAATGCAGCTGGATCTGAGGCAGGTGTGAGGACTGAAATAACGAGGAGGCTCGGCGCAGAGGGAGCGCTGGGACTGCTGTGCACAGCGAGGGACCTGCTGGCAATGCAGCGCATGCTCTGCTCCCTTGACCAGGCCCAGGGAACAGGGAGGCTCAGGATTGCTTGGGAATGAATGGTCTGCAATGAGAAGCTGTGTTGTGTCAGGACATCTAGTCACTGGGAAACTGCCTCACATCTAGGCCTCCTGCACTGAGTGAACAGCTGCTGCTCCTGTCTGGGCCCATCGCAGACACCAGTTGAAACAAATGGATTGACCATTGGAGCAGGGGCTCTGCACCATTTCTGCATCAAGGAAAGACACCAGCATTACCTGTCAGTTGAGAGGAGGCCAAGAGTCAATTCTCCAAGTAGAATCTGCCTGTAAGTGTGAAACTGCCCTGAGAAGTGGCAGCATTTCTCAGAATTTTTAGCATTTTGCCTAAATGTCTTTCATCTAGGACATCTATGAGCACAGATAAGAAATTTTTACAACTTTTTGGGTGGCTATACTTTTTGGCAAAAATTTGTTTTTTGCTTTGCTCATCTAAACTTGCAGAATTCTTAATTTTGGTGAGTGACAGTTAAAAAGTTAGTGGCTGGTACAACTGAATTTAGCCATAAAACTAGAGAGGAAGAGAACTAGAGAATGAATCAGAGAGAACAGTTAATACAAATGTGTGAGGTATGCTCCCTGTGATTAGCTGTAGTCATATACAGTCCTGTAATTATTTGAAAATTGTCCAGAAATATGTTCTCATGAGACCAAAATGAATGCAAAAAATGTTGTTGTGATCTTTTATAGAATCAATGAAATTTAGATTAGGCAGTCACTAAATTCCTGTTTACACAACAGACCTTAATGGCTCCAAAGGAAGCGCTCAAATGTAGTCGAAAAATAATCCCTATTTATGAAAGTCCCATAATATGCATTTACATAATCCCCACTTTAAAAGCTATATCAGCTCTAAAGTTCTTCAGCTCAGAGATACGCCCCAGGGGATTAAAAGTAATAAACAAAACAAAGGGAAAAAGATGTACACACATCCACCAACATGCACGACAGCCTTTAGGATTATCACACGCAGGAGGAGGCAGGGATAACCCACCAGCTCTCCTCACCCCACTCCACCTCCAGCAGGGTTTGTGCATGTGCACAGACATGAATACATGCACATGCCCATCTCTACAAGTGGCTCTGCGTGACTTCGAGCACGTGCACGGTACCGCAGTGTCTCTCTGCATTATGTGTCTCCTGGCTTTCCTGGTCTTTCTTCACAAATACAGTATTGGTCCATCCTGTATGCCCAGTAAGTACCATAATGAAACAAACAGTCTTAACTGATGTTTTGAGGTGTATGTAGCAGCTTTAGAAAGCAGCCGATCGGACATGGAACTGGTGGGTTGTGTACTTTATTCGTACTCAGGATGACTGGACAGTTGTTGATATTCCCATGTGACAGCTGTGGCATTTTGCTGTCGAGGTGCTGTCCTTGAGATAAGAGGTATGACAGGGTACTGATCTGCACCAAGCATGTTAATGTTGCTGAAGGGTTTAAAATAAAAAAACAAGGCTGTTCTTTACTGTGGAAAACAAGCTGTTTCTGAAAAGCTGATTATTCAGAAGTGTGAATTTTGGAGACTGATTTCTTACCTTCTGTAATTTTACATTGTCTTTGCAACTACCTATTATTTAAGAACAAAATGTTATGAGTCTTGTCTGGCGTAGTCTGAGTTTTACAGTTCTGATGGTTGGGTAAAATCTCTCTTGGATTCAATGAATGTAAGAAAGGGAAAATAGAATTAATTTCCAGCTTTAGACAAATACCTTTGCTGCCCGTACATTCTGAATTCTCTATATGTCTTTTGCTTCAAACTCTTTGATTAGTATTTATAATATAAATGAGAACATAGAAGCACAGGAACATTGGTATTTACCCTCAGTGAATGCCAGCAATCAAGTGCTGTGGAGTTTTGTGTGCACAAAACTCATCCCTGCCCAGAGCTCCCGTGTGGTCATCCAGCTGTGGTGGTGCTGCAGGCAAAATCAAGAGTGATAGCCAGTGTGCAGCTGCATGCCCTAGCCTCTTCCCATCTGGCCCAGCCCTTCCCCAAAAGCCAAATGGTATTTTTCTGGTTTGCTGGGGTAGGGCAGGGTCCAGTGCCCCTTCTGCTCCTTTGCTGCTGCTGGTGTCCCTGCCCTCCACCCCCGGAGAGCTCTGCTCCCCTCAGCCTAGGGAATCTGTCCTATCTCTGCATAACAGCCAGAAAAAATCTTCACCTTAAACCCAGAGTCATTCCCTGAGTGAGCTCAGGGGTAACAGGAGGCCTTAGCACCAGACTGCACCAGCTGCCCAAGGCACTAAGTGCTTCTTCCCAAAATAACATAGAAGGTTGGTAATTTCACTCTGTGTGTTCCCAGCTCAGTTCCACCTTAATAATGAAGCTTTTTGGTTTCCATTTAATGAGGATCTTTGCATTTTACATAAAGCAACCACATGAATAAATACTCAGTTTAGAACAGATAAGACCTGGGGGTGAGTTTGGTGGGGGTTCAGCAGTAAAAGGTGTCTATGGTTCAAGTCTACGGGTCAAGTGGCGTCACCTGATCTTGTCAATCTAATACCGACTCGAACATGGAGCAGAAGCAGCTGTTATTTTACTGGAGTGCAGTAACAGGATCTTGGAAATCACCACACCTGCATCTGGTCAGACTCAGGAATTCTCTTGTCCATGTCCCTCTGCAGCCAGCACAGCAATCTGCAAAGACCAATTGCTGAGGAAGGGGAATTGTACAGAGAATGCTTCATTTTTACATTTTTCAATCATATTTGGTATAGGACATGAGTGTTCCTTTATTCACCCCACTCCACATTGATTCCTCTAATGATGCACAGTTCCCGAGCTGATCTGTCCATATTGACAGGCCACGCTTCCCAGGTTGGCTTCCCAAACTGAGATGTTTTGAGAAATGTACAGATACAGAAAAACAGGGAGGCAGAAATTTTCTTTGTGGCAAGGTTGAGGTGCAAGTATTGGGAGACGAAGGGATGAATCCCTGTAATTTTGTTGTTACTACAAATTATGCCTCATTTAAACTCTCCACCTCAGGCTTTGATCTGCTATATTTGTGCTAATCCATATATTTATGCTTTGCTAATATGGATTTAAAGCGGTATAATTCAGCTCATTGTCAAGACCAAGAGTCCTTCCTATCTTCTGCCTGCACTATCACTGTGTCGTAATTCTTGCACTTTTGGTGACTTGTCATCAGTCCTTTTGTGGTAACTGAGGCAGAAGGTGAGTTCAGAAGGAAGGAAAACATCAATTTTTAATGAAATTAACTTCTCAGGTGATTATGTGCTTCTGGAGAACAGGAATCAGGCACCAGCTTTCAAGACTACTCTGCTTCTTCCTGCCTGCACCCCGGCACACTGAGTACCCCATGTACCTGGCTCTTCTCACACTGGGAACAGGGACCTGGAATTCAGCTGTAGAGAGCTGATGCTGCTGGTGGCTCTTCACTGGTCCCATTCTCTTCAGAGAAAGGGAAGTAGTGAGCATCTGGGGTAGAAGATAATGCCTTAGACAGCATCTCACTAAGTAAGTACTCTTTTGTAATGATGATGCCACCAACAAATTTCATTTCTTCATCTCTTTTTGAGCGAAATTCAATGATGGAAATATCACACCTGGTCAGTTCTGAGGCTCATCTTTGACCAACTCATCCAGTAACTTCTATTTGTGTGTTGCTTCTCAGCAACCTACAGGTTTCTGCCCTCCCTTTGGCCATTTCCGTAATCATTTAAATATTTCTATTAACTTGTACTTCCTTCAGTCCTATAGAGAGTACTTACAGGTGGTCAGAACCATGGAAACATCAAAACATAGCTGGACGCGTAGGGTCTTACCTGGAAGACAATGTTTTCTGTGCAAACAAACAGCATTGAACTGAGTGGGAAGAGCAGGTGCTGTAAGGGCTAAACCTTTCCAGCCATGATGCTGGACAAATTCACACTACTGCTGTTGGGACAGGAGGAGCTGAGGATGAGGAGCCTGCTCGGTGCTTTGACAGGATGTTCTATCTGTGAGTCACAGCTCTACAGAAGCCGCTTGGCTCTACCAGCCTCTACCAGCCCCTTGGCCAGACAAGCTTTGCCTTCATTAACTCTTTCCTGTAGGAGACATAGAAGCCAATTAATTACAACTTAGACTTTATTCCATTAAACTCCTCTAAGCTTAAGGGGAAGAGCCTTAAGATTCTACTCTGATTCTGTTGCCACTGACGCCTGTAAAATCTCTCCACAGACTTGGATGGGAAGATGCATTAGCTCCATGTTTGCTTTCAGCCTGGAGCATGGCTACTGCCAAGACAGGCCTCTGACTGTAGCCCCTCTTCCAAATCAACACCTGCCTTAGGGAGATGTATTGTCTTCAGAGAATGATTTCTGCTGGTTTCAGCGACAATGCACTAAGTGGCTATACACTGTAGTTACTATCAAAACCTTGCTCTCCTGCCTGATCTCAAATTTCCATTCTGCTGCTCCCTGTAAAGACAAACCCTGAGCTGTTCACCCTTCCAACTGAAATGACTTCAGTTAATTGAATTTTCAAAGAGGGATCATCATATCTGAAATGACAGATATCACACTTACAGTTTTGCTTCTAGAAGAGAAATCTTCAGAAGCAGAGACTGTTACAGCTCCACAAAGCTGGCAAGTAGGCAAATCTTAGGAAAGAACTGTTCCTCAGTCTCCTTTTCATAAACTATTTGTGCTTCAAAGAAGGCAGAGGACTGAATGTAGGTTGTCTGTGTCCCGCTGGACTGCATTGTTGACGAGGCAGGAGTGGTTCCTGCTGTGTTACAAGAACAACATAAGTGCCATCACCTAGTGCAACACTACAGACATGTCTTTGTATGGGTTCTGAAGCCATAAGACATTGTACTCTGCACAAGCTGCTAGTTTTTTATTCACGGGCAGATTTCTTGGGTATTTGGTGTGGAATAGGTACAAGGTGATGAAAGAAGTGATATTATTTATACAGCATATGAAAATGCAACTGGTCTGTGTGCAGTTTTGGTCACCACAATATAAGAAAGATATTAAGCTATTAAAGAGCGTCCAAAGGAGGGCAACGAAGAAGGTGAAGGGCCTTGAGGGGAACCTGTATGAGGAGCAACTGAATTCACTTGGTCTCTTCAGTGGGAGGAGACTGAGGGGAGACTCTTCACCGTTATAACTTGCTTGGGAGGGGAAAAGGAGGGGCAGGCACTGATCTCTTCTCTCTGGTGACCAGTGACAGGAACTGAGGGAACGGCCTGAAGTTGTGTCAGGGGAGGTTTTGGTTGGATATTAGGAAAAGGTTGGTGGATATTAGGAAAAGGTTGAACCAGAGGGTGGTTAGGCACTGGCACAGGCTCCCCAGGGCAGTGGTTACAGCACCAAACCTGACAGAGTTCAAGAAGCATTTGGACAACACTCTCAGGCAGACACTCTTGGGGATGGTCCTGTGTCGGGCCAGGAGTTGGACTTGATGGTCCTTGTGGGTCCCTTCCATCTCAGTTTATTCTGTGATTCTGTGATTGTGGATGTAGAATAGCAGAGTTCAAAGTCAAATTTCTCTTTGTTCCTGTGTGTTGAAAGTAGCTTACTGGCATGGGCCCAGTACTTCTCAGACTGGTTACAGGACTGTCTCATCCAAACTAGTGCCACAACTTGTATTTCTTGTATTTTGTTTAACTGTACTGTGGGCCACCAAACTCCCACTGCAGTCAACAGGCCCTCAGGATCTGGTCTTTTCTCCAGTCATGGTGCAATGATGTGTCATCTCTTCACTCTGTCTACTGTTCTGAACTCTTTTCTTCCCAGTCCCACTTATTTGGGTCAACATTTCCTACAACCTTCTCAACAAAATTCTTAGCAGCAACACAGAAGCCTTACTTTCTACTTGCTATAGTTTGCAGCTTGGATGTGTCCCACTCTGTGATTGTCAGTAAGCCTACACACTGGTGCTGATGATAGCAACACAGCCTTCCCAGTGGGAATGATACTCCACTTGCTTTTCAGACACCTGTATATCCCAGAAATCATGGGTTCGGGGCTCTGCCTGTTCCTGAGAAAACAGTGAGCACTCTCCTGTGAGCCTGTGCTGTTAACAACTGCACCCCCATTGTTGGCTAGATTGGACTATGGGCAGGTTTAGACACCTGTTACAGTGCTTATCTGGGTGAGGCAAGGCTCACAAAATGGTACTACAGACCTATCAGCTTCCTCTGACAAAACAGCTGTTTGTTCCTGTGTCAGCACTGTGGGTGGGTGGAGCACTGGTGACATTAATAGAAGAATTTTCTTTCCATACCAGGCAGTGAAACTGACTTTTGTTAGACTGTGTTCTTTTTTCTTTCAAATTCCTATTCTGAGATCCTAAAGTTACGTACAGTAACTTAAAGGTAGAACATTAGGAGCTGCACTGGTGTGGAAGCTTATACACCCCCTTTGCTTGCACTGCTTTGGAGCTGCAACAACTCCCCCCGACACTAAGTAGTATTTTCATTAGATACCCGACCTCTGGTTCTGATTAAATAACTTGTATAATTAGATTGAGACATCTGCTTATCCCTGGGGGAAGAAATCCCTTTCAGCACTGGACAAAGCTTGATTTGGTTAATTACCTTAGCAGTACTGTATTAATACATAGTTCCTTGATGGCCAGGAATTGTGGTATTAGGTTTATTCCTCCTTGCTTTCACAATATTATAGTAAGACAGTTTAGGGATTAGGAATCAGGCACTAAGCCCAGTATTTCCCTCCTCTTCTCACTCATGTCAACACTCTCCCTCGTTTTACTCTTTAAATATTGCCTGTTTTACCTGCCTGTGAATACAGTTTCCAGGTTCTTTGTTGTACATGTAAGGATAATCTATTCCCAGTGACTGCTCAAAGCAATGCATCCTGTGGTACTTGTGAGTAATTAAAATTCTGAGGGTTCTTTAGCGATGTGAATTTCTCTCAACAAATTATTACTACTGCCACTGCTGTTTTCCAGTTCACCCTCCAGAAGCAGAGCAGTCCACATGCAGATGGACAACGTGGAACTTGGGGAGAGCGATGTGGGAACGCACTTGGGTTTGCAGATACTATCCTTTTCCTCTGGCACCGGCAAGGTTGAACATCTGTGGGCAACTGCACTGCAAAACTCTCCCGCAACTGGAAGAAACCCAAATTCTGTCCTTTGGTCAAACTTGATCAAAAGTGAAGAAACATATGCTGAAAAAGAGGCAACTGAGATTTGTATCCAAACTTGGAAAAAACCATTCTCAGAAGAGGCAGGAGCTCTGGGGCTGAGCAGCTGGCAGATGCTGTCCCGGGGTGTGCAGATGGTGCCTGATGACAGTGGCCCGGAGCGGGTGGTCCTGCCAAGGCCCTCCCTGTACACCCACCAGACTGAGCACCCCAAACTGCCACTACTGGCTCTGAGCTGATTATTTGAATAGGCTGATCTGGGGGCCCAAAAGCACTTCTGGCAATGATGAGAGATGAAGCAGGAGCATAAGGAACATTATGCAATAGAACATTTTTCCATCCACAGACGGAAATACCTAATAAGATATAAATCATCTATTTGATAACCAAACCATTATAGAACTAGAGATTCAGACTTCCCAGGGGAAATTCAATTCTCAGAACCAATAGTATTTACTATTTATATGACTTGCCAGCCTATCTAAAGGCTCATCCTTTTCAGAATGCTCTACGAGTAGCCAGAAGGTACTTTCAGAAAGAATTGTCTGGATGCTTTTCAAAGTAAAAAATATATTCAGTGCAGAATTTAATTGTAACACTAAATCTGTGAGTTTTAGAAAAAGGTAGTCAGGGTGGAAATCATGGGTGAGGAGAGGCACAGGAACATAACACCAAATGCCTGTAGGAAGTCAGAGGAAAGATACTCTGTCCAGCAGCAGAGGCGTAGGTAGGACTGTCAGGACAGCACAAAGCTCGCACCAATGCCTCTCCAGAATAGTCCCAGGGCTTGACAGCTTGCAGAGATCTCCCATGACAGAAGTGAGGTTTGTTATTCAATAGCCACTAGCTTTTTTTAATCCTTCCACAACTTTGTCCAGTTTATTTTTTTTCTGTTTATGTAAGCCTTCAGCATGCACAACATTCTGCAGCAAAGATTTCTGCAGATAAATGACACACTGCAAAGAGCCACCTTCTTCTGTTTGAAGAACCAGAGCCAGTGAACAAATCACCTCTGGGTGACTTCTTCATGCTACTCACAATTCCAGAGAATGTTCACATTTTGTCCTGCAGTCACATCTTCTCATGCTGAGGAATCAGTCTGTGGAGCTGTGCCTCCTGTGGATGCTGTTCTATACCCCACATCAACCTTGATGCACATTTCTGAATATATTCCATGTATATAAATTCTTTGTCTAGGAAAGAGAAAGAATTGAACAATTTAACTGAATTTCTGTGATCTGTATTCCCAAGACTACTGGGTCACCCAAAGCAGCAGTCAGGAGAGAAGTACCTCTCAGGGGTCAAGGCTGCTGTGGGGCAAATACATTCCATTTGAAAATATTTAAAGGCAACAAAACTGAACAGTGTGGGTTTCTTTAGCATTTAAACTATCTCTTTGCTGGGCAAATGGTGTCAATAAGCTTTCTCACATTCCTTCTGAATAAACCAGCAGGGAGGTGGGCAGGCACTGCAAAGGAGGCAGAAGCAGCAGGAGTGTTCATCACAGCCCCCCTCAGCACAGAGTCGAAGGAGTGGCCTCCTGGCACACCAGTTCCAGTTTGTGCTGAGGAACTTTTCGCTTCTTTTTTTTAGGTCAGAAGGTGAGTACAAGTTGGATTTTGTCCTGGGTACTTTTCATTCCTTGTAACTTTCACATGGAAGCATGAAATATAGCCGAATATATTTCAAGCAAGGCAATGGATTACCTTGTACCGACATGCAGGCCCAAGGTGTCCATTATTTATAGACCTCATTTTCTTGTAGCAAATTTGCATAGATGAGCTCCCAGTAGATGACAGGCCAGAGCTGTGAGGCTCACGAGTCAGCACAGTTACAGGGAGTGGGATAATCCAGCAGCCAGGCATCACTTTGTGTTATGTTGCACCAAGACTGAACCAACCTGGCCACAGATTGTGGAAGAGTCTGGAAAAAAGGGGCAGTGGAAAATTCTGCCAGAAAACTGAGACTGCTGAGTTCTGGAGGCGATATGTCGTGATTCCTCACATCACTTTGCCATTATGACTGCTTAGCAAGTCCAGTGACCATGTCCAGATCTGCCAGTGCTGTGCAGCCACAGTGTATTTGGGGGATTCAGGCCCTGTCAGGGGGCTGAGGTCTCATGTCACTTGGAGTAACTTTCAGCTTGAGAGAAAGCAAACTGCTTTGTCAGAAGCTACACAAACACTCCTATACCAGGCTGGAAACAGACACTGTCAGGTGTCAGCTGGGTGGATTGCTGCTGTTGTCATCAAATGAATTAAAGTATTGATCTGCCAGGAGCCAGAATGTCAAGGGAGACTTGTTGTTTCCCTCACTGGTGGCAGCTCAAAAATGGTCCTCTGGGGATGAGGTTTACCAGTGCATGTGGTAGAAGGGTCTATCTGTTCCCTGTCTGCAGCTCAGCTCTGAAGCCAGGGAGCCACCACTGCAAGAGAAAAGGGATTACAATGAGAAAAAAGTGTTACAGAAGCCATATGAAGCTAGTAGCTCATGAGAAGGGGTCAGTGGCTCGTGTTACCTTCTGAGAGCTTCTGCAGGGAGAAACACAGAGTTAAGAGAATACCCTGGTGGGAGGGAAGTGATGGACTGGCACAAACCATACTGTGCTGCTGTGCTCTGGCATTCCTGCTCCTGAGCACGTTATGCCAGTGGTGGGACCCCACTCCTCCAGCTGCCCTGGCCAGGGCTCTCCCTGCTCCCTGCCAGCTGCAGCCGTTCCTCCACAGCCCTGCAGCTGCGGGTGGCACAGGAGCAAGCCCTGTCACCAGGGAGAGTCTGAGCGATGCTAGATCCAATTGCACAAAGCTGGATCATGTATCACAAAACCAGATTTGCTTAGTTAATCCTCTGATTGATTTTAAGGCCTTGCTGAGACTAAAAATCTATTAAGAGATTTGTGCTGGCAGCACCTTCCAGCACAGGAACCAACTCCCCTGCTGTGCACCTGACGTTTCCTGGCCATGGCCTGAGACCCTTCCCAGCACAGATCAGCCCTTAGCTCCTCCATTTAAATTCTATCAATTTTCTCCTTGTTGAGGCTCTATCTGGAAGATGAATACTCACTCACAGAGGCCTCAAAGAGTGCCAAGTCCCACTCCAGCTCCCCAGGCACTGGCTGCAACCGGGCATCCCATAGCTACACCCCTTCTGGTGTGGAATGCTGACCCCTTGGCCTGCCACTGAGGGGGCAGAGGGTCTCTCATCACAGCCCTGAGGAATTTCAGTCCAAAGTGTTTGGCTTTTTCCCTATAATTTTCCTCTTGATCTTTGAATCTCACTGTTAGAAATTCCCTTTCCCATCTCACAGCATTAGTGTTGCCTTGTGCTCAGTCTGGCAGAAGCCCTGCAACATTCCTTATTGTTCCCTGTTTCCCTGCTTCAACATCCCCAGCCCAGTTTGGATGGGGTACAATGTGCTGAGTGTGCAGACCTGAAACACTTGCTCTTGCCTTTGACTACTCATGTGCCTGCCTGTTTTTCCCAGCACCTGCCTCCTCATGTCCAGATTCAAACTCCAGATAATGTAGCCTGGCTAGCCTCCTGGGCAGGGCTGTGTATGCTGGGAGAAATGCTGGCCTTGAAAATTGGGTGTGAGTCTGTGGGATTCCTCAGATACTTTCTGCCACTGGGATTGTCTGGAAGATGCTGAAGTCTGACTCTCCATTCCAGATATCTCAAGAAATTATGCCCAGTGCCTGGCAGGCCACTGTCCTAGATATGGTACACCAAGACACAAGCAACGATATCACAGAAACTCACCAAGGAGACTTTTTAAGTAGCTCTGATCACTGCTCCACTCCAGACTCTGCCCAGGGCTTGGGGACCCTGCCGAGCCCCAGCAGGAAGAGCCACCCAGCAGAGACTATCTTCAGCACAGAATGGTGCTGGGCACAGAGGCAGCACTGAGTAGGATCTGGGCATATTTGGCTGCGGTGCCAATCCTGAGGCACAAAGAAAAAACAGATCCCAGCCCTCTCCCTGGTGCTGGCAGAGGGCTGCCCTGTGGCCCTGGCTCCAGCCTGGCATATGAGGCCAGGCAAAAAGTGGAGTAGGGAGATGCAGCCTACTGAATTTCCTCTCTTGGTTATGCTACAGCTGCAGATGTGGAAGTCTTGGACTGCACCCAGTTCATGTACTCCTGAGCATTACCACCCGGTCTGCTTACAAAGGCTTGGTGCTGCACAACTCCAGCAGAGCAGGAGCATGGCGGGTGGCATCTGGGACACGAAGCTTTCAGTCATTCAGATGCTGCTGCCAGATCCACTCAGTGCTGCAGCACAGCATAGGCCAGCAGCCTCTCACCCATGTGTGCCAAGTGATGCTTGTTCCAGTCTCAGGGCACACCTGTGCACAGTGCAAGAGACCCACCACAGACTACAAGCTGAGCCAACTGAAAAGGAGGTTTTTAACAGCACCTTGAAAGAGGATGAAAAACTCAGGGGAGGGCTCATAGAGTGCCAGAGGCAAATGAAAAGATCCCAAACCAAGACGTGATTCTAAAGAACCAAACTCTTTTTCTGGCTCCAATGCCACTTCTTTTCCCTGCTACAGGGCTGAGAAGTATCACAGATCTGGTAGCTTTTGTTGATGTGATTTAAAGAGCAGTGTGCATACCAAAAAGAAGAGCACAAAATGGGAATGGAGGTCTGGTAAGATTCCCAGAAAAGGGAATGCTCCAATGCAAGTTTTGGAGGGTTTTCAATGAGCACATGAAGCAACTTTGCTGCTTGTGAGGATGCTCAGAAAAGGGAGAAGCAAGAGATTGCAAACCATTCATGCTGGTATCAGTTCCACATTACACAGTGGAGTAAACAGTGTGAAACACCTGTGTAACAGGGACTTATTAAAAGTAGGTTGTGCCAAGCAATTCCAAAAGATGGTTTCACCCAGGACAATGACTTTGCTAGAATTAATTTTTATTGCAATAAAACAGTTGATATAATGCTGCATAATGAGCTTAAAGCAGGGAATTTGGAGCAGAGTTCCCAGGGGGCAGAGCAGCAGGGGCTGGTGAGCAGGCAGGCGTCCAGGTTCATCATCAGGGTGTGCCTACCCTGGGAGCTGGCATTGCCAAGCCACTAGTGGGGTGCAAACTGAACCCACAGAGGATCTAGTTCGCAGACACATTCCTCTTGTAGGGCAGAGATGGACAGCAGGATTTTGTGAGCCTCTAACTTCAAAAGATCAGTGGCCATGACAGGCGGAGAATCTGCTGGGATCATACAAGCTGCCTTGTTCCTACTTTTTAAAATAATATAAGAATTGTGAAGCAGCAAGACAGGAATGTGGGCAGAGACCTGATGGATCCCTGTAGCTCAGCTGAGCAAAGCCCTGTTAATAACCTGAAACCCCCAAGGGAGGGAGGGACAGCCAGTTCTGGTTTAGCTTAACCAGGGTCTCCTGCCATTACAACATTATAATATCAAAGATCTTTGTGTTGAGAACTAGATACAACAGCAAGTGCAGCCCCAAAAGAACCAGTCCTGAAGATCTCAGTGGAGTTTGCAGCAAGAGGATAGAATTAAGTCATAGTCTGGCGAAGCAAAGACTCAGAGGACAGGATCAGTCCCTAATTACCTTGCAGGTAATGTGTATTCACACAGGGGATGAGGACAGGGAAGGGCAGGAGACACAAACATGAGAAGCACTGATGTGGAGCTAGGGAAGGGAAAGTTTAGGCTAGATGCAAGTGGAAAAAAAAGGCCTTAAAAAATGACTGGCGTAAGACATTCCTACAGGCAGGGGGCTAAAAATGTAGTCACAGGAAATATTTACATAAAAGTCAGACGCAGATTGAGCAGGGAAGTTTCCATGAATGATTCAGCAAAAGGCCTGGCTCAGAGTTCTGGCAGGACCCAGCTGTCCATCCCAGTCCACCCTAGTTAGTCATTGCTGGTGGCTTCCAAACAGCCCTGGGTACTCAGTGCCTCTACTGGGAAAATGAGTGGGCTCTGATCATGTAACCAAGGCATCATTTTCAGCAAGAATTCTTTGGACATTTAACATACGAATATTTAAAAAAGAACAGAGGTGTGTTATTTAGAAAACACTCCAGAAGGGTAACTCTCTCGTTTTCCGGGAAAAATGTATTTGCAGCAAGCACCAGGTGCTGCTGTGTTTTAATCTAAGGACTCCTGTTCAAGCTCCAGTACTGAGTACGCTCCATAAATCATGCTCAGTCTTACATTCCGTCCGTCATATCAAGGCACCTCTCCATGAACACATCCAGTTAGACATCCACTGAATCGATCGTGTTCGCTCAGACTTCCACTCAGCCGATCCCAGCCAGCCAGCCTTCAACTGCGTTATTCTTCGGTGTCCACAGACGTTTACAATTTTTGTTTCCAATAACCTCAGCCTGCAAACAGAAGGTGGCTCCTAGATACAATGAATGAAATAATGTAGAAAAACAAATTGTATGACCCAAACCCCAAGTAACAAAAGATATACTAAAATAAAAATGTTAATATAGAACCATTTGTGCAATTAGGAGTAACCTTACTAATATTTTGAATATTTTCCATTGAATTGTCTGGCCTATCTCTCATGAGATTAACTTCAAACAGTTGAGAATTAGAGCTTGGCTGCACTTGTTATGGATGGAGCCAGACAACAAAAACAAGTAAGCCAAATGGTAACATAAATTTCAGTGAAAACATAATCCTACTCTGTTAGTGAACTAATGGTTTTGGCTGAGAATGTACATTTACCAGACTATTCCTTTGCATGTAATGAGTCAAATCCAATTTCCTATCATCAAACTCGTAGATGGCCGCAAAGAAAAATGTTTAATTGAGTTGAACTATAACGCTGAATTTTTAAGTTTGCTGATTGTGGATTGTTTCACTGTCCAGGTTTCTCCCCTAGTTTGAGGTCTTACTTCTGCATTTCAGGAATTAAACAAGAGGCACATCTGGCAAACAGGTTATTTTGAAGGAGACTACACAGAAATAATTGAAGGAATTTGGGCCTGGCCTAAAGTCCCTGAGACTGGAGCCTCCTTTTCCTGACAGGATCCAGGAAGCAGTGCTTCCATATTTATTTAACATTGAGAATATGTCAGTTTGTTCAAAAATATGGAAGTTCTAATAATCCCAAGGTTACATTTATAGTTGTGGTAGGCTTTAATGAGAAGTACTGTTACATCTTCACTGGGAGATGAACTAGTGGTTCCGGCCACAGCAGTCTGATAAAAATTCCCACTAACAATAAATATCTTATCTTTCCACCTGACCTTGTACTTAGCTAACTTCCTAAAAGAACTGTCTAAATTCAGGAGGACCTGCTTTGGACTCACAACTCACCCTTTGAGTTTCGGGAGTGGGCCTGTTCACAGCTGAGGAGAGTCTTCTGGTTCCTTCCCACCAAAAAACTTGTTTATTGTAGCCTCAGATGAATCTTTCCTATAACTGTGGTTAACCTCTTCCTATAGTTAGGCTTCTTATGATTCACCTCTGCTAAGTATTTTGCAATTAAACTCCCCCATAGAGCAAACCAAGCCTTTATTACAGCTGCAGAAGGCTTCTTTGTCTGGCTGAACCGGGTCTTCTACTTCTGTTCCCATGATTTTTTCCTAACAAGTTTGCAAGCTCTCATCCCTGGATTGTTGCTGGAACCATAAGCTTTCGTGAGATGGTTTTAAAGTACAGACAGAAAAGGTGGCGGTGCTGGCAGTGGGGGGGTGCTTCAGTCTACTTCATATAGGCCTCTATTCTTTGAGGTTAACAATTTGTTCTTTGGTGAAAAACAACAATTTTATGAGGTGGATGAATCATGTATTTTCCTCTAGCAAAATGAGCTGCCAAAAGAGAGCAAGGTACATATCTCGGGATGTTGCTAAAATCACAAACAAGTAACTGGCAAAAAAAGGACATCTATCACAGTGCAAAAAATCTGTGCCACGCAAACAGCTCCAAAAACAAATGCAGGAAAACGAGGTCTAAAATGTTATATCACAGTGAAAGACACTTCTGAGTAAAAAAACAGTATTGACAATATCTAATTATTGGTGAAATCTATTAGGAAAACATTTTATGTTCTGAAAGGCTACTCACAGTTCAGTAACAATCCCTCAGGTTTTCTATATGAGGGCTTAAAAACTTTTCAATAAATTCAGGGGAAGAAAGGAACGGTTTAGTTCCAAGTCTATGCCAAAGTTTGCTGTGTAGTTACAAAGAGTAAATGAACTTGTGGATGCGACTCCTCTGTTTCCTTCTCACACAGTGTCTTCTACACTTGAACGACAGAGCACAGAACCTGAACACGAAGGCTTCATGTTTTATTAATGGTGTCCAATTCATTTCCTGTTTTCATGCTGATAACCTACTTGAGGGAGAGGAAGGGAACTCAGGTGGCAAGACCTCAGATCCATTTTTCTTATACCCATGAACAGTTCACAAGTGGATATTTCACTAGCAAAATCTCTTTATTGCATGTATTACTGCATTCTCCGGGAAGCTTCACTGGGACGGCTTCTCTGCTGCAGGCATATACTTCTGAAAGACTAAATGTTTTCAAGGCAAGTTCTCTTTAAGGTGAAACCTTTTAGGTTTTAGTTCAGTCAGTGCTCAGTAGTTATTTTCACTACTGTCGTTTCTACAGAACTAACCTCATAATACACCAAATTACTACCCTGGCAGAAATCTCCTCATCAAAGAAAATTCACATTAGTAATATCATTCTCTGTCTCTAGAAATGCCAATTTATCCCCCATTAAGACAAACCAACACAGCGGTCAGCCCAGTAGATATTCACAGAGACTTTTAAACTAAAACTAATGTTACTAGTCCTGCAGAATGAAGACATCAGTGTTCAAGAAAGAATCCCCATTTTCCTATTTCTCAAGCTGATAATACAACAAAGGCCCGGGCCTCATGAAACACTCCTGTAGTTAACATAAAATAAATTCAGAGAAGAAAAACTGAAATTCCCCAGTGATTCTTGTACTGGACAAGAGATGCCCCAGTCTGTCTCAATGCTTCTTATTCCCTCACAGCAGCAAATGCTTTAACAGCAATGACTTGCCGCCAAACAGCTGCTTCCTATAACACCCATTGGCCACTTTCCCAACAAGAAGAAAGCCCTTCTCTCCACAGCCTGTGAGCTGCCAGTGTGGTCATGCTCCATGGCAGGGGGTGGGGCTGCACCACTGAGCTCTTGGGGTTTCTTTTAGGACATTTTTCTTTGAAAGATAACCAGAACTGCAATGAGATTGTAACCTCCACTGCGTTGGCAGGCAGACGTGTGCCTGGAGGTGCAAGTGCAAGTGTGTGGTCTTGGGTGTGGGGAAGAAAGGAGAAGGGTGGTGACCTAAATGTTGGAATGGAGTTCAGAGCAGACTTTTTTTGGTTTCATTTTTTGTGTTGGTTTGTTTGTTTGTTTGTTTGTTTTTGGTTTTTTTGCCTTTCTTTGCATTGGGAACCCCGAGCATGAAAATGCAGGAGTTCCCTGTCCTAGCAGTAATGGAATGAAAGTATACTAGAAATGTGCCACCTTCTGCTTTATGAGCCCCTTGGCTGTAGACAGCCGCACTTTTAGGCCTTCCTCTGAAACCATGAGGACTAGAAATAGTACTTTTTTTTTCAATGAGAACGGGGATTCTCATGTAAGTGAGGACCTGTGGAGCTAGGACATACAGGACTATCCAAATGCTGCAATAATAGTTTTAAAATATAAAAACTGGCAACCTGATTTTCTGGCTATAAACATTGAGCTTGGACCTAATATACACAAACCTGTATGTCCCACTTGAGACTCAGTGCTCAATTTTTATGTGTCTCAATTATATAGACCTGGGCTTCTGGGGCTGAGAGAGAGAGGACTGAGGTACTCTTAAACAACAGACTATTTATTTTTTAACATGTTGCCAATCTCCAGTGACAGAGATTCCATATGTTTTCATGTTTTCTATTTAGTCATCCTTACCGCTTATTTCCAGATGCGCAGCAGCTGGAAAAAGTCTCCCTGATTTCACTGAAATACTGGCTACTGTTCAGTGGAGTGTATGAATTACTTTGTGCCTTCACATGACCCTCATGCTTGGGCACCTGAGTACAGAATGTGATTTTTTTTTCCCAAAGTCTAAGCGAAAGCTTAGATTGAATTTTCAAGCAATGAAACTAAAGTGTGAGGCAGAGCAAAGCATTAGAGAAGCTGCCATTACTGAAGGTCTGACTGGATACAAAGACAAGAACCCACATTCCCACCCCTAACACAAAGATATCTATTGCAAATAAAACTTTGTGAGTGCTTGGCTCACCCAACCCAGCTGGCATCGATGACAGTTTTGTTCTCTTTCTGAAGTTTTACCTAATGATCGTTTCCCCATAGAGGTTCATTTAAATACACTGTAGACCTGTAGCTATTGACTCCCCATACACATGACCTGTGTATTTGCTTATGCTTTGCTTTAACATCAGAAAACAGTGATGTCCTTTGTGGAGGCAGCATATATAATAATAATAATAAAACTAATCATAATAATCAGTGTGAGAAGGTTTCTGACCGAGGGGAAGATTGATCAGTTTGAAATCACTGACCTTTCTTTACGGTCATCTGCCACTTTGAATACTGATTATTCTCATTTTGGGCTGTAAGAGGATGGATATTTACCACTGAAAAGAGAAGAGCTACCAACTCTCAAGGCATCACCAGGCTCTGCAGAGAGGTATTGTCATAGGCATGTTATGTAAGAACTCCTTAAATGCAAGCTACTCTACATTCTTGGCAGCAGACCACATAAAATTTCCCTTCAGATGTTGATGGGCTAAAAAAAAAATATATATATACTTATATGAAAATCACCTTATCATTTACAATGCAAATCTCATAATGAAAGTTAGTAAATTAAACTAGAGATTCACCTAAATTAAGCTGGCATTCTATTCTGGTGCTTCAAACTCTGAAAACATTGCTGGCTGACAAAAGAAGCCCTGGAATGATTAGCAAAACCCTTCTTCAGAGGCATCAGACGAGCAATCCCTTTGAACCTTCACAGCACGTCATAAACGCTCAGCAGAGTTACAGTGTGGCAGTCCCAGTGCTATCAATTATTTATCCTTTTTCTGTTTACCTTCAGGCAGCAAGTAATTATTTTTAAATATTAATTTAGTTGTGTCATGTACAGTTTGTGGTTTAACCCTGAGATCTGAGATACAGAAAAGCAAACTGCATCTCAGATCACATTTAGCTGGTGACGCATTGGTAGTTGGATCCCCAGCTCAGCTACTCAGCAGCTACACTCAGCTTCTTCCATCGTTAGAAACAGAATTCTGTTCATTGCAGGAAAGTGAAACCAATTTTCTTAATAGGAAAAGACATTTTTTTTTAAGCCTAAAAGTCTCAGAAATTGAAAAATCTATTCTATTCTAAAAAGTTTGGTTTTTTCAGATGAAGATTTTTTCTCTGCCCCTTTATGTTTCCCTCAGAATTTTCCCCAGAGTGTTATTTTTCCTTTATCCTCAGCTAATTTAGACTAAAAAGAAGTTGGCTGTTGTTTCTGCAGCCCCAAGAGAAAAAGGTCTTGGAGACAAGGCTCACCTTCTTGCACTGAAATCACCACTTCCTGGAACTTGAAAGGAGAGGATGGCTCTTGTCAGCTCATACGAATGCCTCTCCACAGGGGACTAGTTCTTTCTTTTAAAAGTTTATACTAGAAAAACAAATGCTAATTTTGATGTCTCTCCATGAAGGCACAGATGTGTGCCCACAGAGGCATTGATGCAGTATCAAATTCAGAGTAAACTGCTGGTTCCACTGATGACAGCAAGATTGGGATCTTCCTGAAGAAAAATATTTTTGAATTTTGGAGTAGTTTCGTGTTAATTTTTTTTGCCCTGTTGCACTTTCAGCTTTTTCTTAGCATAGGTTCTTGCAAAAAGCCTTGATTTTAGCTGTTTCCGAGACAGAATCAAGGAGAACTGGAACTCTGACAATCAACCTTGTGTAACATCACTGGTATTGCTGGTGTTCTGGTGGCACTTGTCAGCCTCAGCCATCCATTTCCCATCCTGCTAGGTTCTACATGATTCTATCAATACCAGAAGCAGCTCCTGACAAAGAACATGCAGTCACAGTTTGAAATGAGATGCTGCACTGGAAAACAAAAATGAGAAAAACCAAAAGAGGATTCACGTGCTCCCAGGAACAAGCTAAGGTGTAATACCATTCCAGTGAAGGAATGTTTGTAAAATTACCTAGTGAATATCATTGTTTCATGAAAAGAAAAAACACATCTGTTGAAACAGAAGTGTCACAAAAGTAGTCATCAAACCTGCAGTAAAATTGAGAAAACAGAAACAGAAATTTAGTGTTAACTCATAAGGCAAATATGCTTGAAACTATTAGAAGATCAGCTGTAGAATTCAGGTCTTCAGCCACATGTGGTAAACAGTGTGGGCTTGTCACAACCTGTACTTTATTCTGCCTGTCTATAGATGCCTCCACAACAACATAACACAAACTGGAGGAACAGAGTGACTCTCCTGATCATTATTTAAATGAATGAACTTCTATAAATTCTATCTGATCCATGGGCATTGTGTCAGTGTTTGCAAACATCTCTGAACCAGGGAAACAACTTTAATTTTTTTGGCTTGTCGCCCATTTACCTCAGAAACAGCATTGACCAAATGCTGCCTGGACAGATGCCAAGTTTCTCTTAGTCTTGGTGAAGACATTTAGATCACATCATTTAACTAAGTCATTTTTCCAAGGTGAATGAGGATAATGGCTGAAGAACCAATTTGTGTGTTAAGGGTAATGATGGTGAATCTGCTCTTCTCACTGGATGCTGGGCTAGTGCACCCTGTTCCTGAAGCAAGTAGGCAGAAAACCACAGATCCCAAAATCGAATCAGTTCTTTCAAAAGTGTGAGCTGAAGCCGAAGCACCATGGACCAGGTCTGGAAACAGCAAGAAGTATGAAATACCACTCCTGTGTCATTCCTGAGTGTAACATACCTTACTACATTGCTTGCAGTGTAAGTGCAGCAATCAGACACGCTGGTTTTATCAATTCAAGTTCTGTAAGAGCTTGACAAGACCGAAACACCACTAGCACCTGAACTCAGCCTTCAGCCTAGCTCTTGTTCTTGATGCTTTTCACAGAATTGAATCTCACAATTTATTGATGTGATATCATTGTGAAGCAAATAGGAATTCCTGTGATGCTTTATAAATTTCATGTGGTCACCTGCTATTTTTTGACACATTTTTCTACAGGCAATTAAAGAATATGTAGGTAGAAAAACTTCTGTGCCTGAGAGCTCCTCAATTTCTTTGTCTTTTAAGAGTTATTCACACACGTAAAGCTATTCTGGTGTGTACGAATTCGGCTAGTACCCGAGGCAGAGGAGGACTGAGGAGGAGCAGGCCTGAGAAGGAGCAGGGTAGAGGAGGAGGAGAGCTGAGGAGGAAGGCTGAGGAGGAGGAAGACTGAGGAGCAGAAGGTTTGAGGAGGAGAAAGGCTGAGGAGAGAAAGGGCTGAGGAGGAGGAGGGCTGAGGAGACGAAGGGCTGAGGAAGGATAGGGCTGAGGAAGAGAAGGGCTGAGGAGGAAGGCTGAGGAGGGGGAGGGCTTAGGGAAGGGCGGCGCAGCGTCGGGTCGGGCAGAGTCGCTGCTGGCGCTGTCCGCGGTGCTGAAGGGCCGGCCCCGACGCCCGGCTGCCCTTCCAGGTCAACCGAATGCACTGAACCGTTTAGGGAGTTCGGGCGTACAGCAGCCCTCGTACTATCTCGGTGAAAGCAAACCCTACCATGGATTAGGTAAAAGTAAGTGTGGTCTGTTTCGTTTTTTGCTCAAGATGAATTCTGATTCCCACAGACGGTTTTGAGGGACAATCAGGGCAACCAAGAAAACAGTGACATGCAGAAATGGCTGATAAAATTGCAATGAAACGTCTGTTGACATTGATTTTGAGCCTGAAGGCAGAGATGAATGATTGAAACACTAGGCTTGTTAAAGCTAGAATGCTTTTGATTTCTCTTCTCTGTGCTAAACAAGATTTAGCTGGAGAGAAGTTAACAATCAGCTAATTGACATTGAATTAAGCATGAAATGCAGTATAACTACTTCTCTTCTGAAATACTCTTCAACAATGTTTTAACAAGGCTTTAATTATTGATTATTGCTTATAACACACAGTAAATCTTTTATTTGTTTTTAAATCTCATGTCCTTCAAAGGTATCAGCTTGAGTATTCTCTGTAGATCACCTCTCTGCTAATGGAAACCAAACAAATAATCAAAGAAAAACTGTAACTTCTTTCTGGCAAAGCATCACAGCGTAACACATCAGTTATCTGGGTCAGGTTAAGGAACAAATATTCCATAAGAATTTTAGGAAGTCCACTGAATCCTTCAGCAAAGGCGGGGAAATTGAGAGAGAACTATTGTGCATTTACAGAGAACCCGCTGAACTGATCATGCCTTTGGGACATGTTGTGGTTCAGCCTTGGCAGGCAGCTCAGCATCATGCCGCTGCTTACTCACTTTGCAACAGTGAGAGGGGGGGAACAATCCAGAAGAGTAAAAATATGAAAACTCATGTATTGAGATAACGATAGTTTAAGAGGTAAAGCAAAAAGTGTAGGTGCAAACAAAACAAAACAAGGAATTCATTCTCCACTTCCCATGGGCAGGCAGGTATTTGCAATCCCCAGGACAGCAGCGCTCTGGCACACCTAATAGTGACTTGGGAACGCAAACACCATTTCTCTGAATGTCCTCCCTTCTTCCTTCTTCCCCACAGCTTTTACTGCAGAGCATGATATCATATATTGTGGAATATCTCTTTGGTCAGTCGGGGTCAGCTGTGTCCTCTCTCAGCTTCTCCTTCACCTCCAGCCTCCTCACAGGGAAGAAGCAGTTTGAGAGGCAGAAAAGGCCTTGAAGCTGTGTAAGCAATGTTTGGCAATAACTAAAACATCAGTGTGTTATCAGCGCTCTTTTCATCTCAACTGCAAAAGGCAGCACCATATGAGCTACTATGAAGAAAATTAACTCTAGTCCCACCAAAACTGGTACAGAGCAGTAGTAACACTGGAAGAACTATCACATGCATGAACAAAAAAAAAGAGAAATGCCCATTTGCTGCATCTGAGAACCAGGAATGGTACTGACAGCAGTGGGCACAATCATCGCCAGTGCAGCTGCATATACTGCATGTCAGCTACAGCATGGTTACTGCTCAGCACACACTGAGGTGGGAAGGTGGCAAAATCTATGTTGCTGCTTGCTGAGGAGAGTGTGAGAGCCCGAGGTTTCTCAGAGAATTATACTGAATGCATCAGTACAATGATCAGGAAAATATTGATAAAAACCAAATGCAAGAAAAGACAGATTTTTGTGTGTCTATAAGAGCTTACTATGGCAGCAGTGGACATCACTCCTTAAGGTAACTGGTGTCTCACATGTGAGGTGCTCTCATTTCCTTACAGAGGCACAGAGGCCTGGGGAAACCAGTGTCTTCAAAGAGACCTCTACCCTGTCAGCAACTTTAAAATAGTGGTCCTTCTATCTCTGATCTTCTTGGTCTTGTTTATCCAAAAATCCTCCCTTGACACTGAGAAATCATCATAGTCAAATGTTTATCACTGTAGGAACATGCTCACCACCACTATCAACACCAAACACCAAAATTTTTTGTAAAATGGAAGTCCCAAGAGCTTTCATGTTGACAGCAAAGCAGGTGCTGCTTGGCTGTGAGGAGAAGACTGCAGCCAGCAGGGCTGAGCCAGATGGGGCATTGTCAGATCAATCTGTTTCACTGAGCACAGAAAGGTGAGTGTGCACACAACAGTAGGTAAAAGCGCTTGCGGAAATTTCTCTCCCGGTTCACTACAAATGGGACAAAGAAAATCTTTCCAGTGGCTCTCAACATATCTAGCAGATAGCACTCCCTATAGACTTTAACTGTCCAAGGGGCAATCTGTGACATTGTGCTCCCTTTCTGTTCTCCAGTGTTGCACTACTTTCCTTCTATGCTCATCAATAGCCAGGAAATAAGTTTAAGGTTTGTTTTCTTGGTTTTTTTAAATCAAACCTAAGTTGTAGAGCACAATTTATCAAGCCAGAAACACTGCCTAGAGGGAGTGGAGTGCTGAAAAAGGGAGAGAGACAGTATTACTTCAAGCTCTGACTTCATACAAAGCATTCCCATTCAGCAGGTGTAGACATCAGAATAAATGGCCTTCTGGCAATCTTCCAGATGGCCTAAAACTCCAGGCATATTCAGCTTGATTACCTTAGATTTTTTTCAGGCTTGCTGTCTCTGCACTTACTTGTTCTACATCCCTTGCCAGCTACAGAGAACCAGCTGTGTCTGGCCTATTGTGTGAACATCTGGTTCTGACTGTCATATCCAGCTGTGAGTCTTCTGCAACACAATTCCATTACCTACTAGTATAGACAAGTGCAAAATAATGAACATTGGAAGAAACAATTTTTAACTGCTCATTCACAAAAAAGCGGGCTAAATAAGTTGTGGCTTCTCAAAATGTCCAAGTATAACTGACTAAAACAGGGAGAATATTGGGCAGGTACTCTAAAGTGGAGCAGCCAGACACAGTTATGTACTGAAAGGATGGGGTGACTGTTATTTCCTTGTCAAATGATTGTTTTAATCATTAATCTCCTTTAGCCTATTTTGCTGGATGTTATGTAGGTGTATATCCTAATTTACAGTAATTGCTATTAGTAATCACCAGTGACATGCTGCCTTTCTGAATCCTGAGACAAGATTCAGGCATTTAATACAAAAGCAAGCCTTAAGGAAGCATGGGAATGACAAGGAGATCTGGAGACACGAGTTCATATCCCACAGGCAAGCCTAGGACACTCAGGCAGGCTGGGCAGGTGAGAAATACTTCAATTGCCTGTGCTAAGTGGCTGCTGCTGCTGCTGCTACACCATAACAGAGCCATGGGCCCTGTGCAGGAGGAGTGTTCTGCCGAAAGAGGGAGAGGGGAATTTCACTCATGTAGGTGCTAGTGGCATTACATGTGCTTACTGGAATCATTGGTCTGGGCCAAACTGTTCTCAGCTGTTCCTCAGTGAGAACAGGCACGAATTTGGAAGGAAGAAGAGGAAAGAAGAGACTAAGAATATTAATACTTTCCTGCATGCCTTTGGCTCTGTGAAGGGGCAGCCAATTTTCTAATCCACTCAGCTCATGGGTGTAATTCATAGCACACAGAGTCCACACTGCCACAGAAGAACCTAGAAAACTTTCTCATGACAATATAAACCTGGAAGAAATGAATGTTTACCAAAGCACCCTTTAAGGAAGATGGAATGGGAATCTTGTGCCTCACATATCGATACAACTGCTAAGCATACAGTAGGCTAAAGCCTCAACCTGTGTATCTCCATTGCAAGAACCTAATTTTATGCTACACTTTAACTACTGATCCTGGTACAACTACCACATCCTGTCTCTACCAGGGTATACCCATGGTATTGGTATAACCTGTGTTCCATATTCTCTGGAAGCCAATCACTATGAGAGATGCTCCATTATCGTCTCCATTCTCTCTTCAGATAAGCACATGCTATCATTTACATTATGGTGATGTTTGGCCTCAGTGTTACCGTGCAAGCAGTATGCTCAGACAGAGCTGGAGGCAGTGCTGTTCTTACCTGCCCTTCCAGCTGTAGCACTCTTTCTCTTCCGGAGGAAGATTACAGGTTCTTCTCAAAGAGGATTAAATCTCATTTCCCATACATTTCTTAGCTACTCATCCAGGCTGCTGGTCTCATGGGGAAAGTGCTCCTAACACACCACTTCTCACTGTTCAGTTTGGCTGAGGAACTATGGGTTCCACAAATTCCTCCATCCCCCATTCTCCTATTCTGAATGCATTTACTTGTCAAGACCAGGGAATGTAATTAGAGGGAACAGGTCCCAGGATGCCTCTCCCACTTCTGGCAGCTGACAGAAGGTGTGAGCTCAGCACAGCAGAATTCCACACCTCAGTCACACCCTTTGGAAACTCTGCAGTACATCCATCATACCAATAGATCACAGTGCCAGCCATGGTGACCACCTACAATACCGGGTCATGGCGCTGAAAAGAGCAGCAGTCCTATTTTATTATCCTCGAAGATATCACACTCACTGGCACTTCCATTTCTCCCTGGCTATTAGCAGTGAAACACTGATGTTTTGTGCATTAGTCTTCCCCTCTCTAGTGTTTTCTTTTGGATGAGTGGGTTTAAAGGCAGGCTTGGACAGCTGAAGGCTTTCCCACTCTTGATTTTTTGGTTGGCTCTTTTTGTTTTTAAGGGAAGCTTTCAGACCATACTGAGATGGTCTCCTTCACTAATCATTCCTGATAGCCCAACAGGTTCCCATTGTACTAGTTACTATGAATATTAATATTAGAATAGTTATATATAACATAGAGAAAAGGACCACAAATGGATCCGAGAGCAGTATGTGTTTCAGTAGGTTACAATGTTGTGAGTTGCTTTTGCTTTCATAGGTTTTCTGCCAACTGGGAATTTTCCCTGAAGGAAGTTTCAAAAACCTTCTCAGCCTCTAGGAAATTATTTATTTGGCACAGTTAACTTAGGAGCTCTTAAAATTTTGTCAAAAACATCAAACCAAATGGCCCCCAGGTAAAGATCTTGCATAGCAAGTTTCAGCCCACACAAACTTCTAGTGCTAGCTTGTGAACCCCTGGAAACACAGGCCTACAAAGGTCACTGCAAACAGAGGGGGACCCGCTAAGGCTTTGATCTTCTATCAAAAATGAACAGGAGTAGTTCCCTTTACTTCAGCAGATCTGGTGCACTGGTTGTGTGGTACCTGTTTATTCATTTGTTTTGAATTTCGCTATAAGTCTTTGAGGCTAAGACTGTCCGTCCTTGTTACAAAGCCCTTTATGAAATGGGGACCTAGTCCTGCCTGAAAGCTGCTTTAATACAGTTCATCATCATAAACCGCCTCAAGGCCTGGCTGTCTGTCCTCTTCTCCCCCCAGGCTTAACAAAGTGGTAAGCAATCTTTCTGCATATACCTTTCCAGAACTCTACTGTGTGGTACAACAATCACTATACACTATTCCCAACAGGGTCTTGCAGAAAGCTCTGAGTACAGGATGTCCAGTGCCAATGGGAAGAAGGCTCACTTCCAAAGGATGCTGATGCAGAATGAATTCTTGCACACCCAGCCTCTGTACCAGACCACATTCAGTGCAGATGAGAATACTGTGATCAAACCTGATGAAATGAATTTCTATAGGTGCTACGTATGATCCAAGATGAAAGTTCAGTTTTTTAATTATGCAGACAAATGGAAGCAAATTATGAATTACTCAAGACACAAGTGTGTCTTTATGTAGGCTGGTGTCCTTGACACTTGCAGATGTCTTTGTCATATTTACAGTGCAGTGTGAGCTCAGGTAAATCCAAGGACAAAGATAATGCAGAGACACAGAGCACGATGTCATGGCCTCTCCAATGTCCACGTGTGTCATTTTTTATTACACCTAATAAAGCTCAAATGACAAAAGGTGACATACTGTATGTGTTTTATCTCATTATTAATTAAGCATATTTATCTCTTAAATCAGATGTGACTTGAACCACAACATCAGTAATTAAATTAAATATTGATGTGCGATGGTTCTGTGCTGAGGCTGTATGAGTAAGTGGAATTGCCATATCTAATTAAAATTGTGCAGAAGTAGCCCCATTAGGTTTCTTAGTTAAATCTCAAAATAGTAATAGTAAAAAAAGTGTAGCAACACTTCACTAATTAATAGGAGCCTCATCAGGTTTGATGAATATCTTCACCCTCTTTTGAAAGCTGTCGACTAGACTTTTGTTGTATTATTGTGAGGCTGTGGACTATTTAGAACTGGTAACTCTACTGTGCTTTCCCTTCAAGTTTGTGAGGCAAGGCTGCTTATTAGCTCCTTTGAAGAAAGAGCCCCTAAGATGACCCTCCCTGCCAGTATTTCAGCAAGGAATCAGCCTCCTTCTTCTCAGGAGTACATTGCATGTGTATGAGAGAGACTGTGTCTGTCTAGAGAACCCACTTGCCCTGTCTCAAACAGGCAGGGTTGGGTGGTGCCCTGGGATTTGAAGTGTTACTTTCTGCCTTGTTATATAGAGCAATTCCTCCTTGGAGAAGACTACAATGATTTATTTTGTTTTTATTTAACACTCATTAAATTCCAGTGCCTTATAAGGAGTTCAGTGATGATATCACAATTCTGATTACCATTCTACTGCATGTAGAACAGAGAATACAAAATTATTCCACCTGGGACTAGATATAGGTTCCAGACAGGATTTCAGGGTGAAGTCCAACAATATCACTACTTGCAAAACATAATTCAAACAGTAGTTTTTACATAGTCTGGGTAAGTTACATAATTTGAAGTGATTAATAGTCATATTCATTTAACTACTACAGATGCTATTCTCAGCTGTAACAACAACAAAAAAAAATCAATTGCATTATGAGACTATTCCCCAATTTGTATTTTAGAAACTATTTCAAAGCCAGCCATCCTTCCCAAGAGTCAGAGAAAATAATTTTCCAATAACAAGAATCATTCTGCTACTCTTAGAAGTAAATGAAAATACAAGGCATCATGTCTGACCAAGTGTCTCAGGGCTGCTGCAATAGCATGTTGAACTTCTGGCAATAAGAAGAAGTCAAACTCCAATTTTCTTCCCTTCTTTCTGGTCACAGCATATCTTGTCTTGTTTAAATATGTTTATTTTTCTCTGTAATGAAATGGCACAAGCAATATTTCTTATTCCATTGCCACCATATCTATTTGCCCTTCTTACTGCTGTAAGACAAAAGTCTCCTTCTTCATTTTTATTTACCTTCTCACCTGTGCACAGAACAAGTCACAATTTGGATTTTAAAATGCTGTAAAAATTTGATTAGGAAAAATTTGGATATTTTGACTTAAACATGCCGGTCCAACAGCACAGAACTGAGCTGAATCACAACAAAAACAGTTTGCTAAGTGGAAAAACAACAGAGAAGAAAGACACACCTATGTGCAGACAGACTGATCATTTAAAAATTAGCAAATATTCCTGGTAATGGAAACAGACAGAATTTGTCTTGATCTTTATCTCTTCAAGTAATTTCTAGGATCAGCTGGTTAAGTAATCCCAGAGATGACCATTTGGCTATGCAAGTAGCTGGTTAAAAAATCTGTCTTCTGGGAGCCCAGGCTCGGTTGAGCTCATGGACAGAATTTTACAATGTATGGCTCTTACAAACACAGGTCTTCCACAACCACCACCACCACAGGAAACTTCAATGTAAACCATCAGTCAGCAGCAACCAATTTTTGCCCAGCATCTTAGACTTTTACTTCCATCACCCCATCTGTGCTGAATATTGTGGTCTTGTCTGGTCACTCAGCCTGACAGAGAGCGTGCCAGGCACTCTAGACAGACTGAGGAGGAGCCAGGCTATTTCAGCCCTCAAAAATGATTGCACAGAAAAGGCTTTTTGGTCCTTCCTGGAAGCTACTTGGCAAGAAGAGTCTGAAGGGAAATAGAAAATGCAAGACTTCATTTTAGCAGATACTGCTCTACAGGTAGCACAGCACCTAGCCGGTGGGGAGAGACTTCTTTTGGTCAGGCCCAAATGCTACCTGGGCCGGTTTAGCAGGTATAAGAAAGCTTAGAAGTTCTCTATATGCAGATAATAAATGCAAATGTTACCTGTGACAAGTGCAAACATATTGCTCATGTTATAGTGAAGTAGCAGAACAAGCTCTCTTATTTTTTTTACAGAGCAGATTCATACCTGCTTATAGGATGAATCTCCCAAAGCATTTTGGGATGCAATTTTGGCTGCTCTTTTCCTAATACACGAAGGCCCAAATTAATGATCCCTTTTTCTAACCAATGAGGCTGCTTGTCAGATTTACTGATATTCCAAGCAATGTCTCAAACAAATTTTTAGAAGCATGTGCAGTAGCTAAGTAGCAAACATTACCATCCTTTAAATATCTGTGTACATTGCTTGAGGAACCTGACCTTCATTTTGTATTTAGGATTTTTTTTCTTCTCTACTGCACAGCCATATTCTTGATTGAATTGTAAGTATTAATATATTACAATATTTCAAATGTACCAACAGTTTTTTGGCTAGTTCTCCTTGAAGGATGTAATTTCCTTTATTAAGATCCAGAGGAATTACAAAACAGAAAGCTAAAGGTGGATCCATTGGAAATTATCTCCTAGAAGCCAAATCTTGAGACACATAAAGTGAAACAAACTTCACCATGCATGTATGAAATCATACTGTTTTTCACAGTTTCTCATCTTTCACCCTTTATATTTTTATTTATGAATTTGTTACATACTTAATGATCTTAAAGATACATTGTTTTAATGTGCTGTGTGTGGGTCCTGTTACCTTACTCATCCAAATTCAAGACACGATCCTAACTCAACCTAAGTAAGAATTCTCCCTGTGTGCAACCAGATAGACATTTCCCTCTGAGAAAAGCTTCCTGCCAAGAACTCTCATTTTATGATTGATTTTGATTTTCTGATTTTTGATTTTCTGCCAGTGAGGCAGAATTGCCCTTTGCTCCTGGCTGCCAGTGGACACCCATTTCTTTGGTCCTGCTGTAGGACTGCACTACCTTTGCTCATGCTTGGCTTCTCAGGGTCATGGCCAGAAGCTAACACAAACCACACTGCACACACTCATAAGGCTATTTTGTCCATTGTAGTGATTCATGATGTAGAATACATCATATTTCGTGATATGTAGTAGTCACTGCTGATGGTATTACTCCTAGAGAGTGCACAAAAACAACCTAAAAAGGAGAAGATATGGTGAAGAACAAGCCTGGTCCATAAAGGAAAGGAGCTTACTGCAGAGGAACAACAGAGATGAGAAATTACTCTTTTAGTAAAACAACTCCCATTTCAAACCAGCTCAGGACCCTGAGTTATTGCCAGACAAGTCTGCTTCTTAAAAATGTCAGCACCAGCCTCTGCCAGGGCTTGCTAGGTCCTCCATCGTTTCATCCTGTTCCCATGCCCACTCACTCATTCCAGTAATGTTGAGCTCTTGTTTCCCTCTCCAAGCCAAATAAACGTTGATAGCAGTGTGACCATCCAGATTTCATGCTTTTAAATAGCACATGCTGTATTCAATGAATTTCAAAGACATGCTAAACCCAAATTACTGCTATCCATGGATCTTGAGAAGCTTTTATAAATGGCTGCATTACAGTGTAGTACAAAGCAGTGATTTCCATAATGCTTGTCTAATGTATAGAGCATTTTACATAGAACAGGTCCTGTTTCATCTTGAAATGCTTTTTAATTAATTCAATTCATTAATACTGCTTGTCATGGATAAACTCTTGAGACTTAACAAAAACTTTACTTCAGCAGTTGTCAACACATTTCATTAAAACATATGTTTTTTGAATGCTTTCTGATAACATCACTATTCTTCATATGCAGAGTGCAGTACTTAAATGTATTAAACAGAAGAAGGGGGCAAACAAAAATCTTTGTATTGACAATGCTGCATTTAGACATGAGAAATGGGTGGGCAATCTGGGCCTCATTCTTTTCATGAGCCCTAAATTAACCAAAGTGAAACCTGCTTCACAGTGTATGTGGAGCATTCTGTTCATAGAATCCAGAAATGGTTTGGGTTAGAAACAACCTTAAAGATCATCCAGTTCCAACTCCCAGTTCCAACGTCCTACCTGACCAGGTTGCTTGAAACCTGGCCTTGAACACTTCCAGGGATGGGACATCCACAACTTCTCTGTGAAACCTATTCCACCGTCAAGTGAGAGGCATTCCTGCTCATGGCAGCAGTGTCTGACTAGATGATCTTCAAAAGTCCCTTCCAACACAAACCATGGTTCTATGAAGAATATAAGGATATATTCTAGAGGAAATTAAGGAAGACTCGTTATGGACTCAAATTTGTAGTAATCTGTAATTGCAGATTATATTTGGACTAACCCAGGGATGTGTTCATCATGAGGAAGAGAAATGTTCTCTTCATAAGCCTACAAGGCAGCCCATATGCTTTCAAGCTCTGCTTCCATCTCAAAATACATTTCCCTTTCATTTTATCACCAGTGAGATACACAGTAACACAGCTGGTACCGCAGCACAGGAAAGAAAGTGCTGTTTCCCCCGTGCAACGAAAATCTTGTAATCCTTTCAACAAATTCCATAGAAGCAAACCATCCAAGACAGGGTGACAGCCATAAACTGCTATTCAAGAGTTCAGAACATTTGACATTTAAATTGCATACCTGGACAGTATGATGCCTTATGGTCTGCATGTCATTAACCAGAGGAATACTCTGCTGTACACAAGGAAGAGAGAGTGGGATCACACTGGACAATGTTATGTCCTGGATCATAGACAATACTTCCTTCAAACAGATCAAACCTGACCTATAACTCCTCCCGGCAATCCATGTCTGTGTCTGCTCTGCATGGAAATGCACTGGACAAGGAACAACACTGGAAAACTGGCCTTCTTTTGATATATGAATTACAAAAACACTTTTATTTTAAACAATAGGGAAAAAAAAGTCAAAAGTCAGGGGTTTTGGTTTTGTTTTTGGTGTTTGTTTGTTTGGGGTTTTTTGGGGTTTTTTTTGATTTTTTTGAAGGCCACATTCTGTCCCAGGAGAGATTTGTTAAATGGCTGAATAATGTAAAATATTGAAAACTCTTTCCATAACATTTCCACAGATTCATTAGTGGGTCCTGCTCATATCCCAGGCCTTGCTGTCAATCTGTATTTTAAGACACCTTTCTGTCTTGCTGGCTATGGTCTCTAATGCTTTTTAATGCTGTCTCCTGTGTGTGTTTTGTGTAGTGGAATACTTTACAAATCAAAATGTTATTGGGGAATAAGCCTATGATCTCCTGTGTAACATTTCTTGGCTCTACTGCATACACATCTATTGTTCAAGATTGAATTGGTCCCAAGAAGCATCAGAGCATGTGAAAGCTGCTATGAATTTTGCAAAGTGGCTTCAGGGCAGTAGAGCACGTCAGAGCCTGTCAGAAGAATAAAGTGCAAAATCTGAAAGTCCAAATTTAGGAGTCTCAGTCAATACTGAAGACCAAGAATATGTAAATGCCCTTGGTAACAGGTTTTGTCCTTTTATCTTGCGACATTCCTAACATAGTTGAAAGGAGCATGCATAGCCAGGATACAAAATAAATCCAATTATTAAATAGGTTTATGTGCAATTAAACTGCTAGACTTTACTTAATACTACATGTGAATAATTTTGTTAGCCCTTTCCACCCTGCACAGTTGTTGCATTCCCCTTCTATTCAGTGGTTTTTACCTCTCTTACAGTGTGACTTCTATTTAGTCCTCAAGGAACTGGGGTGTTTTGGAAGGTGTAATGCATTTCTATTAGAGCTAGCCCAATTGTGGTCACTCCTAGTCAACTTTGTGCAGCATTTTTTCATAGAGATATCAAAACAAAACTGCCCAAACTGGCACATTCCATTGAAAGACGAAGACTGAGTGAATGTGCTTTTATCACTGCTAATCTACATGATTTCCCTCAAAAATTCCAAAAGAGATTTCAATAAACTCTCACATAGGTGCTTTTCCAGAAACTGCTCTAGTCATCAGGGTCCTCTGGCCAACTGGTGTTTAGCCAACATGCCAAGGGACAAACATGCCATCGTTCTTGGCATTACCTTTGTGAATGAGATCCTGTTCACACTCCCAGAAGCAGTAGGATCCTTTTCTACATATGACTGCTTTTTGCTTCTTCTTCCAAAGCCACAGTGTACTATGAGACTAAATTGAACATTTGATTAAGCTGAATTAATTGTATACTCATATTAATAATTACATATTAAAAATCATATAAAGAAAACATTATACTTAAGTACATACAGTAAGTTTCTGTTTTGCTGAGATCATTTTTTGTGAGAAAAATTACCTGTGTCATCCCAATTTACTTAAGGTCTGTACAAAACAGTAACATGTAGAAACAAAAAATAATCAGGAATTCTTTATTTAAAATTCCCTGAAATGAACCGAAGTTGCCATGTTTACTGAGAGACAGAATTCCTCAAGGACACTGTTCAGAGAATTACACTGATAAAACAGATATGAATTATAGAGAGAAGCATATGTGTGGGGAAAAAAAGAATCTTTTATGTATAACTAAGCACAAGAAATGGCAAAAATAAAAACCAGTAACAAGAAACTATTTCCAAATTTGTTATGTATGCATACAGCATATAGCCTAATGCAAAGTTTTATGTTGCAGCTATTTAGTATCTTTCTTCAAAGGTTTTGTTAATACATCAATGACTGAACATCTAAAGGGGAAAACATATTTCTCTTTATAGTTTTAGATAATTGTCCCTGAAAAAAACCCAAACCTTTAATTACAGCTCAAATGAAGAAAGCTTGATTTGTGTGCTGTGCCCAAATGCTGAGGAGTCGGATGTAAAATATTTGTAATATTTAGGGAACCCTGAGTTTTACATAAAAGTAAACAGCATTGCCTGAAGGCACAATTTCCAGCAACACAATAAAATGTGCAGTGAATTTATGGCGGCCATCCATTAGCTCTTACCAAGGCAACGTCGCCCATATCTGTCGTCCATCATTATAATAGAGGGTTAATGCACCGAATTTACATAAAAAAGTCATATTGTCTGCATGAATTATTTACACTCTCAGCTGTTTTTACAGCTTGGTTTCAAGCTGGATTCTGGGAGAGATTCAGCCAGTAAATTACTCTGTGGAGACCTGACTGTATAACTACAAACAGAGCCTGCAAAGAAAAGAAAAAGGGAATGTACAAGCCAGTGGTTGTAATGGGAGAACAAACTGTGTCTTTTCTTTCACTTGCATAGGAAGAAAAGGAGGGCAGGGAAGCTCACCCGAAAAGTTCTATACATGCAACTATGCATTAGCATCTTCTCACAGCTGCACACATCGATATGATTCTGTTGTAGATATGTTTAATTCCCAGGCATAAATTCACAGATCAGCACATTCTGTCTTTGCAAAACTTTAGGCTGCTGAAAAAACCGCATCTCACACAACATCCTCCCCCATCCCCATCTTGATCTATTTACTGTGCACCAACACCAATGGGCACAACTGGGTGTGCGTTGCCTCAGAACATGGGAACATCAGCCCTGTCCTGCTACAAGGACAACAACAAGACATGCCTGTTATATTCATAGAATGATGTGGAAACTTTCTTGGATAAGCAGTGACATCCAGTAAGTTCTGTACCATGATTATTTGATGGCAGCCACTGAATGTCACCTGAAACTATTAAAGCTACAGGGTCATGGAGGGTTTATTGTTATTAGGAAATACACTTTCTCCTTGAAGAAAAATTGAATCTCGTGTTATTTTAGGATTTATTTGAAGTAGCTTGTTTCTAACTCATTCTATAGTTGATCAAAGCTGGGATGGTCCAATCCAGACTTAATGAGAACTTCCACAATCTTTACCTGGCTTCTTGCTGTCCTATTCCACAGTAATCAAGTATCATAGTTACTATGGCAACTGACATTAACTGATACAAAGGTATTAACTACAATGTCTCCTCTACACACATTTGATATGAGTCCTGCTGTTCTAGATCAAGAAACGCCCCCCAAACTTAGGCAGGACAGTGTCCATGACTCTGTTAAGTGACACCTCTGCCCCCTTCCCAGTGCCTGCCATTGCCCAGAAGAGAATCCTATTGTATTGTCACACTGGTCCCATAGCTCCAATAGCCATTTTTCCCCTGAGGAAGTTTGAGAGGCAGGCTTTGTGATCCAGTCATGCTCTGAGAAAGCTCTGTACAACAACAGCATGTGGCACCACCAAATTACAAATAGACTGGACCAGTATTGGTAGTTCTTCCTCCTGATTGTTTATACCCTTTAAATATCTGTGGACTTGCGCACCATGCTGCAGGTAAGCCAAGCTATACATATTTATCTCACTTAATCTTCCCTCTTAAATCAATCTTTCCAGTCAATCTCTTCACTCTCTAATTATTTTTGTTGCTCTTCTCTGAACTCCCTCCAATGTGTCAATCAATACCTTCTTGGTAATGAAGTGCTCTGTAAAGAGCACAGTATTCTAGAGGCAGCTGTATACAGTGCAACAATGCAACCGATATGGATTTTCAGTCTTCACAGGAAGGTTGATCTCATGGTAAGGGCACCAGACTAGGGTTTTGAAGACCTGGGCTCATGTTCTTACTCTGAGGGACTCTTTGCGTGACCTTGGGCTAGTAATTTAGTCTCTTCTTTAGTTAAGCATCTATAAACACTGTATTGTTTGGTACACACAAACAGTGAAATTAGATGGTATGTGTGGAAGAATAAAGATCTAGCTGTGTAGACAGGAAACACTAATACTCAACCAAATAGCAGTCTTCTAGTGTAGTTCATTCACTATTGACATGGAAGGACGTGTAGCTGGTCCTTGCTAGAGTGCTGTTAAACACCACCAGACAGCAGTGGCTTGCCAGTTATTGTACATGGGACTTCTAGCATTTGTTATATTGTGACCATATAATTTTGTTTTACTTTTAGCTAGTCTCATTTATTGCATATTCACTCAAACATCAGGATCAGTTTCTGTTGCATCTTCCAAAAAAAAAAAGTAATTTGAAATCCGTGAACTTCTGTTCTCCAACAGCTGAGTTGCATATTTCTTTTATTTGGCACAGTGGGATGCAAAATAGAGTCTTAACACAGCTATGAGTACAGTCCCGTACTCCAGTATTGGGTCTAGAGTAGACTCTGGGGGTTGATCTGCTGCCTCAAGGCACACCACGTGAGCAATAGCATGCAAAAGCATTCAGCCACTGTGTGCAGGAGGACCTAATTTCCCACATCTCACACCTTGCACAGGCGACTTCCCCAGCACAAACACAGAAGCTGACCTGTGTTGATCACTCAGGTCTTACACCAGTAAATAAGCAGCACTAGACTCTCTGAAATGGTTCACCCTGTTATTTTTCCATAAACTGCATAAACACTGCATACCATGAAGCATCATGTAATTAATGTATGATTAAAACATGTCTAAGTAAATTGTTTTAAGCTTTTCTTTTACAAATCTGTGTTGATTTGGCACAGACTGGTTTTTTGGTAGAGGGGTGTTGGGGTTTTAGGGGTTCCCCTTCTGTTTCCCTTTGTTTCTTGAGGAATTTTCCCCATATATGTTGCCAGGACAACAAATTGCTGGGTGTTTAAGAGAGACAAAAGACCTGGCCACAGTGGGGAGGGGTCCAACTGGCCACTCTTTTTTCACCTGGGCTTGTGAGTTAGTTGCTCTCGGCGTTCGGACGGAGAAGGAGAGACGGCCATTGTGTCAGCACTGCAGGTTTCTGCTTTTTCGGCTGCTTTTCCTTCTACCGTGCCTCAGGGAGAAACCCCGGGATCCTAAGCCCACCTTTCCCTGCCCCGCTGGGAGCCGGGCTGCGGCCGCTCTGCTNNNTCCTCATATCTTTGCCTGAAAGCCCCTAATTTCAAAATTATAATAATTCGGAGGGAAGGGGGTTGCATTTTTATTCTTTCTCGTTTCAACGGAGGCTCCTGCCTTCCTTAGCAGACACCTGTCTTTCAAACCAAGACAAGGGGGAGGGCCACAGAAGCAGCTTCTGCGAGAAGCTGCTAGAAGCTTCCACCATGTCTGACAGACCCAATCTCTGATGGCTCTGAAGATGGACATGCTGCTGGCCCAGTTAGAGAGGTTGGTAATGCCTCTGGGATAACATACTTAAGAAGAAAATCAAAACAGCACGGGGGCAGTTTTTTTCCGGGGATGGCAAGGCCCCGCCGCCAGGGCCATCCTGGAGCAGCACATGGCGATGCGCCATGGCCACCGCCATCTCAGTGTGGCCCACGGCAAGCTTTGCCTGCCTGGCCGTCCCTAGCCAGCTGCGCCATGGGCAGAAGGGCAGGGGGGCAGCAGCAGCTTCTCCTTCCTGGCGCCCCGCATGAAAGAGAGGTATTCAATAGCACCTGCACAGCGGCAGCGGGGTCACCTGGCCAGCGGTGGAAACATAGCGAGGAACTCCCTGACGCAGAACCTAGACGAGATCAACCTCTCAGTGCTGTGGGATCCTGCAAGAATCTTTGAATTCGTGGAACTTGTTGGCAACAATACCTACAGGCAGCAGTTTTCCTTCTAGTCAGAGGAGGAAGTGAGGACATGTGAGGGAAAACAACACGGAGGCACCAAGGTGAGTGGAGAAGTAGGGGGAGGACGTGCTCCAAGTGCCAGAGCTGAGATTCCTCTGCAAGCCATGGTAAGTGCCATGGTAAGCACCACGGTGAAGCAAGCTGTCCCCCTGCAGCCCATGAAGTCCACGGGGGATGCAGAGATCCACCAGCAGCCTGTGGGAGAAGTGCTCACACCGGAGCAGGTGGTTACCAGAGAAAGCTGTGATCCTTAAAGGACTGCACCCCGTGGACAAGTGACCCACACCAGAACGGTTTGCCCGTGGGAGGAGCTCACGTTGCAGCAGTTTTGGCAGGACTGTTGCTTGTGAGATTAGAGCCGCACTGGACAAGTTCACAGAGAACTGTCTCCCGTGGGAGGGACCCCACAGCATAGCAAAGGAAAGACTCCTCTCCCTGAGCAAACATAAAAAGATCTCAAGTGACAAACTGACCAAAACCCCCATGCCCTGTCTCCCTGCACTGTTGGTGGGAAGGAGGGAGGGGCTGGGGGAAAAAAAGGTGTTTTAAAGGCTTATTTTACTTCTCATTATCCTCCTCTGACTCTGTTAATAATAAATTTACTTTATACCTTTTAATTTGAACCTGTTTTGCCCTTAGAGTGTTTTCTCCCAGTTCTCATCTCAACTCATGAGCCCTTCATTAATTTTTTTCCCCCTCCTCTGCCCATCTGAGAGCAAGAGAGGGTGAGCGAACGGCTTTCTTGGGTGCTTGGCGTATGGCCAGTGTCAAACCCCGACAGAATCTCATGCTCTTTTCCCTTCTCTTTTAGAAGAGAAGGTTAGGAATTTCAGAAAGTAAAGAGCAAAAGTCTGAGAATTGCAGTTATGATTCATCAAGCTTCCAGAAATGCATTATAATGTACTATAGGCTGTAAGACTAAAAATTATTCCCCACTGAAATGGTATTCACACAGCTTTTGCTGTACTGAAGTGTACATCGTAATATAATCATAATAACTAAAGTAAGTTTCCCTTGGGGATTATGCCTCTGTGTGATTTAATCCTTAAATTTGTTTTGCTTTCAACCCCAGGAGAAGAGAGATTTTAGTCATAAAGTATTCTTCCTAGAAATATCAGACACTGCACATGCATTCATAATCTGCACTTACATTTACAAAGCCCGGGCCAGGAGGTAAGCAGAACTGGGAGCATAAGTGTAACCATTTTGTTTGAAGAAACAAAGTTTGTTTTTCAAAAAAAAAAGGGCACAGCTGGGGATGAGTCCTGCTTATCCTGGAAAGTTCCCCACAGTACTCTCCCTTTATTTGACAGAGGAAATTATTTGCTTTCAAGAGAAGGCTGTCACTCAGTGTCGGAAAACATACAGATCAGAGAGAAGGGGTTTTTCATGATAACTAATAAAGTGTGGAATGAAGTGGAAACTTGCAGTAAAAACTTACTGAATTTCTGTGTAATTATGGGTCTTAGTTTATGTTTCAAAAGACAGTGTGGACACTTCAGAGGTTAGGTCACAGTGGCTTTCTTATCACAAAATGTGAGAAGAAAACCTGTCATTAGCATATTGATAATGCAAGTCAAAGTATGATCTATCTATTCTGTTGTTAAGACTGTTCTTAAACACATTAGTTCTTTGTCGAGTGATTTTACGCAAGAACAGTGATTTTGCCAACACATTAATCATTATTCAGTCACCAGCACACCATGTTTTTCTTCTGAACAAGTTTGTTCACAACACATTTCCATAACATTAAGTGGAATGTATGTTCTTTAGCTGGCATACAGTGTGTTCACCTTTAAAAATAAAATTGTGTATTTTATATATAATACACGCACACACACACACAGAGACACACAGACTTTCAAAAAGACACTCCTGAAGCACAGACTAACTAGATCACAAGTCAAGGCTTATCTACCAACAACCTTCACCTATAGGAAACTACAGGGAAAGTTTGCATTATGTTACAGCTTTCTCACCTTTTGGGAAAATTACTAAAATAATTTTCCTCACATGACAGTCCAGGGACACTGCTCCAAGTACTAATTTGAGAAATACAACTCTTAATTAGCCACTTTCAGTAGACAGTAAACCACTACACTCCTTTTTGAAACATCTACTAGGGAACAAAACAATGTAGTCATCTAGTGGGAATAATGAATGCCCTGCCATTTGAGCAATTTAAAAATAGCCTGAGAAAAAAAAAAGACAGAAAGACCCAGTTTGAATCATAAATATACTATTAAAGATGAATTACACGTGCAGCTGGTATGCATAGCTACTTACAGGCATCAGCTGCAGCTGATGTGTAACATATCCCAGGCAGCAGAGACAGTGTTTCACACAATGAACTTGTTTCAGATGATGCCTGAGGAAAACGTAGCAGCCATGGTCACAGAATAAATGTCCCCTTGATTTTTAAAGGCTCATTTGTTTATACTACACCTTCAAAATCAATAGTCAACTGCCAAGATATTCCCAGTTCTACTGTAAACAATGCCGAAGCAAAACCATTCTCATGATCTCCGAAGTCAGGACATAAAGGAACTCCCTGCAGCTTTCTTTTCCTTTTTATTTGGCTGTCTAGCATCAGAAAGAAGAGCAAGCTCAAGGGCTCTGCCATTGTTTTTGCCTTTCTCAAAAGTGCCCTCACTCTCCAGGTTTGATTTCAAAGCTGTGCCAAGAGCTTGTGAAGCTGGAAGAAGGAAGTCACAGCAGGAAAATAAATCCTAGCTAGTTTCTCCAAGACAGTAAATCACATTGTATTTGTAGGAACACCAAACCAAGCATATGTTTCTACTTCCTCATCGCGAGGAGGTTACAGTTAAGCAAGATGGAATTTTCTGACATGAAAACGACCTGGTGGAAAGTCAGTTGTGCACAAATATGCATGGACTTCTCAGACCCCTGTGTGTGCGCGATGCCTTGCAGGGGAGCAGGTATCCGTCCAGCAACCACAAACTCCCTAAGGGCCGCTGGCAGAGCTGAAAAGCTCAGAGAGATGTTGCTAAAGCTTTATGGGACTTACTTAAGGGAGGCGAAGCAAAGGACAAATGCCTTCTTATTAGAGTGCTTAAAGGTAGCTTCTTGCACAGATAGCTCGTCAGCACCCACTGGATTTACAGCAATGCATTGGTATAATTGCATGCATCATGCTTTCCTGGTTTTAAGTGTGACAGTCTGGGAGCACATTGCCCAAGGTCTGGGATCTAACATGACCTTAAAAAGCTCTACAGCATTGTGTTTTCACGTATTTGTCTGGGCTGTCTTAGAATTCACTGCTCAGAGGATGTGTCTCAGTTTGGAGACAAGTTTAGGAGAAAAACACTCTGGAATAAGTGTTTCCTCTTAAAAAAACAGGCTCCAACAATCCCTTTCCACAGTAAGAAATGAATGCTAGTGGATGAAAGTGAAAAAACCCCAACTGTTTATTGACAGAGTGCCCCACACAGCACGGGGAAGAAAAAGGTAAATAAATATTAGATATTGAACTGTCAGGCCTTACCTCCCTCCCCCCCAATACACACTGGAAGAAAAACCCAAAACGCCAGGGAAAGAAAAAAACCCACAGTGGCTGGCCATGTTGTGGGGAGAAAGATGGTGCCGGCTCCTGTCTCAGGGAGAAAAAAACCCCAAAACCAAAAGATTCATGCAGCAGCTCAGGCAAACAGACGGGAACCTGGTGAATCTCTGGTCTTGGTCCCCTCTTCACAGCAGATGAAGCAGGTAGGCTTGGTATGCTTTTCTCTCGCTGGCTCAGCTTTTCCGAGGTGTGGGGCCAAAAGGAGCAGCCCCTTGCCTCTCCCGCTGGTCTCTGATCTCAGACCAAAATCAAGCCATCCAGTTCACTTTGAAAAAGCTGCCGAAGGATTGCTTCTGCAGCCTCTCCAAGGCCAGGGAAAGGAAAAAAAACTTCTTGCCTAAACTAACAAAAAGCCAAGCTAGCCAAACAAAAAAAACCCCAGACCACACAGCACGCCGGCCACCTGGGGAGTGAGGCTTTGAAAAAGCCTGCCGAAGAGCCCCAAGGCTCCCCCTTCCCTCAAGACCCACCTTAAAGCTACAGCAACCATTTTTGGGCATAAAGCAGACGATCAGGGAATAGACTAATCATCATAAAATCACCCTAAAACTGGATGTCATTTTGTGACACTGTCTCAGGATACATATGTTTAATAACATGGATATAATGTCACAAGACACTGCCTTTGGCAGTCTGCAAAAAATAACCCAAGATGCGATGATACCAAGCCACAGCTGCACAGTACCAGTCAATATGACAAGTAGCCTGAAACCACAAATGTGCAATGGTAGGTCTCTTGGTGGCTGGATAGTATGAACTTTCCCCAACTCAAAGCTGCTGCTGCTGCTCTTTGTGGCCAAGTGACAGTGAAAGCTCCCAGCTCATGCCCAGGGACTGCCCCTCTGCTCTGACCACTAGTGTGACCACTTGCCAAAGGCCCTGCTGTAGCCTGCAGCATTCATAGGTCACACCCATCTCCAGAGCAGGACTCAGGTTGGTGCACACCAAGGAACAATGTCACATTGCCAGCCACATGCAATCTTATGGTCCAAAGAAACAGAGCAAGACTGTCAATAAGCAGCTGCCACTCTACTCACTCTTACTGCTTCTCTTCAGTCAACACCTATGTAGGAATTTTCAAAAAAAACCCCAAGTGAAACATTTGAGCAAACATTGCTAATCAATTTTAAACTGAAAGATGCTACGGAAATGCTAAATATGAGTCACAACTTCAAAGCAGAAATTAAGAAAACTTTAAACTGTGATAAAATCTTACAGTAATTTGAGGAAAAAGTTTGCTTCACACTTCTAGCATTTCTGAAATTCTTCAGATCAGTTTTGCCAGCACCACATTCAGCCTGTTTTGTCTTTGTGACAAGGGTTCTCAGGTTCAACAAATACTTCAATGGAGAACTAAACCCCAGGTCTGGTTACAGACACAGCTTTGAGGAAATTACTCTCTTTCTGTAATAGGTTAAGGGGCTATTCTGAGGTGATGCACAGTATGAAGTTACTACACTTTAGCTGTATTATTAATAGCACAGCTCTATTGATCCCATAAAACTTTCTCTAAGTATAGGGTGGTGTGAATTAATAGCTTTTACCTGGTGCTAGGGGGCATGCAGACACGCTATAAATTAGACAGTCCCTGACCCAAAGTGTTCACAAACCAGATTAGAACAAGATGCAGCAGGTGGAGGAGACTGACTTGCGGGGAGGGAGGAGGAGGAAGTGGAAAGGCAAGCAGCATTACACATGAAGAACTCTCTGCTCAGCAACAGCCAGGCATTGCCAGCTGGCAGGGATCTGCAGGCATCAAAGATGAGTCTACATAGGGCCTTAATGAAGGTTAAGGAAGTGCCTGTTTTCAGGGAGTTTCCCTTACGTATGTATAAGAAATAGCCTGTGGGTAAAGCATGTGGTGCTTGTGGGTGAAGCAGACTAGTAGGCAGCTCTGTCCTCCCAGGGGCTGGGTGCTACTGCTGGTCTACTGGGTCAAGAAAATTAGCTTGTGCAGTGTACCTGTCTGTCTTCCATTCTGTCAGATACTCCTCTCCATCTGAATTTCTACCTGGAAGATTGTGAATTAAACTTTAGAGGTGCAAATGATGTCACTATAAAAAACACACAAAAGACATCTCAGCATTTCAAGATAAATTCAAGCCAAGTGCACTGTCAACATGCCACACTCCATGGTTTCCCTTTAAAATAAATGGCTTTATGCACTTCAAAGAGGGCTTTGTTTCACTTGTTTAGCACAAGATGCAAATACCTCGTCAGACCGAGCAGAAGAGAAAATGCCCTTTGCCAGCGGGGAGCAGAAATACCCAACCAGACACTCATATGAGAATGAACTCAGGTTTGGGAGGCACAGCAGGTAGGGGAGGCACTAGATTTCTTCTATCTAGTTTATTCCATTTTTAATTAAAATTATTGTCAAAATTGAATCACCTTGCAACAAGAGCAGCAGAGATATTTAGATATTTTCAGAAAGAGCTTCCCTTGTACATGTAAAGCTGGAGCAGGAGAACTGAAAACAAAAATGGGAGCATGGCCATGACACAGTCTTCACAATTTAAGAGCTCAGACATTTGTATTTTTCTAGAAAAGACTAACAATTTTTTAACAACTTACGCAACTGACACATGGGAGAGGATCTTCTAATACTCCCTTGGTAAAGGGTGACAGATGGTATTTTCCTCTTCCAAATGTTGTTCCAGGAGAGGTAACATTTTGTGGGCAGCATCTGCCCTGAACTTGGGACAAGGTACTCTAGCACAGAACTCATGTCCATCCTGCTGAGAGGGTGCAAGTGCTGCTCAGGTCCCTTACAGCAACTCTTGGGTAGAAATACATCTCACATCTCCTGGCCCTCCCATCTCAATGCCAAAGAGAAGATTATTTGGTCTGGCAAAAATCAACCATTACCTCTGAGCTCTACAATTAGCTTAAGCAGTATTTCTGAAAAATTGACTGATCAGCTTGCTCATTAGCAAGCAGCAGGAATTGCCCCTCATCAGGAATTACTCTGAGCCTAGGTCTCAGCCTTGACCACGCAGAACTGCAAATACACATTAGCTTTGATGCTGACCAGAGCAGGGAGAGGTGACAGGACAGACCCTTTAGAGGACATAATATACTGGAGGCTGTTCTTCCCTGGGCCCTCCTTTGGGGTGGATGGCTGAAAAGGGGATGGGAGGAAAACAAAACAAAATTTACCTTCTTCCTTACTTCTCCCAGGTACTAAGAAGTTATCCTCCTTAAAAAAGGAAAAAGATCCTTCTGTTCTGACTCTGGACCTGTTTCAGCAGAGGTTGTCCAAGTCGAGAATTACAACAGACTCATACAGTAGTGTGATAATATGGCAATATTTAGGGGAGTTACACAGTGGAGACCCCTGAGTAAGAGATGTTTTTCAATAGCAGCTGATAAATGCAATGCAGGAAAGAAAGAAAAAAATGTACAAATTTGAGCAGGATATCCACCGACACAAAGAAAAGTTGGAGGTCAGCTTTTCCCTTTACTTGCCAGTTCTGCAGGGCATGTAAGAGAGATCAAGATCAAGACACTTCACAATTGGAAGAAGTTACGCCATCGTGAAATTGATTTACTCCTGATCTGGCATCTGTTCCAACCACCTACGTTTGTCAGGGGCTCCTCCACCACAAGGCAGGTATTTGAAATTGTTATTAACTTTCCTAAGCAAAGCAGAGTAGCTTGCAGGATTCAAAAAATTTTAATCTAGGGCTGTCTGAAGAGAGACTGAAGGGGTTGAGGCCTTTCATCTTAAATTTAATAAGGTAGTGGCTAGGGTTGGCACTGTCTATTCTCTACTCTCCAGGCATTTCACTCCACACCTACAATTTACTGGAGTTGTTCAACAGGCTTTGCTTTTCCCAGGCACACAGGTGGTATAACTGAGAGGACAGAAAAAAAGAACTTGGTATTGTTTTGGAAACACTCCCAGTCCAAACACCAGTTTCATTCCCCAGCTGCCCTCTCCATGATGTAATGGCCACTGCATATGCACTGCAACTGTGTCCAGAGCCTCTCAGAGCACTGCGCCTGGGCTGCCTTCACCTCACATGCACTCAGGCTCAGGAATGTTCTAACAGCAACAACTTCCCTCCACCTGCTCAAACTTGGCACCCCTGTCTCTTCTATCCCAAAACAGGACAGGGAAGCTCTCATGTATTCCTTCCCAGACATTATCTGGCTCAGCACAGTGATGACAGAACTGACTAAAACTCTATTGTGAAATATGGAAACATTTCAAACCTCCTGTTCCAACTTTATTGTGTGCATTAAAGCTGCTGTAAGTACTCTGTTTATCCTAATAGAGTTCTTTATTTATTGGTTTATCCAAAAACGAAATTATGAAAATGGTTTTAAGGAGAAAAATACGTTTAATGTGTCTGTCTCTGCAGCCCTCTTCTCTGTACTGGAAGGAAAGGGCTGTGATTCTGGCACACTGTGGGAGGCTCCATAGCTGCACTTCAGTGCAGCTGCCAGAAAGGATATACTCAAGAATAGAACTAAACCTTAACATTTCACCATACTTCTTCCAACCAAAAGCTTTCTGTACATAATCCTGCTTGGCAGGTAAATGCTGCAAGTCAAGTTCCTGAGTCTGTATCTGGTGACTTACAGAGAGCCCCCACAAACTTTCATTTCCTATTCACAACATCCATACAACATAACCTCAGAGGATAACCCAGAGAGAAATGGGATCTAAACCATGCTTGTTCAAAGTATCACTTGGCAGTTGATCTGAATGAAACACAGCTTTTTTTCTTTGCTTCTTTATATAAATTTTTAAGTCCCTGTAAGGGATGCTGAAAGGTGCATCAGGTGCCAGCCTGACAACTCAGGATCCACAGTTGTCTCTTTGCCCACAGGGCAAGTAGCTTCTATGAACTATTTCTCAAAATTCACACCCTTAATTGCAGTTCTAGACATTGTTGATCTTGCAATTGTTCTGTAACACAATCAGCTTAAAGTGGAATGGCTGAGACCTCAAAGTTTATTTATAAATATCAGCAGATGCGAAATTTGCATCAGAATGGTAAGAGGTGGATGCTGTTGTTGCTCATTTACTCAAAGCCATGTCAAAAGGATTTATACAGCTACCTAAAGACATCTTCATCTGCTATTTCCTTTTACCTGTAAGCCAAATCTTGGCCTAGAAAGTCGGAGGTTCCCTCAAACAGGAGAGAGCACAGATAGGGTGACCGCAGGAATTCCAGGTTCCCAACTGGAACCTCCTGTCAGGAGGCTAAGGCCAGCTGCAGGCTTGTCAAGTGGATGCTTACTGCAGCAGTAGGTAATTTATGAATATTTGGCTCCCTGATGTGTATTTCTTGAATAAATAAGGTTGTGGCCTGTGTCAGTGGGGAAAAAAAAAAAGGGGGAAGGGAAAGTTCCTACCCTATATTCTGAAAGATAGCATGACCTTGAGGACAATTTATTTAAAGAGGAAACGCAAAGTAAGACTTCTCACAGAGTGCTCAAAGAAGCAGCCCCTGCTCATTCCCCAAATATATGCAGAACAGAGGTAAACACCTCTAGCTGCAATTCAAGGCTGCCTGAGTTTTCACCTGTAGATACGCAGATAAACTTATATCATCGGCTTCCAGGTTTCTGTGGGCTGGTATGTCAGCAACAGCTAGAGTGATTTAGTGCAGCAGCTCCAAATGGATTAAATCAGAGTAATTTGAATTTTACCCAGGCTTGTCATATAAATCTCAGAAACCACTGTCTTGCATAAAAACTTCCTCTAGATACTCCTGAGGAGTCATGACATAAACCAAAAATTTGGTTGAAAATGAGAAACAAAGGTTTTTAGCATGGAAAACAGAGGCAGCACAAACAGCACATTGGGCTGAAAAATCTTACTTGCTTTATGGTAGCAATTTTTTGTATTTTATGAAGTATAATTTTCCCATTTTTTATATTATCATTCATCTTACAGTGTATTTTTAAAAAATTAAGCCAGTTTTGAGTGATCTCCACTCAAATGGAATATTCTTCAAATATTACACTCTTCAAAAAGAATGTTACTACATAACAGTCTAGAATATTTTAGTAAGTACAATACCACTAGAATGTTCCCTATGTGTGCAATCAAATATCTTTTCTATTTAAGAACCTCCTTCTAAGAGTGGCATAGCAAAAAGAAATTTGCTACTGGCTTCACTGATGTCAGATTTTGGGTTCTATCTTGAGTGATACAAATGATCTGTGATTTTATGGTCCCCAAAGCTTAGCTATATCTTGCATTTATTTCAGCACTGCCTGTGTAAGGATATTTGAATCAACTCAGTAAAAGGACTGTTATCGTTTCTTTAAAAACAAATTAAAATTACTTGGAACAATAATGTATCTGATGAATAAACTTTTCTTCATCTGTATAGGATTTAGACAGAGAGACACAACTACCTACAAGTTGTTCCATGTTTCTAATGACGTTACGACACCCTCTGTGGATTATATTTACTCTCTGGTCCACAAGTAAAGCTGCCATTTGCCTCACAGGACTCACATGTCATCATTCCTGATCCCAGTTCTCTGTAAGTTACTAGACATCAAAGGATTCCAGGTCCAAATCCTTCCTGAAAAAGCATTTTAGCTTCACTTTTGCAAGTATTGACCATCGACTAAACATGGACTAAAGACTTTTTTCATGTAAAAACTCATACTCACAAAAGGATTGCAAAAATTTTGTAAATGTTAGAAAGTAAAATACATCAAAGAAAACTTTTTTTTTTCCCCAGGTATCTGTGACTTTTTCCCCAGCAGCATTTATTAAATTTTCAGATTTTTGGTGAAAAATCTCAAAAAAAAAAAAAAAATCTTTTTGCTTAGTTAATTCTACAATTCACTCACTCTTGTATTCAGACCAGGTCACTGCTGCAGCTACTACCTTTGAGGAATGTATGAGAGCATTCTAGGAGTAATTTCTTCTGTCTTTCCCAGCAGGAACAACCAGGGCAGAAGCTCCTCACAGCAAGCCCATGCTTCTGTCTGCCACAAGGAGCTGAGCAGTGACTGATGCCAAAACCCTCTTGAAAACAGGGGAGGCAGCAACCACCTCACACTGAGCCTCTTCAGGGATTGGGGAGAGCGCAGGGAGCAGCAGATCCTACAGCACTGATATAAGTGAACCAAGCCACAAACCCATTCCTTATTAAGTGCTCCCCATAGGCAGAACCTCTTCAGCTTGGACATGGGACAAAGCTTGACTGTTGCGGTGGCTAAGTCCACTTCACACCCCCCAAGCTACCCTAAAAGTGGTCTCCCCCTACAACACTGTGCTAGAAAGTTCTCCCTTTGTCTAGATTCTGCTGGTCACTGACCCTCTCCCCCCTCCCATCCCTTTTCCCATTGGCCCCTGTTACATCATTCAACCTTGCCTCTGCCCCCTAGCCCTCAGACTATTGGTTTTGGATGCTCTGCCCGCCTTTGGGCGCTCTCGGGATAGAACCAGCATGGGCTTTCGGTTCTTGGTTCTTCTTGCCTCTGTTACCCTTTGGGTGTGTTGCCATTAAACACCTCGGAATTACATGCAGAGAACCTCTCTCGCCGCTTCGTCTCCGGTTCGTGCATAGACTGTGTGTGAGTGACTGTTCGCATAGAGCTGCGAAGGTGAGGTCGTGTGCACGCGTAGGTGCTACTGGAGTGCCGCCTAAGCGTGTCCACGAGGGACCCTGTAGGAATAAACGGGGCATTGATCCACCGAAGCCCTCATTTTACACTTGACTAAGCACGGTCTGCCAGAGATTGCTGCAGCCACACACATGCAGGCTGGGCCCACTCGCCTGCCGCTTTAGTCTCGGGTTTTCTTCTGAATCCTATCACGCATCCCAAAAGGGCTAGAAGGAGTTAACAGCAGCTCACAACACACCTTAGCCAGTCTCAGGACAAGTAAGGCTGCTAAATGCAGTTGCTTTTATTTCAGTGAGACCAACTGGGAAGAAGAAACTCAGGTGCAGACTTGTTTTAATTTCATGGTGAAGGCAAGTCCTCAGCAAAATGATGCCCAGGTGCAGGTGTTTCCCTTATGTCACCCCTTCCAGTAGGCTGTTCAAAGGCTCCCTGAACTTAGACTGATTTCAGAAGGTCAGCAACACAGTGAGCACACAACATCAGATGTTTGCTTATAGTGCACATACACTGGAATAATCATGTACTCTCTTTTCTTTGGTTTTTGAGGTGGATATGACAGTACTGGAGGAGATACTAATCCATCTACCTAACAATCAGAAATACCTTATAAAATATGTCTGAAATGAATCCATTGTGAAAGTGAGAAGGGAAAACAAATATTCTCATTATTTCATATGTACCTAGACCAAACTTTACATAACATATGGGGTAGTTGGAAAGATGCCTGCAGATGTAATTGCATTTCTGTGTGAAGAGCATTTATACTCTCACATCTCCGCTTTCTCCATTTTAGTAATTACATGTAGAGAAGCAGCTAACACACTTGTAATTAAAACTAGCAGTGAAGGACTTTCAGGTGTTTTAATACAAGAGAATTGACATAGAAAGCAAGCAGAGTTAGCAGTAGCGGATTACTACAGTCATATGAAACAATGCAAACCCCAGGAAGAGCCTGTGCTAGAGTGCCCACAAGGTGCTCATGAAGACATGGATGTGTGCAGGCAGTGGCAATCAAAGTCCAGACCGTGCACACTCTCCACATTCAGTGTTTGCTAAAACATATTTTATCACAAGACCTGGAACTGTGTTTTGTTGCTGGAGACCTCTTGTTTCTGACCACCAAACTCAGGATTTAAACCAGTTGCTTCGTATAATCTATGTTGCTTCATTTTTTATCCATTTGGAATTTTATTGGCAAAGGCTGTAACAGTTATTTCAGTTTGGTGGGTGGAGTTCCTATGAAAACTCCAGATCTTTTCATTTAGATGATGAATATTCATGACTCAAGCAATCTGAACCAGGCAGTCTTGTTGCCCTCTCTTTCCCTTCCCTACTACCCAAGCTGTGCAGGATGTTATATGTGATGTCCAAATAATATTCTCGCAGAATCACAGAATATTCTGAGTTCTCTTTCATTTTAAAATGAAAACTGGACAATGTCTAAGCTTAATCTGAAAGGTCTTGAACTGAACTAAAGGATGGCATGCTTGCAGCCCAAGTATCAGCAACTCACACAAGGACTAGTCTGATGGTAGAAAGTGGGAACAGTAATTGAGTAGTCAAATCTTTCGCCGGGAGCTTTCACCTCAAGGTAGTCCAGAAACTAACTTTTATAAATTCATTTTCTCAGGCAATTTACAAAAAAAAAATCAAACCAAGATTGTACTTCTAGGCTTTTTGTACAGCCATCTAAGCAGCTTTGCAGCTTCTGGCAAACTAAACAGGCAGGGAAAGATCTAAATCCCATTAAAACACAGTATTCTTTTAGCAGGAACAGAAGCATTCATTTCAGAAGAGACATACTTGACCAATACATGACCAAGGCCATGGTGAGACATTAAGATTTGGGTTTATTTCTCATTATTCTACTCTGATTTGATTGGTAATAAATGAAACTCAATGCCCCAAGTTGAGTCTGTTTTACCTATGACAGTAATTGCTGAGCAATCTCTCCCCGTCCTTATCTTGACCCACAAGCTCTTCTTTATATTCTCTCCCCTACCCAGCTGAGGAGGGGAGTGATGGAGTGAATGGCTTTGACGGGTACCTCGTATCCAACCAGGTTCAATCCATTGCAATACTTGACAATTTTAGAAATAAAAAAAACCCAAAACCAACCAACCAACCAAACCAAGAAAAAAAAAAGAAAATAAAAGAGTGAGACAGAAAGAAAATGAGAAAATAGAGCAAAAAATGAAGAGCTGTGATTACTTGTTTTGGTGCAGTGAAAACAAGTGCCCCATGGCTCTGACTCCAGTCTGACGCACACCACTGCCGATTGGCGCCTGCTTTGCACACATGCAGCCATACACGTAGGGGCAGGCACCAGCATTTTCCAAAGCTCATTCGTTCCATATATCAGCAGCCAGCTCTCAGCAGATTCCCAGATAGCACCATGGAAAACCAGGTTTCAACTCAGCTGCCCTCACCGTTCCCAGTGCAGCTGCAGGCAACCTGCCTGCTCTGAGTGGCCCTGTGTTCTGATCAAGGTGCCATCTCTCTTCCACCCTGTCCTGTCAGCCACCATCAGCTCCTGCACCCCACAAGGGAAAGTGGCCCTTGCCCAGCCGCTGCTGGACACAGACTTTCTGGGCCAGTGAGGAGGCATGGGAAGGAGAGTGGCCTAAGGGCAGCACTGCAGCCATCTGTGCCGACCAAGGGAGTGAAGGAAATGTCCTCAGTGGGAGCTGAGCCTCCTGGGGTGGGCAGAGGGCCCACTGGCTTGCACTGGAGCTGCTGCCGTCTGGCACCAGCCCTCAGCTGTGGACTTGGAGAGGTGAATCCTCTGGAGACAGGGGTGGCAGGCACCCCAAGAGCCAGGCCCAGACCTGCAGTTTTCAACACACTCCCTGGCCATATGTGAATAGGGTCTGCGTGCACCAACTCCTGCTGCAGTGACATTGCATAGGTGCATGTGGGCCCCAGGCCCCCACAGCTTCCAGGCCTTAGAAGCCTCTGCTGTATTATGACAATATAGTTGCTGTTAAAAAAGAAGTCATGTAAGAGTAGAAGACAGAGAAGAGCTCTGCCCAAGGCAGCATGGAAATAAGCAATAGCAGGTCTCTCTTACGAGTTTCTCCAGTGCACCCTCCCCCTCCCAGGAGACACATCAAAGGCAGATGAGGAGATCAGTCCACAGCAGTGAGCCTGCTGGAGCCCGCTTGCTCAGCACAGCAAAATTAATTAAGAGGGTGGGAGAAAGTGCCAATACGAGTCTGATTCTGTCAGGGAGCATGGCACTGACAAACAGCAAATGCTAATTCAGGAGTTTTTCATTTCTTTCACACCTGCCAAAGAGGGAAACAGGAGCATGATTCAGATTTGAAAGACACTGGATTTGGATACCCCTGACACGTCACATGATACCACATCTACCACTGCTTCCTGGAAGCCTATGAAAACTAGCTCAAAAGAGACTCAGCCCCTGTGATACATGCTTTAAAGAAAGCACATCAGTGTTTTGGTTACTGCTGTTTCAGAGAACAGAGCAAAGGTGATGCCTCACACAGAACAGGAGAAGCCACAAACAGGGACCTCTTACCCTGCTATCATTGAGCATCTTACTAGAACAAGACAGGCATAACCAACAAAAAATTCAGGAGAAATTAATACAATTGTAGTTGACATAATAAGCACTAAGACAATAATTCTGCTTTCCTATGTATTGCACACTACAGGGTTGGAGATATGAGGCCCAAATTAGCATGAAGAAAAAAATATGAAATGAACAACCCTTAAAATGCAGGATTTCCAGGCATTCAGGTGCAGTAGTAGGGAGTCCCTGGAAATGCTTATAAATTAATTAGATTAACTACGTAAAGCCCTCACTCCTGGGGTATTGTTGCTCTACTATTTTTTCTCGCTCATAATTCAAACAGGACATGAAGCATCTGAGCCCAATTTGGGACTAATAATTTTTAAATAAAGATAAATATGTTGAGGTTTCATAAATAGAAAGAAGAGCATGACATTATAAATAAGTTTTAATATCTGTGTTATTGTAAAGTTTATCTGATCAAGCTCCTCCCCTTTGCAGATTGCTCCTATTCGTTATGTATTCAAGTGCATTAAAAATTCCTTGGAAAGGGGACTTTCTTTGTGCAAGAAGAATGCCTGAACCACTGTTCATGGAGTGTTCTGCAGCCCTGAGGCACAGCTCCACTGAGTCAATTGCCTGTGAATGTTTAGAAAACAGTCATTGTGCTGCATCTACTCTGAGTGGGTTTTTTGGACCACACGAGAGGTGTGTTAATCTGTGTGTTCTCTTCTTTTTTTCCTGATAATGGGTATTCCAATCATAGCTCTCAAAACTACACCATACAGTTAGTCTGAAAAGCTCCACAATACCTTTTAAACTTATGTCCAAAGATGTGTAAGAATGATATTCCAACAGGTTCTTGACAACCAGGCACAGAGACATAGCCCAAGAAACTGGTCCACTAGTGCAACACTTTCTGGGGGCAGGTGAACGACTATCAGGCTATCATCTGTCCAATAGTTAAGCAAAGTAGTGCCTGTTTCATCTAGAGCATAAAAGGTGCTTTGTTCAAGTCAAGTAGAATCACATATCAGCAACGTACATTAATAACTGATAACATAAATATCCAGTGCATTTAATATTATCAAGCTAATTATGTGTTGGTTTGCCAGGAATAAAGGTGAGCTTTAAAAATCCAAGATGACATGATTACCCCTGAGTAAGACATTCTTGCTCATTCTGAACACAGACTAAAAGCACAGGTGACTGAGACAAGTCACCAGGCTGGAAGCCAACCTCATTTCATGCACTGAATTTGTGATGAAAATTCTAATGAACCCATCTTGACAAGCTAAAGCAGTGCTGCTCTGGCCAGAGGTCTCTAGCTCACTCTGAGGTAGATGTGAAAATATCAGCTTGTTGAAGGGTCACTCAATGTGCACAGGATGTATTCCTGCTAAAAGCTAGCATTGCAAAAAATATTAACTGCCATAAAAATTTTGCAGTCCAGATGCAAAAGAAAAAAAAAATTACTTCCACACTTACTGTAATGGTACTGAAAAGCTTATTTAACACATGTACCTGCTTCACTCAGGCAGAGAAGTTCTTCTCTGAGCCTGAAACACTGCATGTACCAACCTCTGTGAGAAAGCTGGTATTAAATGGGGTCAGAGCTGCATTTGCTCTGGGGAGTAGAAAGGCTCACTTTTGAAGACAGGCTGGTTACCCTGTTTTTCTTCCTACACCACAGCTTTCAAATTGCAGCTAGTTTGAAGGGAGTTGTTCCCACAAGCTCTGCAGCCCAATGTCTCCACCCAAGAGGCTTGAGTAAATAGCAGAAGCTCGGGATATGAATCAGATGGAAAAGATTCATCTCTCTCTGCTAGGTCTGAGTTCAAAGGCATCCATGGCTGAAAAGCTAAATCAAGATCACTATCTGCATGTGAGGGCAGGATGGAGCATTCAGTACCAATGAACTGCTCACCCTTACATGCTCAGATGTAGTGTAGCAGGTTGTATGTACCATTGTACATAACACTGAGAGAGGTGGGGAACTGTGATTGTTTTGGGAGACTTTCTTTCTTCTGTTTCCTGTCTGATCTTCAACTTCCTCTAGCTGAAAATCTTGCACCTGACCTCTCAGTATCAGTACTCAGCCTCACAGCCAGAGAAAGACCACAGATGATGCAGAATGTATGACAGAGCAGAGTACTCAGCCTCAGGTCTATGGCAGACCTCCTTCTCCTTGTTTGTACCAAGATACAGAGCAACCTCTCATCAGGAACAGTGTGCATGATCCATTCCTCCTATGCACACATCAGACCCGAGTTCTGTCACGTGACATTTTGCTCCAACACACAGGTCACATCTATGCAGCTGTTGTACCCTGAGCAGGTACAGCCCATGGTGCAAACATAGCTTGCTGCACTACACCTGTGGAAAGCATATCATGCCATGACGAGCTTATGTATAAATGGCCACAAATGAGAGATTAAAAGGATGCACAAGGGGAAGGATGTGTCCATAGACAATGGAGCATCTCAGTGTCAGTGACTGGTTGAGAGCACAGGTGCCTCTGAAAACCTAATGATCAGTGACAAGTCTGTTCACGTGTGACATTTGCGTGGGTCATAGCATCCATGTCTGTGTTCTCTTGTATATGCAGGCATAGCCCTAAGTCCTCACCAGCACAGGTACCCCACTTGTGAGCTGATGCTGGAATACAGCTGGAGCCCACAGCTAGGGTGTGCCTGTACCTCCCTCTGTGAAGTTGTCTGGTTTATTATCTGCAAGACAGAACACCTGGGAAGATGAGCCAAATAGTATTAGATATAATCAGATACTTTCTGTCTTCAGGTGCCACCCATGTGCACACCTTCCCTACCAGCTGTGGAGTGAACCTGCTAACAATTCTATTAATAACAAGCAGTATAAGTAGGTGAACTGGATGAACTTGTGTGAAAGCAAAAGCCCACAGGTAGACTGGTTGTTCTGTTCAAAGCAAACAGATAACTATCCCAGGCTTCAGGCAATTCTCCCCCTTTCCCACCTCCTCCTTTGGGGCATCTCCAGACATGTCCAGGGTGGTGTAGCCCGTCAAACAGACATTTAATTGGTGATTTATAAATTTAAAAAAGGGATCACAAAGCTGCCAATGACCCTGCAAAATGCCAAGTGCCAGGACTTCCTCTGAGAACTCTTTTGTATTCATCTTCACTGTGCATGCCACTGCTGGTATGAAAAAGCAAAACTGTTTGTTCCTCAGAGGATTATGTCCTCAGCTGTCTGAAGTCCCAAGCTACCTGCAGTAGCACTGTCAGCTGCCTGTGAAATCGCATGTAAGGGACTGGCTTCAGCTGAGCACAAAGCAGAAAATGCCTACAACACACGGTCTTCTTACAGGCAGAGCTCATCTCTGACCACAGGAGAACAGCACTGGAACCCACTGCCAAAGTGTCTGCTGATCCCTGGAGCCCTTTCACTTCTGACGCAACACCTGGGTTTTGTGTCAGTGCAGGGAAGAGCAAGGGACAGACTCTGGATTGCAGGACTGTAAGTCAGTGACTCTTCCATCAGCTGGCAGGTTGAACAATGGAGATGGGAGGCTCCTGGACACACGTTTTTGTACCCTTGACAATAATAAAAATCTGATGCTTCAGGGGTTATGATTGTCAAGGGGCCACAGCTCAGCACCAGTGTGATGAGTAGGGCACTTTCAGACAGGCAGAAACACATGGCTTAGGACCACGAGGACTGAGGAAGGACAGTCTCCTCAGCAAGATTTCAGATACCTTGAGCTACCGGTGTGCTCCTGAAATGCATACTCTTCTCTTGCCTCTCCTCCCCTCTTCAGATCTAAGAACAGGATGCAGAGTTACAGGCAGGGCTGGCATTGTGCCTCAGATGAAACAGTTCAATTAGCTGTTTTGGGGGTTGTAAAATAACTTTGAGATGTTACATACTTGCAGTAGCATCTCTGGAATAAAAAACCCCTTTCATTCTAATTTACTTATTTTTTAGAATGCAGACGGATTCAGGCCAAAAAGGATCTCCCACAAATCCAGCTGGGTTCTCAGAAGGACTTTTTAATTTTGTGTACTTCTCTATGTGAAGTAAAACAGTGTTCATTTCAGATTAACATGCAAGTGGCAGTCTTTGAGATTCCAGAGTTTTCTGCCTGTCATTATGGGTAAAATTTTCAACAGCTTTTAAAACAGCTTCAAGTGGAATTTTGCAGTCAACACCAAGGATTTTTGCAAGCCTCTGTGTAAGGTAAAGGTTCAATTTCTATTGCCATTCAGTGGGGCTTCAGGTGCTCTGCCACTTAGCTGGCTTTCCAGCACCATTCCAAAATCATGGATAAGAAGTAATGAAAAATCTTGAAGTGACACAATAAATATTACTGCTGTTTACTACATATATTGGGAGCAACCAGAGAGAAGAGTGCAAAAATCATAGGAATGTAGATTAAAAATAAATTCCTTTGCATTGGGAACTCTCAAAGAAAATGAAGGTAAAACCAGAGGTCTAATTCCTCTGAGAAAAAAGGAAAGGTTAAGGAACCATGAAGAATATTTCTATACTACTGAGTGCACTAGGACAGGAAGGCAGGAGAGAGCAGCATAAAGACTTGTCAAAGAAATCCTTAATACTGCAGTAAAGCAAACTGTAATTTGATTTCTCCCTTGGGCATGTAATCCCTATTCTTAATTAATAGCACTTTCACCTGGGGAAATGTTTGTGTTGCTGCAATGAGGATGCTGAGCTTGCACAAGGAGGTGTCACTAAGGATGACCAACCTCGATCCTCACATACCCCTTATAGTACAGTTGGCAACAGCACTCATACTGATTTTTCCACCTATACCAAACCCATCAAATTAGTATCTCTACTCAGTACAGGATTTATATTTCCCTCTTATGTTAGGAAATGGTAGCTTTGGGCTCCATTGTCAGTGTTTTCCTTACATCACAACTCAGTGCTCTTACACTAAATGGTGCCATGGTGCTGTCCTATGGTATGTTTGTCAGTGTTCAGGAAAAATAATTCTTTGTTTCTGTGCACCAAAAAAAAGTGGAAGGCATGTGTGATTCTTCCTTTGTGTGAAGATACGAGTCACGGATGGCATCGTTTATAAACACATCATGTCCTCCACCTAAAGGTGCTATGTGCTCCAAAAGAGCGAAATATATTAGCATTCTTTAACCATAACTTTTGAAGTCGACATTTGACTACTTTTGCATTTCTTCCAGGTTGTTGTTAGACAACTCCTAATTCTATGGGGAAAGCAAAGACTGTAAAATGCCAGAGCTTCACTCTGCTGAAATAACATTAGTGAAATATCAAGTCCTTTATGATGTCATGAGGGATTCCTTAATATGACTATAGCCTCCTAATGACATCATAAAAAACAACTGCAACATCAGAAAACAGCCAAGGGTCATCAATCAGCCCATCCTCTCTCCTACTCACCAGGGGCAGCAGCCCAGCTTGCTCCTATCTGCTTTTTATGAGCAGTGCTGTCCTCTGAATAGCACACAGAGAAGAGACTAATAATCATACAAATATCAGGGAGAGCGGTCAATCATCACCTGAAATGTTCAGTACACCTGAGGGAAATTCAGGTGCTGCAGCCTGAAGAGTCTGCAAGTTTAGCATGTAGAAGAGACAACATTACTACCTTAGACATGACCTGACATTCTCTGGGCAACAGGCAACACAAGTTGGTAATTCAGATTTTTAAAAAATGTAGGGGCATCACAAGGCTGAAAAATGAATTCTGTGGTTGCTCTCTTTATCCTCTAGTGGTAAGCAAAAGCTTTTTCCATGTTGCCCAGAGAGCAATCTGCATGTTTCATAGTACAAGGACCACACTGAAGGAGTTTGCATCTTCCAACTGAAATGGATGATGGTCCAAATGAGGCACAGTGACAGCCAAATTCTCTGACAAGAAGGGAAACAGCCTCCTCCACTTTTGAAAACACAAAGCCTCAGAGTTAGAGCCTCATTATACTCTTTTAGGAACACTTGGAAGTTTTCCAGGGTTGGAGACAACTCAAGGAGTTTTCCAGACACTCATTAAAAACCCCCATGTAATGAGACAGATACTGTGATTTTGAGGGTCTTGGAGGGTGTTTAAAATAGAGCTTCTGCCAGCAGAGCACTGACCAAAGAAGGGGTTTCTTGTCAGATAAGGAGAAAGATCTAGTTCCTTACCTTGTTCCTCACAATTTTACAAATGTTTATGCAGTGCCTGAGTGGGCAGGCTGTTGTCAGGGTACTTCACAGTGGGCTGTAGAAAATCCCCACATTTTGAGGTATTGGGAAGGGGAATTTGTCACAGTGAGTGTGCCCTTGAGCTCTCAATGACTCTGACCCCTTTCAAGGGGACATGGGCTAGAGCCATCTCCAGTTTTGTGTTTTGCCAGCTCCCCTCTCTAAACAGCTGCAGGGAGAAATCTGTTTTCACAGATGATTTCTGATATGAAAGCTGTGTTTTGACTTCAGGGTTCCAGTATCTCTAGCCAGCCTATGGAGAAGCACACAGCACCCTTCTCCCCTCCTCTCTGCACCCTGCAATTGATGCAGAAAGGATCTTAGGGTCAAACAACAGGGCAACAGCTCAAAAACTGGTCACTCTGGGCCAAGGGAATTATATCAATAGTAATGAACATTGCCCCATTCCTGGGCAAGGGAGCAGCAGCCCCACTGCCTCTTCTTGGGGCTTAGAAGTCTCTGTTGCTCTGGGTGGCTTGCATCACTTTCCTTGCTCCTTGCAGTGCTGCACTGGCTACCATCTGATGAGTCCCTGTCCATGCCAAATCGTCATCCTTGATGAGTGCTGGGCCAGTCATTTCTGTGTACCGATTAGCTAATAGATAGTAGACCACCCTCCCCTTTGGTTTATTTTATAACATGAGATTAAACCAATTTGTGTACTTTTTAAACACTGTTTAGGAGATTGGAGGGAGCAAGTCTCTGACATAGGTGTGCAGAATCGGATTGTGACAATGGCAGTGACAGGGGCTTGGCTGGTGAATGTTCCCACCCTCACCAGCATGGCAATTCCTGAAAATAGCAAGTCCAAATCTTGCCTACAGCATCCACCTGAGGGCAGCTGCTGTGGCTTCCAGCCACGCTCTGCTTAGGATATCCCACATGGCATTTTGCACAGTGGCCAGTAGGCCACACTGTCTGTGTCCCCATTCTCAGCTAAAGCCAATACTCTGGTCAGAAGATCCCCAGCATGTGTCCCAGGAGCAAATGGTCTCAATGGAGCCACTGATCATGGGCTAACCACTGATTAGCCAAGCCCAAGGGACCAGCTTATCCGTGACTATACATCTTGTCACTTTATTTTTTCATGCCTTGCCATTTGCATCATCATAGTTTCAGTCTTGTAGGACCAATACGACTGTCATCCCATGAAGCCTGATAAGGCCAAATACTTCCAGAACTGCTGCTGCACAGATTGTCTTCCCCAGGGTTTCTTTCAGTTTCTCTTTCTTTTGTTCCAAATAGCGGTCCTGTGCTGAATGCTGCTGTCAGACAGTTCATTAATTTAAGGACACCAGAGCTCAAGCAGATAATTTACAAGTCAGCATGAAGTACAGAGGAAAGGAGGAGCCAGTGCTGCTGGCATCTTCGAAAAGCAAGATATTCAATAATTTTAATCTCAGTGTAACTATGCTATTTCCAGATTATATAATCCCACTCTTGAAAGAGGGTTATTTGAGCAGACTGTCACATTAAATAGACACATTTGCCGCATATGTTAATTGCAGTGGAAAGCTGTTAAGCAAATAAGGTTGTTTCATCAAAATGTTATTCTTTTAGCAGGTCTGTTCTTTTCATGGATCTCCAGTTCACAAGCCATGCTCTTCTAGAATGCACATTTCAGTTTAAGGCAAAGAAATGTGTTCACTGAACTGATCAATTTTTTTATCACGCTGACTTTTGTTCAAATTTTAAGGCGTGCTGCGCCACAGAAATAAATTCTTTTAAACAGGTTTATTTCTACAGTAGGATATCAATAGAAAGGTTTGAACCTACATGTAGAGAAGGGCTAACAGTGTATTTTCTTAACAGATATTAGCATTAATAAATCCTGCAATGTACTGCCTGACACACCACACTCTAGTACTACCCATTTACTAAGTTGTCTTTATCACTTCAAGTAAAAAGCAACTGTGTACAATCTAAGCACAGATCATATTTATTGTTACTATTTCTTATGCAATAAAATCCCCTTAACTGCATGTTATTTTGAATAAAATCTAGGGGTTTAATCACGTATTTCTGAATCACTGAAAATAGGAATATATATTATATGCTGCTTCTAAACTCACACATTTTAATTTCTTTAGTCCAGCAAAGGAGGGTGAAAAGGAGAAGCCTATGCAAATTGGAATAGACACAATCTTCTGACAATCACTTAGTCTGCATCCTTCTGCTGTGAAACCTAGTAACTAGTTCGTTTTACATGCAAGGTAGGAGCATCAGTGGTGGAAATAAAGAGCAGATTGGAAATGGATTGGTTCTGAAGTGGTCATTGGTCTCTCTTCTTTCAGAGAGGAAAAGGAACATACATACAAAGCGTGTATGTATGTTTCCAAGCCAAGAGATACTGTGGGGTAGCTGGTGGCAATTTTCAAGGGGAAAAGGAAATTCTTCTAATAACCTCTGATTTTTGAAAAGACAAATCTGATCTTCCTAAGCCAAAATTTGCACATTCAAACTTATGCCCAAATTTTAAAAATAAATAAGAAATGTGGCCAAACGCATGTTCCCTAGGATTCTTCATGGGTTCAGAAAAAATTCAGAGGTGTATGTATGTGCAGTACACATCTAGACATGTAAAGAATTTACATGGCATTCTTAGCTGTAACAGGTGCCAAAGCATCCTCAATCCACATTCACCAAAGTGTTGTTCCACTTGTCACCTCAGCAAAACTCTCTTAGCTGTGTTTTTTGGTAAACTTATGCATCCATGTCATTCATTTGCTTATCAGGATCTCAGTCACACTCAAGCAGTGCTGTCAACCATATCCTGAAGGCACAGGAGTGCTTGAGGAATTCCTGCAATCACAATTTACAGGAAAAAAAAAATACAGATGATGCATAAAATCTCAAATGTAATTCAGTCTCTCCAAGAGTAGCCAGGAAGAACATTCTGACAACAGTAACAATTCCACTAATGTCAGCAGCCCTCACTCTCATGGAGAAGAAGAGCTAAGTGAGGCCAGGTCAAATTCACATTATTATTTTTCAGAGCAGAAACAAACTTTAAAAAGCCTATGCAAGCAGTTATAATTTCTCCTTTTGACCGTTTCCCTGTATTAAAAATGTACATTTCCACTTCATGTAAAAGTCAAGATAAACTGAATATAAAGAAACTACCCAAAGCAATCTCCTTTCACTAGCAATCTGCAGGAAAATGTTTTCTTTAAGTGCCTTTAAATGAACCACATTGAGAAAACAGAGAACATTATCATCTACAAAATCTGTGTGCCTGCTAGTCATATACTGCTTGAGTACAGTATTCATAAAAAGGAAGCATAAAACCCCCTGAACAGCTTTACAGAGTGCTGGAGCCAAGGCAGAGAGAACAAAAATGGGCTAAACTTGCAGGTGAGGAAGACAGAGACTCAGGAAGATACACGAGCTTCAAAAACTCAGCAAGGCCTCTTTACAGGACAGCACTGTGTAGTTGACCTGTATGGTATCAGACAAGGCATGAAGTGAACTAAGTTCTGTTAAGTGAGTCTCTCTGTAGCTGATCTTACCTTACTTAAAAATCTTCTTATATAAAATTTGACAACCTAGATGGCTAATTCCATTGACATATCATGAGAAAGACTGCAAGATTGTTACCCATACTGAGCACTATCTACCTAAGGCTAAAGAGTTTCATCCAAGCTCATCTTCTCATAACTCCAGGTCTGGCCCTTCCATTACAGTCATGGATTAGGTTATGCTCCCTTGGTGTCTTGCAGTATAACCTTAACCAATCTAGTCATAGTTGGTCGTGCTTTGACTGTGAGGTTAAACTAAATGCATCTAGAGGTTTCTTCCAAATTATTCTGTTTTTCTGTGATTCCAAGGTGGTTGAACCTTGATGTTGAACCAGATGTTCCAGAAAAAGGGATGGACCAATTTGTCATGCTAGGCTGTTCCTTGTTCAAGGAGAAGTTTCCTCATGAGCTAAGCTCATTATCAAGTTTTATCAAAAGGAGTTTTGATCATTAATATAATTTTATAATTTAACTGATACAAATACATATGCAACTAACATATGATCTCCTTGGAATCTCTACTGGTCCAATAGTATACTGTCTTCTCCATGCAGTCCCACAGCTGTGGTCACATTCAGCATCAAACAACTGCAGGACTTAATCACAAAACCCTCTTACTCTGCCTGAAGCAACATACTTGGAAATGTGCTAAAGCCTTGTCCTGCACTGCCAACCACAGCACTGACGAGGTACCATCTTTATATGTAACACCAACATCTGCTGCTTAGCCAAAAAGGCCTCATTTCCTGTGTGCTAATAACTGTGTGTCAGGAAGGTAAGGTAAACAAGTGAAGCCAGTTTCCCAGTAAACTGGTGAGCAGACTCCTGTTTCACAGCAAATGATGTCTGCATTTTACTTTGAAACATCAAACCAGCATGTGGGGCACTCCAGTTCAGAAAGGATCTGCTGTAGTCAGGGAGGCCTGGGTATTAAGCTCCATTATTTATCAGGTTTGGTACAATTTGTGGGAATGGCTCCTGTCTCAGTTTAGAGACAAGTTCAGGAGAAAAACACTCTGGAATGAGTGTTTTGTCTAAGAAAAAAAAAAAAAAGGGTTCCAACAATCCTTTTCTGCATGAATACTATGGGATGAAAGTGAAACCCCCTCCCCCGTTAATTGACAGAGTGCCCACACAGCACAGGAAAAGGTAAATAAATACTACATACTGAACTATCAGACCTTACCACTGCTGCCCCCCTCCCAGCCCCCTCCCTTCAGAACAAAACCCCAAAATGTCAGGGAAAGAAAAAAAACTGGCCATGTTGTGGGGAGAAAAATGGTGCCGGCTCCTGTCTCAGGGAGAAAAAAACCCAAAAAGGTTCATGCAACAGCTCAGGCAAGCAGATGGGAACCTGGTTGTTATAAGTGACCCAGATCTGATATGGAAATGAGTTATTAACATTTACTGAGAACTCAACAAAAATGGCAAAGCAAAAGAGAACAGCGCTGGGAGCATGGCTGGGTGCCAGAGGCTCGCCCACAAAATGGCGATCCTGCCTTTTATAGCCTTGTGATTGCATCAGACTGATGCATATTTATTTTCAGTTTTGCATAGTCTCGCCCCCTTGTCAATCTTTTGGGAGCGCGCACTTTTCTGGTGCTGTGGCCTTCAGGGTCCTCACTGGTTGGAGTCCCATTCCTTTTGTGGTGGTGCCTTCAAAGTCTGGCTGGCAACAGCCCAGCCCTTTGCAAACCCCACAGAACTGATGTTACAGCATACAGATCATACAGCCCCTATAAAAACCAACCCCACAATCAGACCACCCCAGCAACCATTTAACAGTTCTTAACCCATAATCCATACAACATACAGCGAAAACCAACTCTCAATAATTCATCTATAATGCTGGTGAATCTCTGGTGTTGGTCCCCTCTTCTCAGCAGATGAAGCAGGTGGGTTTGGTATGCTTTCTCTCACCAGCTCTGCTTTTTCTGAGACCTGGGGCCAAAGCGGAGCAGCCCCTTGCCTGTCCTGCCAGTCCTGGCCAACTCTTCTCCTGCCGGTCACTCTCTGATCTCAGACCAAAACCAAAGTGTCTAGTTCACTTTGAAAAAGCCACCAAAGGATTGCTGCTGCAGCCTCTCCAAGGCCAGGGAAAGGGAAAAAACTTCTTGCCTAAGATAAGAAAAAACCAAGCTAGCCAAGCACCAAAGCAGACCCAATGGCACCCAGATGCCTGGGGAGTGAGGCTTTGAAAAAGCCTGCCGAAGAGCCCCAAGGCTCCCCCCTTCCCCCACACCTACCTTAAAGCTACTGCAACCATTTTTGGGCATAAAGCAGACGATCAGGGAATAGACTAATTGTTATAAATGAATTTTAGGAGAGTGGTTTTCGCATTCAATAAAGAGTTGATTGTCAGGAGTTAAGAATTGATTATAATTTTGATAGGCTGTTTAAACTTATTAGTTGAATTGATTATTTGATTGTTATAGTTAATCGTAAATTGCTTGTTCCTCGTTCATAGGTTTAAGGTTCAATGTTTAAATGTTCAGAATAAGTTGCTATTCTACCCCATAGGAATGAATGTAGAACTTTCTAGAAACAGATGAAGTAATATAAGGGGCGAGCATTCAATGAGGAATTAACATAAAGGGATAAAACAAGGAACAGCATTGGATGAATGGTAAACCAATAGGAAGACCCTAGACAAGGATCTAACAAGAATGGGCCAATCCAGATACCCAAGACATCAATGAGCCAATCCCAAGGACTTTGGTGGGTGAAGGAATGGGCGATCTGAGGGCGGGGTTTTGGGGGGATAAATTGTGTTGCGCACGGGCTGTGGGTGTGTGTCTGTTTGTCTGTGTTCGCAGTTGTGCACTCAGCCTTGTGCTTTGTTTTGTGTTCGGCAGGCTGCTGCAGTGGTTTCCAGTCGTCTGGATTACAGCTAATTGGTCCAGCGTTTAATAAATTCTCCAAGCTCTCAAAATCATGACCCTCTATTTTTCACACTAATCATCATAAAATCACCCCAAGACAGCTCCCTGGCCTCCCTGCTCTAAGTCAGTAACTTACTACCTAGAGCTTTCTCTTCGCAATAGTTACATTTTCCTGCTCAGGTAATGTATTTATTAGAGGTTGGAAAGGACTCATTACAACTTCATAAGTAGAGGAAAACTAGGAAGAATCTTAACGCTAATCAAATCATTTAAAATCCGATTAGCAATACTACAGCTTACCAGAGTTCACGAGAAGGCAAAGAGATGCCTGAAAAAACAAAAGAATGTGGTCATGCATCTCCAGACGAGGAAAAAACCCACAATGCTAAAATGTGGAAGAGTATCTGAATATGAATTCCTGGTGAGAAATATATTTTTATTTATAGGAATAATATGTTGCAAAATCTTCTGTATTCTTCAGAATTTGTTTCCAGAGCAGCCTGTGAGGCTGAGGATCATTAAAAGTTTCTGCCAGCACTGGAACATCTCCTATTGAGACACAAAATATAAATTGGTCTGTGACAGGAGGCAAGGCAGCAGGGAGTGAAACACACTGCTGGGTATTTGAGGCTCATAGGTCCTGCAGCCTTCCTCTGTTCTTGACGTATACCAACTTCCTAAGATTTCTTTTTTCTACAACTTCTTGTTAGGTTAAGTTGGTTTTTGTGTTGAGAATTAAGGAAGGAAAAGTGAATGACAAAACCACAAAATACTTTATGTTCTTGTGCATACATAGGACTGCAGAGGGTGCCAAGTCCTTTCACACATCAGGTGATCAGAACTAAGGCTGGACTGTGACTTCCCTCCAAGATCCTATTTGCACAAGCCCTGTCAGCTGCTTCTGCTCTACCTGCAAGTAAAAAGCACAATGCTCCTCAACCACACAAAAGACCAGAGAAACACAGGTGTATGTGGTTAGACAGGATTTAAGGTCTACAAATATATATTAGACAAGTATGTATTTTGGGGATTTTTTTTCCTCTCTGCTGCCACAAAAGCTTATTGCTGACAGCTCTATATGAGATACTATAGTATGTGTAAGGACACCACATGAAATTGCATTACAGCTATGATGGCAATAAAAGCAACTCTTTTTTTTGATGGAACCTATTAGACAGAATTTCAAGTCATATGACAAAATATTGGCAGTTTTAGGTTTTCATATTGCTCCAACTGGTGGAAATCTAGCCAAACTAAAGAAATCAATGTGACAAACAATCGTGAAAGTCTGTTCTGAGAGGGACATTTGCATGGTTCTTGTAATGCATATTCATACACCCAAACTCCTTAGTTTGGCTTCTATGGTAGGTGAAAAAACGGGACGTGGGATTAGTGCTGCCTTCCTTGCTTTTTACTAAGTCAGATCCTCATGTGACTGAATTATATGATCAAGAGATAACACTCCCTACAACTCAGTTTTGAATGTCTTCCCCATGGGAGAACTTCCACTAGAAAGAGAAGTGTGTATTGTTAGTTAAGAGAGAGTCTATCTGAATAAGAGGTGTTCTGTTTCCAGCTCACATAACTGTTCTCTGTACTCTTGAGTAAGTCACTTATCACCAGGTGTTTCAGCTTCCCACTCCTGCTCTCTTTGTCAAGCTCTCACTTTGGTCAAACGAAGCACCCACTTCACCTCAAGGCATTACTGTAATAGAAAATAAATATTAATAACAATTAATAGTGCTTGGACATGCAAGGCTAACTGTGGCCTGCCTCTGGCTGTCAGGAGCAAATGTTGCAAATTTGCCCACAGAAACTATAGCGGTGTAAAACTGCCATAACCACCACACACATTTATTGACAACGCAGTCATAACAGCAGCAACCTCATCGCTTTTCCAGACTGTAACTGTTGTCCCAGGTTTGCAAGCTGATTTATCTTCATGCACTTTGTTTTGTATGTTTAAAAAATGACAGACACTCTGGTATAAAAGCTCTCTGTCAACATATTGGTTTACATCAAACAAAAACCTCTGAATTCATGCCAAATATGAAGTCAAAACTTTTAATGGACATATTAATAATTTGTGCATACAAGTAAAGGCTAAAGACATTTGCCTTTTATTGGTGTCAGTAATCAGTATTCACTATATGCAGATGGCAAAGCCCTGATAAGCCTCTATTTGATTACTAGTGAATCGAGATCGAATACAGGCATCTTTTTCAAAGGAGTATATAAAATTGTTGATACTGTCTGCCCTTCTCTCCCTATAAACATTTGTCAATTCACTTGCCGTCTGCTGCTCTGTGTATATACATGCCCAAGCTAATGTTAGCTGAGGTTGCAATATAGCTATGTTAAATAATTTTATCTGATTTGTTGGATGATGGTGTTTCTAATAGAAAACAACATGGTAATTTCAGAATGTTACTGATTAGATGAAAATGATATTGCATCAAAGTTACTTCCTTAATTTATTCTGAAAAAAACCAAGAAGGATTTCTCTATTAAGATGCTTAATTAAAATCTCTCTCTCTCCATACAAAATCTTTACTCCAGGTCCTGTATGTGGTGTCTGAAAAGAACAAAGACTGATTAGCATCTTATACACTCTGCTTTTCTTTTCGTCACTTAGACATTCATTACAGCCAATTCTAGTCAGGTTTAGAAGGTTTGAGAGAAAGGGTAAATCTGGCACCTTTACAAGGAAGAAGACCCACCAGTGGGGCCTCTCCAACTAGCACAGCCTGATCCTTCCCCTATTCTCAAAGATCATAACTTAGGGGTTTGATTCCCTTAGTCTTGAATGTATAAAAATGTTATTTCTGTAAGCTTTTTTATTGTTACCCACATAATCAGTAGTGTCATTTTCATTCATATAGTTCTGTATGGAAGTGAGAGGAAGTGCACCAGACAGAACAGAGCTATAAATAAGATTCAGCTACCCTGTTCCAAGTGCGTATTCGACAGCATTCTTTTAAAAACCGCAAAAGCACAGCTTGGGAATTACAGGAAGTTTTCTACTTTCTGGAGTTCTGAGAGTAGCTTTCATGAGGTGGCCACCCTTTACTACTGACTTTAGTGAACAAAAGATGCTTTTGCTTAAAACTAGCTCTATGAGTTCAAACAACAGAGCCAGGGTCACATTGCAGGAACACATTATCTCATGCTTATGAGGAAAGGAACTCAAGAAATATAGCATTCTTACATACAAAAGACTCCACTTAGAATTTCTTCTTAATATGAAGAGTTTTTAGGTTAAAGATAAAAATCTTACAGCAAATGGATTATCATTTGTTTTCTTACAGGCTTGCTGTGCAACATGAATGGTTGCTTGCATTACAGCAAGATAATGCTGTGCAATAGTGGTTGCCTTCATGGGTGGAATTCTGAAAAAAACACATGTACAAAGTCCATGGGCAATTTCAATGGGCTGACAGAATTCTGCAAATACCAGCTTTATGTAAATCTTTTGGAACAAAACTGGCCAACTGGTGCTCTGTCAGAGACACATAGGCAGCAGCTTTTATCCATGTCTCCAGCAGCCTCACCATGTCACCCAAACTCAGCAACCTCTGCAGTGGAGGGGAGATACTTAAGGTCCCAAATGCAGCATTCAGGATGGGGGTACCAAATGTTGATTTTAATAGATTTTTTTCTTTTTTCTTCTCTATTTTCTCCATAGTATCTTCTGGTTTATATCCATGTAAAGTGTTGTTATTGTGTGTGTAGTGAATGTGCAGATACAAACTTCAGCTACAGCTCCTCTGGACAACATTCAGAGCTGAGTACTTTGTCTATAGATTGTACCAGCTGAGTCACAGCCACAACCTCACAGCAGCCAAGGCACAGAGGAAGACGAGTAAGTTATGCACATCATTGTTCCGAACAGCAAAAATATAGGTTCCTGCAGTCTGAAGGTCCTGCTGGAGCAGTTCTGTGCTCTTTGGAGCAGTACTGCACTTCCTGGACACAAGTATACACACTGTAGCCGAAAGGCCATGGAAAAAGAGGTGCTTCCAATTCAGCCTGTCAGAACACTGATACTACAGGAAAGCCTTAAAAATCAGAGATGAGTTTATTTCAGGCAGTGTCTTCATCTTTGGGGACTCTACTTGTGCCTTCAATTCTGCCTAACTCTTCCACATTGAAAGTAAGTTTCACATGCAGATGTCTTGGTTTTGCAGAAAATATCAGTGTCAGTGGGCATCCCCTGAGAGTATCCCCTACCAAAGGAAACCATTTTTAATATAAGACAGGAAATAACTAGCCAACTCCCCAGTATGAACTTTTGTACAGCATTCTAAATGCAAAATTAAGTTTGTTAAATTTTTATGAAATGTTTATTTCTCTTCAATCTATTTCACAGTGATTTGATGATACTGAATAGAAAGTAGAAGCAAGAACAGAAAATTAGAGCCTGTGCAAAAACACTACAAAAATGTTCAGAAAGTTGCACAGAAGGGGACCTTTTGATTTCTGTAGGTCTCGAAGATTCTAAGCACATGGATGTATGTATAGGTTGTGACTGATTACTCCGTTAGAAATTTGTAAGTTTCGATGTATTTCCAGCAGTGTGGTTCATTCGTTTTCTGTATCTCATTGCCCAACTCACTATTTTTGGCTGGTGACTTGGTGTCCTAGGTTACAATGTAAGATGTGCCCAAAGGTATGTATTCTATCACCATTTTCACAAGCTGTTAAAGCAGGTGGGGCAATGTTCATTGTCTCCTGCCATGACTCATCCTTGATAACTCCCTCCGGGAGCTATCTCTGTTTAATGGGCAATCAAGGACTCTGCCACATGACTCACAGGTAACTCTCTCCGGACTATCTCCTGTTCATGGGCCCATCAATGCCTTACCTCATGACTCACCATCCCATTGGGAGATGCTCCGCCCAGGAGGAGGAACAGAGCATTCCCATCTGTATATAATCAGGAGTATGGAACACCCCAGGCAGCCCTTACCTACGGGACTCCCCGAGGATAAGAGCTACATAGCCACCACTGGACTTTCCAAGGAAGAGCAGAGCCTTCTACAGGATCACTGCTTTGACAGAACCACATCCACCACTTCAGGAGGACTGCAGCCACCGCTTCATTGGACTGCTACCGCCACCCTGACTGACAGGGTGTCAGGTTGTATTCTGACCCTGTCAGTGGTTTTCTTTTGTGCTATTGCATTTATTTTCTTTTCTTTTCCTATTAAATTGTATTTCTGACTCAGAGTCTCACTGGTTTGCTTTCAAATTGGGACACCTGGTAAAACAATGTATAAAGTATAAGCAAAGAGCCCATCCTGACAGTCCTGTTCACATTTGTGAACTGAGAAGTAGTTGGAGCCAAGTGCAATGAAGACTCTGATTTGATAATTAATGCAACCTATGAGTTTGCTAAAGGATAACTGATGCTATACTTTACTACCCTTTCCTAGTTATTCATCCTTTGAGTTAGGGTAACTGGTTAGATCTTGAAGTTAAAGGAGTAGCTTGTGCTGAAATAAAGCATTAACGAAAATGAAAATTTAACAATCTAGTGACAAACTTGACAGTACACCTAAAACCACAGGGGAGTGCAAACAGTAACCCTGATTATCTTACCCGTAATTAAAGTACTGATAAGCCCAGGTATTGCTGCTCATTAATATTTAACTGTAAAAATAGAAGATGAAGAGGCACACATGGAATAGTAATATTTGGGTTCATTCCCTCTTCATATGCACTTGCTTCTCCCTTCCTGCTTGGGCAGGAGCATCTTGGACCAAGCCAAACCCAGCCCTGTGCTCCATGGACAAGCCAAATCTTCAGTGTTCTGTGGAAGTTTACGGGAGGGGAATTTTCTACTCTTGCTGATTTATTCTGTGCTAAGAAGTTAGTATCTAAAGATGAGGCTTTTGTCATATAAAGCATCACTGACAGACACTCCAGAGATGAGCGATATCAAAAAACCCAAGAACTGCTTGTTGCCCAAGGCACGTGCTCGTTTGTTGCCAGTTTATGTTTCATGCATAACAGCTCTGCTAGCTCCAATAACTTAAAAATGAAACAGTGAAATACACTCCACATATACCTTTGGAACCCTCTAATGCCCCAGGAATGGGGAACCTTTTTGAGAGCTGTCTCTGGCAATAGGCCTGCTAGGGAACACATTCCACACCACTGCGATCAGTGGTGGTGACAAACTGGGGATGGGCAGTGGGAGTTTCTTCAGCATAAAGTGAGATTATACCGAGTGTCTGAGAGTGCAGTTATCTCTGTCAGAACCATGAGCTTCCAGGGATCAGACTTGTGTTTCTGTCTAACTGTGGGTGCAAAAGACAAGCTCAAGGCATCTGTCCCTCCAAACAACTCTGTGGGCATTTGGTCACAATTTCGTGGTATTGCAGCCTGCTCTGGATCCAAAACACAACAGCTCCTCATTTGTGCAGCTTGGATGTACCTGCTTCACTGAATGAACCTCCTCCCCTTGCTGGATTGCACAGCCCTTGTTAAACAGGATGGAGAGCAGTGTGAGCTGTGCTGAGCTGGCCATGAGGGCAAAGAGTGGCATGTTTTCTCACAAACAGGGAAGGAGACCCTGCAACCTCACACAGTGTTGTAAACAACCACAGAGCTCAGCACATCAGGAAAGCTCACACAGACTTTACAGCCCTTTCCCAAAAAGCATCCTTAGTCTGGAAAAAGAATCACAACTTGAGTCCACCTCAGAGAAGTGAGTAGAGGCTTATACCCTTCTTAGGTTCCTGCCTCTCTCCACATACTCAAACATAACCACTCCTTTGCCAATCCAGCCATCACCTGACCCTTCTTTTCAGCACACTGGCAGAGGAGATGAATAGTTAACGGTAGTGGTAGGTCCAACTATCTCAAGGAGATAATTATGCAGTTACTTGAACCCTAAGTCTATATACTTTTTCTATGCAACAATCAAATATTAATTCAAGAAACTAGCATGACTAACTGCCTAAGACAATGAGCAGTGATGTTCCTATTACCATGTTTCATGCAAAAATGATTAGGAGAAAGGAATTTGAAGAACATGACTCTGCATATAAGTCCATTTCTGACCACTGAACGTCTGTTTTTCTGACTTTAAAACTTCCCTGTTTTGACAAAACATACAAGCAAGTATGCAAGACACTTGCGAAAGAGGAAGCCCAATCAGACTTGACAGAGAAAACAAAATGGGGCAGAGCCAAGGTCCTCTCTCACCCTCAGTATAGTACACCTGGGAGCAGCCTGCTTGGTAACACCCCTTGCAGGAACACAGACTGGGAGGTAGAGCAGCACCAAACCCACTTTGCCAGCTGCAGTGGGAACAGGGAGATCCCCACCCTACTGTGGGCTCCTACCTGCATGTGTTGTAACCATGCCCATATTTGACATATAAATCCAGAGAACATTGCACTGGGGAATGTGAGGGGTTATTTAGCAAAAACTTTGTTGTCTTGTACTAATAGAAACAATTTTCTGTTTGTGGTTTGTTTTTTTTTACAGTAAAACCATTAGAAATTATGCTATTACTAGAAATTTAGACAGCATTTAATGTTCAAGGATTCTGAATTTTAATACTTCTCCTATTGCCTCATTTATAGAAACTGTTAATTGTAATTCAAGCCCAAAATATTAAAAACAGTATACAGATTTAAGGATTCTTTCATGCCAATTAGAAATAATTTCTAGCTGTGCTTCACTGAATAGGATTTTACCTTTTGTTACACTGGGAAATCACTTTCCCCCTATAGCACAGGACATCTGCACAGATTTGTTTCCCATTATCTTTAATGGCATTAGCAAATACAGAGTTCATACATTTCTGCTAAATATATCTGCAGTTGTTGAAATACCAGTTTCTAAGAAAATTACAAGTTTAACTATTCAGTTAACCCAAAGTTACAATTTAATTAACATACTAGTAGAATATCCAAAGATGGCGTCACTTTATCATTCACACTGCACTTGAAAGCATAAAGGAAGATCCTCTGACTTGGCTCACAAACAACCTAGAAATCTCTAAAGTGCTGGAAAATGCTAACATGTGAAAGGCCAACCTGTGCTTCTAAGAAAATTTTGTTTGTACTGGTTTTAAGCTCTGTTTTCACTCCCTTCCTGAATGGGTAGCTGATTGTGCACACATAGAAAATACAACTCAGCACTGATAAAAAAGGCTTAATTATTTAATTTCAAACTTTTAATTACCTGTGGAGGACTAACGAGGAGCGACATCACCATGATACTATTTCATTGGAGGTCATTGTCAAACATGAAAGTTAACCTAAAATTGAGAGTTACATGATATTTCGAAACCCCCTACTGGGATTTTTTTACACATTCTCCCTGAATTGTCTAGTTAAGTCAGACTGTGTGGGCTGTGACCTGTTAGTTGTCTGCAGGCCACAAGATCATGACATCACGAAAACTGTTTCTCTTTTTTTCTCCACTGTGAATCATATTCTTAGATAAGTTGAGAAGGAATTTTAAAGAGAGTTATCACCACTTTTGATAAAAAACAATTTAACTAGCAGATCAGAATAGAAAAGGTAATTTGTTTATCACTGGCTTGTTTGTATACCTTGTGATTTGACAATGACCAAAACCATGTATTATTTACTTTTCTTCTCCTCCTCCTCTCTCTTCTTTCCAAATATCAGTGGCAATCTGAAAGAAATAAATCTCAAAAGCTACACATACTGCACAGTTCTCAAGTCTTCAAGTATTTTAAGCAATAAAATAATGTTTCGCGTCCAAAATACCTAGCAAAAAAATACCTGGGACTCTCCAATAACATTAATGCAGCTATGTTAAGAGGACTCGCCTCTAAAACTTTGACAGTATTATGAATGTAAAACCAGTATTATCAAGCACTGGTTTTATCTTTATTAGTTTTTTATTTACTAGCTCTACCTGCTTTTTTTTTCAGCTCTACTTCAATGACCATATACAATCACAAAACTTTATTTTACATTCAGCCTTTATGTTGATCCCTGGTCCCTTTGGGCTGTTTCCAGCTTTGGGCTGTTTCCTCCCTCCTTGCTGCTCCAGAATACATTACAAAAGCAATTTTGGCCAACACTCCTGCAAGAGTGGGCCCTTGTCAGGCCATCATGTGGATCTGGCTGAAGGAAATAAGGGCACTCCCTGTTCCCCTTATGCCTGATGCACAATGACACCTCAAAGAAATTGCTTTCAAATGCTTGATTTTGACTATGGTAACAAAACTATTTTTGCCTTACAAAGATTTCCTTTGGAAAATGAAAAAATAAAATCTCAAAGAATTAAATTTATTAGAATTACTCTCAGTTTATCTGGCAAGGGCTCTTCTAACTCCAGTCTAATTTGCTGTGGCATCACCAGTTAATATGCAGAGCGCAGTTCATCCTCTCATGCACACTACACACCCTCATAGTCTGCACAGTTGCTCCATTGTAAAGGCCTACAAATAACACAATCTTTGTGCAAAACTTCAAGTCAATGAGGCTCATCCATGCTCCTTAAATGCATAAAGCAGATACCACCTGAGTTTAGTTTGCTCACTATTGCACACAGATTAGCAGTTTGGTGACCACTTCAGTACTAGTGTAACTATTTTGAAAAGGCTTTAATACTGCACCATCCCACTTTTAAATGCATGTACTGTGATTTTTGCAGTTGATACCAAGAAATCAGCTTAAAACAAGCATCTAGTATAACAGAAGAAAAGGGCTGAAACACAGAGAAGTACAGTGATGCCAAGTCAAGAGACTTCAGAACTGTGGCACCAGTTAATTAAATGTTAAAATCAGTGGTAGTAATTTGGTTTTCTGGTGTTTTTTTTTCTTTTTGTTTCACAGGGCATCATTATTCTGTTGCAGAAATGGTTTTCTTTTAGCCTCCACCATTGTGTGCAGCAGGTCAGTCTCAACATGGTTGACAAAATATTTCATAATTTCTAGGGAATTTTTTGTGGTTTTCCCCTCCCCGCACACATATTAATGCCATTACTTCCACCTGCAAGAAGCCAGGTACCTTCCTCATATTCCTCAGAGTGCTGTAAAAACAAACTCTACAGAAGGCAGGCCCCCATCAAAAACTGGATTGTAATCCATAATGCAGACAGGTTTGAAACACAGAGATTGTAGTTACACCTATAATAATAATGACTTCCAATAAATATTGCAGAATAAACAGAAATCTTTGGTAATAATTTTGTGCCACTATATAAGAAACTGTTAGATGGATCTTTCTTTGTCCCCCGAACTATTTTAAGCTGAAGATGCACTTAATAAGATGATGTGATATAGGATTAGAGTGTGTTAAAATGTGATTAGGTGTAGAATCCTCAAAGTTTTGTTTCTCATTTTCATTTTAAAATATTTTGTGGTTTTTTCATTCTGGTTTTACTTTCTCCAGTCCTGATGACAAATCTCGCTATTTCTGGGCCAAGTGGATGGTACAGCTGCACAGTACTCATGAGAGCACTCTTGATTGCCTCTGCTGCTGTTATACCTCCTGGGAGCAGCAGACCTGAGCATGCAGCACAGAGCTGGGAATGCTGCCTCTGGCATCTTCAGCAGGAGTTGATGAAGTCAAGGAAAGATTATTCTAGCAGGACAGGCAGGCCTGGCTTTCTTCTCCAATATTACAAATAAATGGTGAAACTACATTGTGAATTTTGCATTAGTTTTATAAAACTGTCTGTCTTCGAGAGGACCACTGAAGCTGAGAAGTGCCATTGGCAGTGTTACATGTGAGGCTCTTAGATGCAGGAGATGATGGTTTGGTTAATGCACAACAAAAGTAAACAGGGACTTCCTATTAAGGACTACCAGAACTGCAGTACTCAGAATGCTACTCTAGTATTTCCAACATTGCTCAGATTTCCTGTGGGCTTTCATTTCCTTTCATATAGCATTGGAAAGCAAGAGAGCAGAAAGGCAAATCGGCCTTCAGGTGCCAACCAAAGAATTCTGAGGCAATGACAGAAATACTTGCTCAGGAACAACTCTTCAGAGCTCCCTGTTTCTTCCAATAACAGCAAAGGATTTTTTTTTTCTTACTGATTGCTTTTTGCAACTGAACTTACCAAATAGAAGTTTCCTCAAATGGTTCTTCCAACTAATCTGATAGAAAAATAACCATGTTATATTTATTGACAGAACATTGAAGTAAATATTATAGGTCTAGAGGGAATGTTTCAGGTACTTGATCGTTTTTTTAGGAAATAACAAACACACTGTATTCTTCTTGGCATATTATACTGGGAATAATCTGAAAAACATGCTTACATTGTACAAAGATCATCTCAGAAACAGCCTCTTCAAGTCCCCAAGGAGCAGGCACCCTTTCGAATAAATCTGATCTTGAGCAAACAAGCAATTTGCAATTGTAAATGTTTGCAGAATTCTCTTTCTGTGCTTGTTCAGGAATTTAAAAGAAAACAGTTCATGCTTTTATCTGCAGCAATGAGATGTGAAGTCTGGGAGCAAGTAATTTGTTTCTTAGGGAATGGGTATAGCTTAGAATCAACTACTGGTAGTTCAATACCTTTCACTGAACTTTTCAGCATCCTTCATTACTAGCCTAGTAGTCTGCTTTTACTAAGACTTGTAGTCAGAACACTAGCCTAGCCATCCTCCTTACTGCTCATAACTCTGCTCTGGAACCACCCTTTATTTGGCAGAGAGTGGCACAAATGATAACCGAAAAGAGTTTGGGGGCCATTGAGGAGAAGGATACAATGAAAAAGTGCTAAGAAGCCTTGATTTTAGGGGAAGAAGTTATTTGAAAAATTATATATATGTACGAAGAAAAACATAGGAAGCTGAGCAGAATCTTGCTCAGTTTTGCTAAGTATGGTACTTGGTATGAAAAAGCTTTTCACAAATAAGGCAACATTCAGATGCTTAAATGAGACTGGCTCACTTCAACAGCATGAATCCATGAGCTACCACACACAAGTAGCTAAATGGCCTCTTTTGCAAGATTTATAGGCAGCACACCAGTACTCAGTCAGATAACTTCCTAGGGCAGGTTTTCTGACTTCCTAAAGACAATTATTTGAAATAATATGAGATGATAAATGCAAATGTATTTCAGTGCAGTGCCACAAAGCTCCCCAAAACACTGTCACTTTCATTATCCAAACGGCCTATGAGGACACTATGAGGACATAAAAAGACTCTAATTTTTTTAGAGGTTTTAAAACCTGAAATGAGACCTTGGAAGACAAACAGAAAAAAACCCTAACCCAAACAATGAAGGACATTACAGTTAGAGTGTGTACCACAAGTGAAAGCACACTGCAGAAATGCTACAAGCTGCATCTCAATTTTATTTACCTTAAGGGTCCCTCACCAAGTCAAAAGCATTGCTGAAATTGTGAGGAAGCTTTCTGTGATTAGAAGACCAATGCCTGATTTGACCAGAGAGAGAATATGATTACACTTCTCCCACAGCACCAAGCATGAACCTTCTCTGTACATGGCTTCCAGCTACAGAGCACTGCTACTGAAAGTAACTTATTCCTTCCCAGGGGTTATAACCAGTGTCTTTTCTGTGGACATTATGTACAGAGACTTTGCCTGCTACTGAAACAAGAGACATATGAAGCCTTCTGGATAGTACTTGTTCATGAAGAGCTACAATTCTTTTCAGCTCTGTTCACTGTTAAGAGTTTTACTTACTCATTGAGCATGCAGAGTCAGAATTTGTGCAATAAAGAATTGCTTTATACAAAATATTTTGCAGCAATAATTATTTCTTCACAGCATACTCTGTTTTGACTAACTTTGGGGGGTATTTATGACTATTATACGTAGATTGAGCCAATGGTTTTGATGCAATTTTTCCTACTGTGATTGTACAGGTATTCAAAAGAGTAAACATTTGTGAAGAAAGGAAAACAAAAAGCATCTTTTATTGGCAAGGCTGGCCATCATTTGGTTCTTGATTACCCAATAACTGCCCCTCACTGGAGATGCAAACAATATTTTCAAAGATTTTTGAGGGGTCTTTTAATGGTGCCAGTGAAAATGTTTTGGAAACAATCTCTGAGCAGAGATTCTTTCTGCTGTTTGCTCCCTATGTATACACACACGGACAGTGGAGCACCCTGTATTTCTCAAACATTTCCATTTAAGAGAGCACAGTCTCGTTGCACTGTGTTATTTGCACTTCTGAATGTGGAAGGCTGGTATAGGAAGAAACAGAGAACAGTATAGTCCCTGCTTCTAAAACCCTCTTCTGATTTTTGAGTAAAGGATCACAGTCTTTCTCCTGACCTCTGTGCAAAGTTGCTTCATATATTAACTTGAGCAAATACTGACTATCAGTGCGTAACAGTAAAAAGTATCCTTTGTAAAACCAGAAATCCTTCAGGATCTGTGCATGACCTTTTAACATCTAGATATGCTGCAAAATAGAGTAATTCCAGTTGGACAGGACCTGCAAGGATCATCTAGTCCAACTGTTACCCAGGTTGATAGAGTAAAAGAACAGTGGTAGAATCAACAGACACTCAGGGCTTGCACGCTGCCACCTCGTGGTAATTCTCACCCACATTCTAGAACTACACGAGCCCCAAACAGTAAACATCCTCCTAAAACTTAAATGTGAAGAGGCAACAACATTTCTTGGCATCCTCTCCTAGAAACATCAATGAGCCAAAATAAGCATGTAAGTTACACAAAACCTGGTGCTGTTTTCTACTTTAAAGGAACTCTCTTGTTGCATCTTGTCTTTTTATAGATAACAGCAGTTGATGATTACATCCTTGTGATATTTTAGAAAGGAGATCTTAAAATCTGTGAAAATACGAAATATAGAGACTAAAAGTAATGAAGCAGACTGAAGAATAGTTAAAAGGGGCTCTGTCCTAATACTGATATCAGTAGCCATAATGGCAATATCAGGAAATCTGTAGAAGTGACTGTCCCAAGCCAAACATGCAAACCACCCATGATTGCATGTCTGACAGAGACTAACAGCACACACAAGAGAGACTGCAATAATTACCAAAATACTGCTTCCCCACGCCACCTTCTGACCTCTGGTGCAATATGTCTCCTTCAGAAACTTGCCCATTTGTTTTTGCAAGTATGTGGACTTGGAACTGAGACAAGAGACCAGAGGGATAGGTCCCACTTGGTGTCAATTAGCATAATTCCATGGACTCACTGGAGATACAGGGGTCTGCAGCAGGTAACAAACTGGATCAGTGTATCTTCCACAAAAAGCATTTGCACTTTGTGTGTTTAAGAAAGATCAACATCTGGGCAACCGTATCAATTTAGGTATGTATTTACCCAAGATTTTCCCTACTGTCTTGCTACTCTATATCTCAAAGAGAATTCATAAGAGTTGCTGAAATGATAAAAAAAAGACAGCTATTGGCACTTTTTAATATTTTAAGAATGTAGCATTGAGGACAAGTCAAATACTTTTTTGCAATACTTTTTCTAATAGTTTTTGGGGCATCTGATTTTCTATTTGCACATGGACTTAATCACACTGCTGCACATTTTGCTTTCTAGAACCTCGGGTAATTGGCACCACAAGGCAGCCTTTTACAGTGTAATACCTTATGCTGGGCCACCATACTGTGGGACCACAGAGTTGATAACTCACCTACCAGGAGCTGACAGACTACACTAAAATTGGAGGGGGGAAAAAAATAGAAGGAAGGAAAGAAGGAGCGGGAGGGAGACAGAGAAATACATTTTTAAAGATAACCTGGAGGCAAATATAATATTTATACTTATTTATCCTCACAGCACAATCATAAACCCCAAAACATGTCTAATGAGATGGAATTGCAAAATGGCCATGAGTCCTACTTACTTGGCTTCTCAGTGGTCTCTTAGCAGTCACATGGATCTATATTTTTCAACTATGTGACTGCTGCAGGCAAAACTCCTATAAGTAAGAGTGAGAGTCACAGCAAGTCCTTAACTCTCAGTGGTATTCATGCACAAAAATGCCAACCTAGGAAAAATGAAAAGACAGAAAAAAATGCAAGGGCAATTAAGCACTGCAGACAACTGTACTTAACACTTGTTTCACATTTGCAAGGTATCCTCTGCTCAAATGAACTTCCATTGCCTCAATTCTTCGAACAGCCTCAAATCTTCAAGCCTTCATAAAGAATCAGAAATATGAAAGAAACCAATAAACCATTAAGGGTGGAAAAGATCTCCAATACCATTGAGCACAACCTTTAACTGAACACCATCATGTCAACTAAATCTTAGCACCAAGTGCCACATCCTGTCATTTCTTGAACACTTTCAGGGATGGGGACTCCACTGTCTCCTTGGGCAGCACCTTCCAATGCCTGTCACCACATCCTGGTCAATATTATGTCTTCCATGTGTCATTTAGCATACTCTAGCTTTATTTCAAGCCCTTCTGGAAGGTATCTAATACTTCCTAAAAACTTGGGATTCTTTCACCAATGTAATTTAATTTGCACATTAAATTAACTGCTGAGTTAGAACCACTAGAGGTTCTAAGGTGACGAGGTTAACCATCATATTTCCAGAAGATCATTCCAGATTCCTAATGTGCTGAAATCATTTCCTTTTGTCTGAATGTTCTGATTCATATAATCATAGAATAGAGTGGGTTGGAAGGGACATTTCAAGTTTGGCTAGTCCAACCCCTCGGCGATGAGTAGGGACCTCTTCAACTCATTGAGGTTGCTTAGAGCCTCAACCTGATCTCATCCAACCCATCTAAACAGGCCTTGAATGTTTTCAGGGATGCAAACATTTTCACCTATTGTTAAATTAGTTTCAGACTTGACTTGAGGTTTTATCTTGACAATTCAGATACTCCTTGCAAAGGTACCATCCAGCTGGCCAGGTGATGGGTGCATTCCCAAAACAAAATTTCAGATGAGAAAGCAGAGTCAGAAATCATTTATAGTCCCCCAAACCCCCACACTTTTCAGGTTGAAATTAGAGGTATGAGGGAAAAAATTAAACCCACAGCTAGAGAAGTTACTGACATTTTTATCTGTTACTGTTTGAATATCATCAGAAGTGACTATCCATGACATCTGAGAAGTCCCAGATGACAACAGTTTTGACAAACTCTCAGAGCCATGAACACCCTCAATTCCAGCTGAGATACCCCAGGTGCTAAGCACCAGTGCACACCACAGAAGAACTTGCCTCCATCTCTGCACTAAAGTGTTTATGTGACTTATTTTCCTCATTTCATTGCAATCTTTGTTGCACGTTCAATTATATATATAAAAAAATTAATACCTACTAAAGGCTGCCAAAGACATCGTGAAGCTACTTTTTAAAGTATTATATGAATGACTCACTCACATTTACTAGGAATAGACAGCTTGAGATGATAGAAATAGATGCCCAAGAATATCATGTCATAATGCTGCACACAGAAAAGTTGCATGCTAATCTCCATTCCTACTGGGATCACAATTAGATTTCACAATAAGTAAGCTTAATATCTTTTAAACTTTTTCTGACATTGCAGATTTCTCTGTCTTTACCACCCAATTAATCAGCATTTTTTAAAAGACAATAAAAATAATTTTATCCTTTCTCTTTGGAAAGCAACAAAAATGTCCTCCTGCTCTTTGAACACTATGTTTTAGATATTTATGTAAGCAAACAATAAAGATAACAGAACTTAAATCATTCGGATACAGAGATGATTTGGCATTGGCTTGAATTCCTGTGAAGTGCAAGATGACCTGCTCTGTAATATAAAAGCCTGGAAATAGGTACTCTTCTATAATGTTTATAATGAAAGAAATAGTTAACCATTTCAGGGGATATGTCAAATCAATGTTTTACATTTATTTTTGATCTCTTGTAGAAAACAGTCCTAGAAGTCTGAAGCCAGTAATTTAGTTTAATCTGCCTGATTCACTTGCTGTGTCTTTCACTTCTAAGACATAATTTCAAATCTAGCCCAGAGCAAACTGACAGAAAATCTTTGTGATCTGAATCATGGGAAAGGTCACAGTTAAAGAATTTCCTAAGCTTTAGTCTAATTTGAACCACAGCAGCCCATCATGTGGAATAAGTAACAGTCACAACACCTACAGCCATGAAATCCCTCAGTATCCTTGCTCTTCCTATGTGACATAGTGTTACTGACTGGGTCCCTAAAAATCTTCCAATGGAGAGAAACCACACAGCTCCCCTACAGACACAAGTCTGCTTGTTTTCAGACACCTCCTCCGCTGCCCCATAAGGATGGACAGCTGGGCAGGGTGGGATGCTGCTGGGTTTCTGTTCCCAGTGCGCTTGGGACACCCTCATGTACATAACTTGTGACATTGCCACCCGTGTCAGGGGAGCTGACCTTTTCAAGCCAGAATGGCTGGCAACTGTGACACAGGTTACATTTCCTCATTGCAAAGTCAGTGACAGTCACTTGACCCTTTGTAGCAGTGAATACACTGTCCATGGAGGCAGAGAGGAACATGAAGCCTCTCTGCCTTATGGATTCCTCCCCTATACACACGGAGCCATCTATCTTCACCTGCATGCCCCATGAACAGTCATATTTATATACCTGTGGGGGCTGTAAGGAGCTTATTTATTATTTGTTTTCATTTAATGATCTCTGTCATTCTCCCCTAGGAACACCCATATGCACTATGCAAATCCTATTAAGCCCCTGGCAATAGCGCGAATGCCATGAGCAGCAATATCTGGTACATCAGCTCTTTGAGAGCAACTCGGCTACTGAACTAAGTCCTCCCCCTCACTCCCCCTGCCACCTTCATTTGCTGACAGTGTTATTCCCCTCCCTGACAGCTTTTCCTAGGAACCAGCAAGGGATTGCTCCAGGCTTCTCTACCCCTCACCCGTAGTTCCCAAATGGTGGTCCCTGACCCACCCCCATCTCCACAGAATGCCGGCCAATCTGCACACTGACACCTCACAAGATCACACCAGGAGAAGAGAAGCAAATCAAACACTTCTAGCATTTATCTTTAATTTAGGCAACGACTTTCACTGGATCATATGGGCATAATATGATCATATATTTGAGACAAGATGGTGAAAAAAAGGTCAAAAAAATCATAATTAACCTCTATGATATAAGAGCATCCATAATATGGAGAGAAGATGTGAGAATTTACAAGAATTCCTTCTTTCTAACCACAGCACTGCAGAAATTTAGGGACAGTAGATTCATCCTGAGGCTTAAAAATGCATATTTCTTTGCAATTACTTATATAACCTTTGACAATTCACTTACTCTTTCTAAATCACATTTTCATATCTGTGATATGGCATAAAAACCATGAGTCACTCTGAAAATCAGAGAATTGCAAACAGAACCGTGATCACAGTTTTTGTTAGGGGAAAAATCTGAGGTTTCTTGTAAGCCCTTGTCACAAGCTCTATGGTTCCCAGAGTATGCTAAAAGTCAGGTCTAGCAAGTCAATGCGTTATTCTGAAAATATATATTACATTTCAGCTTATAATTCATTATCCTTATACCTGTCTCCTTTTAGCTCTCTGCATTGCTGCTTTGCTATTCTAGTCCACATGATCTGCACTTTGATTAATTAATTTATTCTGATTATTTAACTCCTTTTTCATCTTTCCATATTCTTCTTCCTTGACTTTTCTTTGGTTATCTCCCTATCAGTCTTTCCTTTGCATCTCTTTCTATTTCTGCTCTCAAATAATGTTTTTTCTTTTCATCTCTACTTCTTCCATTTATTATCTTCATATATGGAAAAATATACACTAATACCTCCAGAAAAAAGGTCCACAATACAGACACTCAGTGAGAGAGAGGAGATCCTAAGAAGCTGCAGTGCTGAAAGACATCTAGCAGAGACAGAAAAATGAAGATTAGATATGGTTTTGCATGAAGATATAGCAACAAAAAAGTCTAATGAAATCTTGTCATCATATGCAGAGGCACCACCTTGTGCTACCAACCAGAGAGGTTTGAATCTGGTCTTGTAGGGGTTTCCTATTAGCTCATATGGAATACCATGTTAGGTTATTTGGATATGCTGCCTTTGCAATATGAAGCCTACATAAATACCTGGATAGATGGGTATCATCAATATTCACTACAGCACTTAAGGGAATTCAAAGACAATCAACAGTAAAACAACAAGAAGCTGAAAAGACAGCTGCAAAAACACTAAACAATGGAAAATGTAGAATAGTGCTCTTAGGTCAGGAAGGGGTTAAAGAGCTCACCAAAAAAGTGGCAAATATAGACTATATCTGATTATCAAGGAGGGAGAAATGCTTTTTCACAGGGTGCACAAAAAGATAAAATGAAAACAGGATAAATTAGGTAAAGTTTTTCGTTAAACTTGAATCTTTGTAAGAGTCAGGTAAGAAAGAGTCATTGTAAGGGTCATCACTTGGGACATCAATGGTGAGAGACAGATTTTAATTTTTTTTTTTTTAATTGCCTCCAACTAGGTGCTGAGATGTTACATTTCAAATGTTTCTATTAGAAACAGTAACTTTTCATTTAACTTTCACCCAGATATTAGAACCTTTTTCTAAAATGTGTGAGTCAACAAGTGCCTCCTTTCAGTGATCTTCTGGATTCATTCTTACAGATATCAACATAGGATGAAAACATGGATGTTCTCTCCCTTTAGCAGCAGTAATTTTGTTCGAGATGCACGTTTAACCTTGGAATATAATGAGCTTTAGCTGGTATGGTACTTGACCATGCTGTAAATCAGTGTTAATAAAAATATACTATAAATAATTAACAGTAATTTAAATATTCATATGTTGTTGGGGGCAAGGCCTTTTATCAGACAGTTGAAGAAACATTACTGAACCATGATATATTTCACCAAGGTTAACCTGAACCTAAAAACGCTACCCTTGTGCATGAATTAATAAGACTTGAGAATGGCCACCAGACAGTTTGTTAACATATAACAAAAATATTACTTGATAAGCTACAACTTCAGAAATGGTTTATTCATAGGAGCAAGCTTTTAAAAAAAACACTGGAATAATTTATTTCATTTGATTCATCCTGATAACACATTTATATTTTTTTTCCTATTCTTTCTTTTTGTATCCAGGAAAGTGGTTTTTCTTCCACAGCATTGGAAATGTCACCTCAAATTGTCACATTAAGTTAGAATTGCTCCTGAGCCAAATGATCCTGTATGTAATTGCAGAAACAGTCTCCCTCATGTGACTTTAGGAACTGTGGTTTCCTCTTCTGAAGGTGTTCAGATACGAGCTTTACCTCTGGATCTGAACGGAAAGCCAGTATTGAGCATATGCTGTCCTACCCATATGCACATGTAACTTGATATTTACATGATCCATACCCACAGTGATAACACTAAACAAAAACCTCTGAGTCTAAATATAGGAGTGATGCTGGAACAAGATTTTTGCATTTCCCTTTATATGTAGCTTTAGTAAGAGACTCCCATCCCTGGGTGCAGATGCAATACTGACAATGAACTGGATTCAGTGGTGCTATTAACCCCCTACTATGAAAATGAAATACAAAAACATTTTTAATTGCTTTGAAAAAACCACAATGAGCTAATAATTCTCTTTTTAAAATATGAAATACAGGAAGTAAAATTTTATAAATATGAAAAGCCAATGTTCCAATAGCATTAGTAGTTAATTTTAATTTCTCACCTGTAATATTGACTAGTCAAGCTTTATCTCGTTAAATAAATGGTCTGCTGCTTTTCAATTCATATTAAATTTATTTACTAAAGTATACAAGACAGACTTAGCAGTTAGAGCAAGGAGCCATAGTCAGCCAGGCCACCCTACGAAACCCTTGAATAGTGGACTTCTATAAATGAAACCAAAGAAACAGAACACCAAACTCAAAGAAACCATTTCATGCACTGAAAAATATGATTTCTTCATAATACAGTTGAAGAGGACAAGCAGTAATAAGTGTAGTCAGGTTTCCAACAAGGAAATTAATCACAAATGCCACCTCAAATGAGTGGTCCAGTGCAGTTCAGAAACTTTGCTCTAGTTCTTGGCATTTGACGGTGCTGTGTTCATGCCCTAGTCCTGCACATGATGACTTGGGGCCAAAAGGTCTGAAACTCTTACCTCATTACAGGAGGGACTTTATTCACCTCTTCACAGTACAGTGCTTTAATAAGACATTTAAACACCTGCTATAATGCAGGTATGGCTGACTGATGTCCAAAAATAGCTAAAATGGGATTTGACATAGTTTATCTGTTGGGCATTTTCAAAACAAAGGATGTCTGCTAAGCTTTTCACAGCAGATCTTACCAGGAAGATTTGGAATTGCATGTCCCTCACATTCCTTCCACAATAAGACCCCAAGTGCTATGACCTGCACAGAACACAAAGTGCTATTGTTGCAGTTCATTTACAAGTTTGCAACATTTGCAAACAGCTTCCAAAGCACCCTTCAGAAATTTGCTCTTTTTTTCATCATCCTGCAAATAAACCAACAGAAAAGCCCACACAGACCAAGTGGGAAGAAGAGCTCATGCAGAACAGCTGTCTCCAGTCAGGTGTACCTGGGTTCACCCTGACAGCTTGGCAGCTTGGCACCACTTCATATGAACACTAACTAGGGACTTCAGCTCTTCTTCAGGAATGGAGGCAAATCTTTCCTCATCTGTCATTCTTGTTTATACATTTCTGTCATTATTATTTGTTCCATTATTATTGTTATTTTAGTCCACTGCTAAAGAACAACTTAATAAAGGAACAGCAGACCAAATATCAGGTTTTGGACTTTCTAATGCTTCTTCTGTTTCCCAATATGTGTAGTAAGTGTGTAGATCTTCCCTACTTGGTATGAATAGAATTAGTATATGGTTTGCACAAAGAGAGATAGAACATCCAGATTTCATTCCTGATTTTGCTACACTGTTGGGCAAAGTACTACCTGTTTCAAACAACCCACCATATAACAGGAATCTTTAAAGTAGCAACTAACAAAGATGAATTTTGGAAGTGTTTTGAGATCCCTGAATGACCAGTGCAAGGGGGAGAAAAAAAGTGCACCACTGCAGGGCAAAAAATGACAGCCATATCGATACAGGAGTGTCATTTTTTGTAATAAAAACAAAAACAATAAAGGAGGATTCTGTTACTTCTCTTGAATGGTTATAAGGTATTTGTTCCCAGAATTTATGTGGGAAGATCACAGCTATCCTGACAGGCTTGACTTTCACTGAACTAATTTTTAAAACATAGGTGGGTTTCAAAGATCACTTTTTAAATTCGGGTAGGGAGTATTTCCAAGTTCATCTCCTGAACCTCTGACACACCCTTTAAGTCACTTTCCTGGTACTCAAAACCACTGTTAAGTCAGTCCTCTTGTAATTACTGGGTAGCCACTGCCTCAGGATAAATCTAATAGAGTTTTTGCCACTGTCATATTAAAACTTACCTATCAACTCACTGCACAGCTTTAGCTCTCCCTAAATATGTACCTGGGAGGGAATTTATGAGCAGGAATTGCATTTTGCAAAATGATTAAAGTTACCAAACATCCATAAAAAGTTGCAGTTGTAGATACCATTTTTTTGAAAGTCTACTTAATTTATGAGAGGTGGAAGGTTTATTGCCATTTAGAGTCTACAGTGATGCAGCAATTTAGCATTTTGCTGAAGCTGTACACAGCTGCTGCCTCATTTATGAATTTTACATGTTTGTAAATTGCCATGTTTGTAAGTGGGGGCATCTGCATGCTGGGAAGGGTGGAGGGAAACAGCCTCTCCTTATTGTTCATTGCCTTACTGTTAAAATGTTGAGCAGGTCATGTTCCTTCTAACAAGGCTGTGAACCATGCAGTGAGCTCCAACACTTGCTTAAAAACAGAACATCCCTCTCTCTTGTCCTATCATCAGGCATCACAGTAAGACCTTGCTTTATCTTCTTCATATCCTCCCTTCAGATACTCATATATTAATAAGATGTCCCCCAGTATCTGCAGCCTAAAGTCTGCTATGTCATCAGGTGAAAGGTAGTACTCTCACTGTTTACTTGCACCTACTTCCTGGTGGGAATTGGCAACCTTGTAGAACATCAGGTAACGAGAGCGTCTTTCCACACTTAAGAGATGTACACATCAAAAGCTAAGCTCTTACAGACCAAGCTTTTGACTCCACATCCAGATCAGTTCCTTCCTCACTGGGAGGCAAATTCACCCTGACCCTTCCACAAACTTGGACAGAGACTGGAGAGTTTCAATTAAACAGCAATTTAAAGCTACCAACACTGTGTTAAAGAAAGGCAACAACAACTGAAATTGAGTCAGTGTAAACACTGGACATGGAAAATGGGCAAATACCTGTTTGCAAAATGTTTTTCTTATTATTGCTTTAGAAGGTTTATTCCCATTTGCAAATTGAGCCATGACATTGGACATAAAATATCTTGATCACCATCCACATCCCTACAGCTGCTTTCCATACAGTCTGCAGCTTGTTAACAATTTGGGTTCTGACAAGCATGACCACTGCCATGTGCTCATCAGAACCGAACACTGAAACTTCCAAGATCACATTATTACAATGAACAGGTCTCCATGCTAAGAGCTGTGCAATAGAGTACAGAGATGCTTTACCTATCTGCCTATCCTTCTGTCATCAATAATTCCTTTATCTTGTGTTAATTTTTTTCATTTTACCAAGTTAGACTTGTTTATAACTGAAAACTAATCAAACACATTTTGATTTTTCTCTAAGAAAGCCAGCATCTCCTCCTTAAACCTTATAATTTTCCAGCTTGATTGAATTCTATATTGTGTTTATGATGTAATTTTAAAAATCCCTAAAAAACCCCAACCCAAAACTTAAAAAGCTCTTTTCATTACTTCTGAGTTTCTTTTGTGACAGGCAGTGTTTTATCTATGGAGAAGACTGGAGTTCCTGTCAATTGTAATAAAATCCAAATGCTTCTTAATAACTGGAGTCAAAGGGAGCCACAACAATGAGGAATTAGAGATTAGCAGCCGTAATCATGGACTAATTGAAATAATAACCTATTAACTGGTGTTTTGGCAGTTCTAGCAGACACAGGAAGCTATTTGTAACCAATGCTGGCATTACTAAGCATATACATTTTGCCTTAATGAAATCTTTGCTTTACCAGGAAGAAACTTCACACTTTCCCTTTCTGTGAGAAACTAAATGCCAGTGATTAGCATTTTGTAAAAGTTTCACAATCAGGGACACATCTCATGTGAAAGAACTACAAAATAGCTATTTAAAAAAAATACGTCTTTGCTCTGCAGCTGTAACAGACACAGAGATGTAAATTCTTGCTTTGTAAGCAAATTATTTTGTTGTCTTAGTTTGTTTCCAGAGTAGGTAGATATCATATCATTAAGATATAGCACATTTAAGTAATTAAATAAATATTAATAGAGTGAGCATTAACATGTCAGCTTCAAAAAAGCAGCTACAGGGAGTGTTTGCAAAGGTCACCCCTTTTGAGGATGCCCAACAGCGTCACTGCTTTCCAGTTTACAGCATGGGGTGATTTACTCTGTAAGGGATGCCGTTGCCATTGCAGAGTCCCCTGCAATGCAGAAAACACTTCTGTCATTGACAGAAACTCAGCATCTGCCTGTCTTTCATTCCCCACAAAAGGACCAGGCAGATGTTTGAAGAGTAGATGTGGGCAGTGCCCCAGCTGTGCCAACAGTCCATACCCAAATAATTCACTTTGTCTACCTGTGCGAAACATGGGACCTGTTCACTACTGCAGCTGATACCAGAGAAGAAAGACTTGGCAGAATTAAACTCTTCAAAAATAAACAATCCTTGGAAACAAAAACCAGAGGAAATTGCTAACATTTACCTCAATAATTTTAGAAAGAGACTGAGCAGCAGCACAAGCTCTCCTGCAGAATATTTGTGCCAGAGTGACAGTCTTGCAGCCTGAATCTGTAGACTAGAGCCGCATGTGATGTAAATGTTGTACATCATAAAAATCAATGGTTCTTTTGCTAAGTGGTCAATATTTATTTAACTTTAGCATTGTTTAATTCAATGTATCAATTAAAGATAGTGTAATGTCTGTTTGGTCCCAAGCTGCTGTTTCTGTTTGTCGTTACCTCATCTGTTTGATATTGCTCATGTCTTTAAATCTCTGCTCTTTTGTCCCCTTGCATAACTCAAGGACAGAAGTAATTGACATGAAACTTTTAAAAATTAATTTCACCGCATATGCCACTAACAGAGAGTGCAAGTTCTCAGAATCATTTATAACTTCATGGTGATTGGCCCTGACAAAACAATACCTTAAAAACTCACTAAAGTAAATTATGGTCCAGGCAAATGGCTGGATGCGAGCTGGGCTCAAGACTTGGAGCACAGCCAGGCAAAAACAAAGTAATGCGCTTTTGATATTAATAACAGAGATGATATTGATCCGCAAGCCAGTGTCACTTCTATGCTCAGGCAAGGAGATTGCTTCAGGCATTTAGCCCACTGAAAGCCACTTTCCATGTAGGCCATTTAATTCTGTGAGTCTTTAATTATATGTAATGGAACCTAGTTAAAGGGCCAGATACCTATTTACTCATCTTGGATATGGGCTGTGATTCAGGAAGCTGTCAAAAAGGTATATAACTCAATTCTTAGATTTCAAAAAGCAGCTGTCTTTTTGTATGTTTATTTCATTTGTGTATTATTTCATCTGTGTATTTCTTTGGCTCAGAGCCTGCTGGGGATTTGTAGGCACATGGACTCAAATTATAGGATGATATTTTTCAGAAGACCTGAAGCTACTTGTCTAATCTTCCTTTTTTTTTTTTTTTGGTAAATGTCTGTCTTTTTTTTCTTCCCCACACCATAAAAGCAGCAATTAGGGAGTCGACATCTCATGCTCTCATGCTAAAACAGAGTGTGCGAGGAAAGAGACCATACAGACCTACAGTTTGAAAATACCTTTTGTCACATGTTTGCACACACCTGAAAATGTACTTGTTATGCTCAAACAAAAGTGATCAGATTTACATAAATAAGTCCCCTGCCTTAAATGTACTAGAAGAGTTTGTCCCTTAAATTTTTTTCCCCGGAGGAGGATACTGAGGAGTGCCAGGGATTGCTCATATTTTTGCTATATCCTTATCTGCTTAGAGTTCAGAATTTTCTAGGGCTATGGGAAGGGGAATGGAGCATATATGGGACTGCATCAATGGAAAACTTGGGTAACCAGTGATAATGAAGGTCTGCTGCAAAACTGCGTTTCTAATTTGGTTTCTACTTTGAGCTCCAAGCTCAAAAGTAGCAACAATTTATGTGTTAAATGTATGACAATATTTCACAATAGCAAGGTTGAGACAAAGGAAATTGGGCAGTCAGCAACTTCAGACAGCTTGTCTGTTGAGGTAATTCTACAAGGAAAGTTGCAGCTCCTCTTCCAGTGTGGAGGGTAAGTCCAACTGTTGAAGATAGAGAAAATACCAGTCCACCAACTGTTATTTAAGAGACTGAAAGTTATAAATCTTGCTGTGTGGTGGTGGTGTATTATTGTCATTCTGTATATTCTTGAGGTCAGAGACAAGAAGACAGAAACAATCAAGATTTCTGAGAAATAAATAATTGTTTTTGTTGGTCTAATGTCTAATTCAGACATTCAGGAGGCTGCAAGAAAGAGAGTCTGCTGATTTGTCTGGAGAGAACCCCTGCTACCTCTCTCAAAATGGATATATTGGTACAAAGTGAGCAAAACACCAAAAGACAAAACGTGTCAGAAAACAGTAAAAACAAAACCACTGTGCTGCAAATATTGGCAGCCAAGCATCCACAAATATACTGTCTGCAGTCAACATTAATTCAATTTAATAAGAGTAGTTGGGAAGGAGAAAGGCAAAAAGGATTTGGTGCTAAGCCAGTATACATTTTTTTCCTCTGTAATTTCTCACATTTCTCTCTTAATTTCTGAAAATAAGCAAGACTGGCCACTTACCTATTTTGGGTAGAGATGTTTGGAAACCCTCTTACATTCTCTGCTGGTTTTTGCTGCGAACCTCCCAAATTAAAGGGTTAACTCACTTTTCTATATTAAATATTTACATAAAAATGTTCAGGAAGGTGTGTGTAAATTATAAATAATGTAAAGCAGGACTGGTCTCGGTTAGAGCTAAGAGACCCAAATTGTATCATCATAATACATTATTCACATATAATGCATCTATTCTCCTCCATTAGTGTTACTAGAAAAAGCCCCTGAGTGCTTAACTTGAATTTTGAAGAGTGTAATAAATGTGAGATAAACAAATAGCAGTGGGGATGCATCTGTAGTTAAACAAGTGTAAATTAGCGCTCAGCCTAATTCCTCCAAACTACATGTAGGACAAACATGATGCTTTCCAGAAACAAAAGATCACTTACAAACTGCAAAAAAACCCCAAAACCCCCACAATACATCCAAATTATTTGATACAGTTTCCTCTCCATTGCCCTCCACCCTCACCCCCCAAAGACAAAAAAGGCTTCATGGAAATCCAAACCCTGGATTTTTCTGATCAGTCTGTGAGCCAAATTGCAGTGGTAAGGGAAACATTTCCAGACACAAAAAGAAAGGCAGGAAGGAAGAGAAGGTGGTCACACCAGCTGAGAATGTGGAGGGAAAGCAGATTCGGCAGATACTTGCTGGCAGGACACATCCTGCGACAGGCACTCTACAGTAAAGGGTCTGGCTTCCTGCAAACTCAGGAAAGCCACCCCTTTTTGTGCCCCATGTTTTCTCTTCAACAAAAGAGCACTTTCTCCCTAGATCCCGAAAAATATCAGCTGCTGAATACTGTGAGCTCGAGAAGTGATTAATAATTTCCCACTTAATCTCAGCTGTAGAACAGGACTGCACTCAGCAGCAGTCACTGACTCCTTGAACTGGTTTTGCCAGGTGTTTCCTGGAGCCTCAAGCTTCTGTTTCTTTTTCACATGGATTTGTATAACTGCAATGTACAGAATTGTTCTGGTAATTATTGGGGCAATTTTTTTGGTTTTTTTGTTTT
>VXAD01013339.1:312723-392111 GCA_013399195.1 Dicrurus megarhynchus
TTTTTTTTTTTTTTTTTGGTAAGTGGAGCGTTTCCTGGGCCTGAAAAGTGTTTAGAGATCTCCAGGTGAAAATGTTATAGTAAGAACACAGAATATCCTCATTACTAATTATCAGTGCAGTGCATTCAGTCCAGCAGGGCCTAGAACACTGCACTGTGGTGCAGAGCTCAGGTTCCTCTCAGAAAGGCTTCATAAATATTACTTGTTGCAATGAGAAAGTCAAGCACTATGTGAATAGTGTTACTGCTATTCTGCAAGGCTTTTTAAAATACTTATTGCTGCTAACTATAGATGTTCGAGTTTAAGAAGTAAGCACTGCTCCCAAATGCAAAGTTTGAATGACTTTTGTTTGGCAGGGAATTTTGCTGTGAGGATGAGACTTAAGGCAGTGGCATAGTCCTTTTGCTTCCTTCCTTCAGAGTTCAGAGGACCCTTGCTAAAATCACAAGATTTATTATTAGTGCAAGGAGAATGAGAGTAAAATGGTTGCCTGGCTAGTGGCATATCTTCAACAGATAACATTTCCAGGACAAGGGAACTGTCTTAAGAGTGAGTTGGGGGAAAAAATATTTAATAAAGAATCTTTAATGAGAATTTTTAATAGCATTATGAGTTACATTGTAAGCAATTATTAGGTCTTGTGCTGAAAAACTGCACAGTGATGAACATGCAGTTGACAAATGGATTTCCGCAGTCATCAGAAGAGTAGAAAATTCAGTAAAATAGAAAAAAAATGTTGTGTCTGAATGCAGCTCTTACTTGCCTGTTGATTCTATTCAGTGTCTACTAGCATGAGATATGAGGATGGAAAACGGAATGTAGATGATGAACGTCCTTCAGGTATGACAGTAAGGAGTAAGGGGGGTGGTTCCCAGTGCTTAGACATGCATCATCTCCACACCTTTCCAAAAAATCTCTTTGATGCCATATCAAAAATCTTTATATGTCATGGAAAATCTTCAGAGTCAAGAAATGTCTCCAGAAATCCTCAATAAATTTTAAAGCATTGATCCCATCTGTACAAAAGAGCAATAGAAATAACAATATTAAAAAAGCTAATAAAGCTTCCCAAAGAGCTACTGCAGAACTATATGAAGGCCTCAGCCTCACCATTTTTTCAGTGCTACAAATTGGTTTTCTAGGTACTTTCAAACTGTACATTCCTCAGATGATGGGAGTCAAACACATATACTTCGGTAAAATGTCTAGCACAATGGAACACAAATTGCAAGCAGGCTACATGTATGTTAATTTAAATATTATTTAACAGCTCTATGATATCCTAAAATATACCCCAGGCAAAGCCTAGAGAAAAAACATGAATCACTGGAGAAAGTGGTCTTCAAATAGAGAACATTTTTTCCCCTATTTATTTTCCTCTATTCATTAACATCCAATTAGCTCCTGAGCCCTTTCCGTAGTGCTGAGCATTGCTTTACAACAAAACAAAACAGTATTGCAAAACAAAACAACAAAGAACCCTAACCCCAAACAAAACCCACAGTGTAATTAATTAATATAGAGACAGATTCACAGAAAAGCTGAAAGCACAGTCACAGCAACAGAGAAATCCCCTGAAAAGCTACTGAGACTCAGTAAAGCTGCTGCCTGACTAGAACATGTTACAGCCCATGGGGACGGTGACGGTGGCCATCACACAGATTTACTTTGCAGTCCAAGATCTGGCAGATCCACTGTTACAGCTTCTTTCTACTCCAGAAGATTTCCCTGGCATTCCTGTGCTGATTAAAAAGTGTCCATGAAATTAAAGCATGTATTTGTGCCAACAAGGGACTGTGTGTCTGTGTGTAGCTATGAAAAATTACCAAAATCTCATTTACTAATAGAGTTTAAATAGTCATTTAACAAATTAAGCAGTATTTTCTCTATCAATCATTGTGATTTCTCAATACATTCTTTGTTGTTTTCTTCACTCTTCGTTATGAAATCTTGGTCTCTACTTTACTAAAGAATTTCATAAACAAATTACAAGAATTACTTATAAACAGCCTGATTTAAAAAGATGTAAGGACGACTGTAAAACCACTCTAGTTCTATTATCCTGCTAAAATTCACTAAATTATTACATTAAGTGAATTTATAGAGTTGCATAAAATAAAAAGGTGATGAAGAAAGAAAGATTTGAGGCCCTCATATCTGAAGATAATTTCTCCTGAAAAAGGCTAGGTTAATCTCCTAAAAATTTTTGGTTTTGCTTATGTTCTCTAATGACACCCATCATTAGCAAATTTGCTTTTTTTGGTCCTATTTCCATAAACAATTCACTAGAAATAGAACTAGTTTTTTTAAGCTCAAACACTTCCTTGAAATATTTGCATCCCAGTCTCCCACTGGAGCAGGACACAATATTCAGATCCTGAATATTGACTAAAAAAAAATGGTAAAAGAGCTGATTTTTTCCTAGTTTTTGGAAAGTGCTGTGTGTAAAGAACAGCCTGAAATATGAAAAATCATGTGATTTTTCACAATTACCTCATTGCAAACAGATGAGGATGTTAACTACTGGTACAAAGAAAAAAATTTTTTTTCCAAAATTTCCACAGGAATAATATTACTTGTGGGTATATTTATATGCTTATTTAATGTGATAGTATCCCTTTAAGTAAACTTGTCACAGAAGATTTATTTTTCTCCCTGTTGTCTGAGACTACAGCGTGAGGAGCACAAAAGGTCCAGTGCCCAGGACACAAACCCTGGAGGCTTTGGCTAACAAAGGGGCTGACAAGGAGAGACTGGTTGACAGTGAGTGAAGTGTTCAAGAGATCCTTTTGTTACACATAGCAGAAACATAAACAACATTTGATTCAAAGAAATTAGGAATTACGTGAGCATCAAAACCACTGAAATTGCAGTGTCTGAGTGCTGGAAAAGGTGGTGGATATCAACCATTTAATTATTTCCAAATACTTTCTCAAATATCTAGAAGCAATGACTCAGTTTTATGCCACTTTCATAGAAACCTGTTTCATTATTTTCTTAAATTTTTAAAAAATTTTTTTTCATCTTTCTCTTCTGTTTAATGAATAAGTCGATTTTGAATATTAGGTGAATAGTCCTTGCAACTGAACACAAAGGGGAAATGATGCAGACAGCATTATGGTCTTGCTTCCTCTTCTTGCATTAGGGTGGAAATTATATGCAGCAGGGATTACACTTTGTTTAAAACTGTGCCTCCATCTCTAAAAGAATGTATTATACAAATCTTCTAATGTTGTTGAAATTCCCCAAAACTTGATTGTGTCAGACATAATGTGGCAATGAGGCTCTTATCCCTACCTTATGCTGAATAAATATCCAATATCAGGGAGTATAACCTTGGAAAAGTATACACCAGGGAATATCCCTCACGTCAATAATTCATTGTGCTGTTGGTGGGAAGGTGCATTCAGTGAGCCCCTGACATTACACAGAATACATTAATGCCCATGCAGCCCCAGCCTGAGGAGTGGGGGAGAAGGAGAGAGCACAAGGGGACAGACTTCCCTTCAGGCCCATTAGAAAAAAAACACCTCGGAATTATTCAAAGTAGCACTCTGTCTACAGAAAGCAAACCAAACAAGGCTCCCTCCTTACCAATTCCATAATCAGGATTATTTGAGAGTGAGAGCATGTGAAATACAAATCTTTACACATGCGTGTGAGACAGAGAATTGTCTTACATCTTCCAGCTGTAAGACACAGTCTGAGCTTCACTGATCCAGCATGGACAGAATAGAATACACCGTCGAGAATCAGGAGTAACATGCTGATGAATGAGGTCCCCAGAAGTCCACATATTAATTCTACTAATTTTAATTCAAAAATCAATACATCTGGGTTCAGTGATGTTTCTATAGGCAAAAATGCAGATGGTATTCAAATGAGATCAAAAGAAGTAAGATAATTTTCTGATAGTATGTATCTGCCTTAAAGATGATTGCAATTTAAATTATAGACAAATTGGTAATAGATTTCAATATAGTTTGGGGTGTTCTTCATTCCTATTTGCTCTTTTACTGTTATGGTTTTAATGATTTAGCAGAAGCAGAAGAATAACTAAGAAACCCAACAGTCATTATCTCGAATAATGAGAGTTTCTAATGCAAAATCAATGTTTGTTATAATGAAAATAGGTTCCTCAGCTCCTGCAGGGATATGTACAATTCTTTTTCACTGTTAAATAGAATGTGATTGCTTATTTTCACCAATATAATGAACATTTTTATTCAGGAGTAAAAATAAAATGTCAGAATTTATTTACTTTTATTAAGCACATATATTTAACCAGAAGCTCCCACCATATGACTGAAGCCGAGCAAACTGGGAATAATTTTCTGTGAAATTTCAGAAGCTTGAGGGAGAAGTGCAAAATTTCCAAAAAGTAATGAAAAAGCTCACTCTGGGGAAAAAATAGTTCTGTTCAGATGGTTGAGCAAACTCTTAATTTGTTATGTCAAATGAACCAAATTCAAAAGCTAATAAAAATATCTTAAGCAGGCTTAATGAAGTAAAACAAACACTTCTTTCATACCAACATATCAAAACCATTTTCAATGCTGAGGAAATTATTATCATAATTATGACTTTGATCATTATGATTTAAAGTCAATGCATGTATTTATGGTCATTTTTGATCTCTGAACATTGGGAAAAGCGTTCACATTAATTCTTCCAAGCTATGTTCTATCAAATGTCCAAATGATCTAAAAGAATGCATGGGAACTCAGAGGCTTAAATGCTTCATTTGGAAACATTGTATTTCTCCGTAGTTCTCTTTGGCTTGGTTTTCATGCAATGCCGAAAAGGTGTAAAAACCAGAACATTAACAAAGAAGAAAATGAGCAGCAAAGCTGCAAATACCCTTTGAAATTATTTCTTAGGTGGTTCTTTGAGTAACAGGTGAAGAAAAAGTTCTCACTGGAATAGAACTACAACTGCAGCAGATCAGCATGTGAATGCACGGGTACTCACAGTAAGAGGTTCGGGGTCTGTGAAGGGTTTATGATCTCAGTTTGCACCAATTATTCTAGTACTGCTATCTTGAATAATTCCCCTTTTTTTTTGGCAGCTGCAATCTCTAAGGGTGCCTTTTGCACAAATGACATGACAAAATGTATCATTCAGGCATCTATGCATAGGAAGAATATCTTAGAGTGATACAAATGTTTAGGAAAAATTTTATCTATCTTGTCTGGGTGCCCAGGCAGGTCTTGAGATCCTTGAGCATAGGCAGCAAACACAGTCAAAGCAGGGTGACCTAGAGCAGGCTGCTCTGGGCAGTGTCCAGTTAGCCTTTGTTCTTGTCCTCTTTAATGTTTTGTAATTTAATTTGTTCATGAGGCACAGCACTGTTTGAAACCACAACAGTCTTATCTTTGGAAGTGCTGACTGAAGAAAGTCTTAAGCATAACTGGTGTGAAAATTCAGCAAATCCTACTGTTCAATAACAAAAAAAACTGAAGAGAACATGTATACTTATTCCATACTGTTTGCAGAGGCTATGTCGATATGCAGAATTGCTTCTGGACTGCTGTACTCTTCTGGAGCAATAGCACTTATGAACCAGTTCAACCTCAGCTGCAAGCCAATCACTTAATTATGAAGACTCAACAACTAGAATTAGACCAAGAATTTCCACAAGGATGTTTTCCCTTTTGTGATTTGATAAAGCTGTCCCTTTCCTTCTTACTAATGACAATTTTCAATGGATATTGGAGAAATGGAACTCTATGTGGATGACTTATAAATGAAAAACAAATTGCAATCCACAGAGGCATTTGTAGAAATAAACATAAGAGTTCACGAGCAAGAAACTCTTACTGGGAACTATTTTGTGCTTATTTAGTAAAACACAATGTTAATTTTATGTCAGACAATTTCAGTCACAGATAAACTTTACAGGTCAAACTTGATGGTTTGTTCTCAAGACTGATAAAAAAACATTAGAAAAATATTTTCAAGGAAGAGTATTACTTAGGTATGATTTTGAGCAAATCATCATCTGCTCATAGGAATGATCCAGACAGAAGTAAAGGCTAACTTCTTCTATTACTCACTGTGATGTATTTTTACATTTTCAAAGTAACTGTGATTGGTATTAAGAAGAAAACTGTAACTTTGCCTACAATGGCAGAATTCAGATCATTAGAATAATATATAACTAACCAAGAAATGCAGTTATGCAGGAACTTTCCCTAATTTGCATATTCTTTGCAATGAAGCATGCAGGGCCCCACATTATAGAATCTGTACACATTTGCATAAGCTGTTCCATTGTGGTGCATGCTCATATATGTCTTTCTGAAACAACTTTGATGATTGAAAAGTATTTTAATTACAGGATACAAGTTACCAGCGTTGCACTATATCTGCTTTAATTATTACATAAAGCATATGAAACAGTTAAATGTCTCTGCCATATAGCAGATTTGTTAATAAATGACATACATAGAAGAAGGGGCAGTGTTTCAGAAGACTTAAAGAAACATTCCTAAGGAGCTGGCTGGTTCCTGACTAAATACCTGAAGTACTTTAGGAGAAAGAATTTCTTAGTAATGCTTCAGGTGGCGATATTTTAAATGAATGGTTTTTCCTAATATTATTCATCTTTGTTGTTGAAAGCATACATTTCAGTAAGAAATGGGACAAACCAAGACTTATAACCAGGAGTGATATTTGCAATACAATACATGAATACACTTCAGAGTGTAATACCGAGGCAGTTTTCCAACAGAACTTGGAACAAACATGCATAACAAAAACTGAGCCTTTCTTGAAACCTTTAGTGTAGAAGAACAGCTTTTCTTCTCTTCTTTCTGTCTCTTTAGAATTTAGGAGTTTGGAAATCCATGCTGAATCTTTTCCAATATGCAGGTGTATTCGCTGCCAGCTGAACTGAAGGCCCAATCAGCATACATAAACCTTGCCCCTAAGCAGTCTGTACTGGTTTATACGGAGATCAGGATTGCTTTGAATTACACATGCAATCAGAACATTTCATAGAGCAAATTGTGGTCATTTTGACAACTATATAGCAAGCTTAATTTCAGTCCAAATATACATGATATTCAGAAATACAATGAGGTGATTTAACATTTTAAAAGAGCAGTATATAGTATAAATTAGTAGAAAAATCATGACACTTACAAACTTGTTCTAAAGATGTATTGTTCCTTTTTCTTCAGAAATAAACCCCCACCCCCACAAAAGAAAAACCAACACCACACCACCTCCAACCCACAAATTTCTATTAAGAATAAATTAGCCACTAAAGAAGAATTCCACTGATATACAATTCATACCAGAAATCTATTTTGAACTTGGAAAAGGAAAGCAGGGAAAAGAGGGAAGGAAAGTAGGAGGAAAAGAAATATCAACACTGTTTTTCAGCACAAATCCAAAATACAGTCACATACGAGCTACTGAGAAGAAAATTAACTTTACCTCAGCCAAAACCAGCCCGCATAAATGTTGAATCAGTAAGGGATCAAATTCCAGAGAAGAATATGTAAGATAGGACATACTGATTTGTAGGACTTACCATGTCCTTTAGCAATGATAAGGCTGCTCTCAACTGCACAGCTCTCATATGAGAAACATCAATGGTTTTTCATTAATTTCTGCTACAGTCTGTCACTTATCCAGTATCTCCTTTCAATTAAACATTTGTGTCAAAGATCTGTGTTTAAACACATAAAACCTAAATTTGTTTTATAAAACTTGTTATCTGGAATTATGGAAAATTTTTCACATTTTGATTGATGCAACATCATCATCATAGTCTGATTCATCACTCATCACTTTATACTCCCACCAAAAAGGGTTAAAAGCTGTCCCTTTCCAAACATATACTACCTGACCTTTCCATATCTACCCTGACAAATTTTTAGATTTCTGTATTCCTTAAAATGCACCATGATTGTAGCTGGAATCTTCTACTTTCTTTAAACTGTGTCTTCCCAATTATTTATTTAAGAGCTGTGTAGATAAGCTCTCCATTCTCACCTAGATCAGTGATAAGAGAGGAAATGGCCTTTTTAGAGTGTCTCTGCTTTTTAAAGCAGATAGAAATAATAAGGTTGACAAAGAAAAAAGGAAAATTAGGCATTATGAGGGTAATAACTTAGAAAGTGTCAGATTCAGAATAATTGAATCCAATGACATTTAATGCTACGGAAAACAATAGCAGCAGCCTAGCCGCCCATCTGATTCATGTCTAGTTCATGTTTAACAAAACAAGGCTAAGGGTCATGCAGTCATGAGTCCCATAAATAACCTGTTAATGGGATTTCCAAACAAGCTGTCCTCAAAATGGTTTTTCGTCTCACAGAAAGAATATTAAAATGCAAATGGATTCGGGCTGTGTCCTCATAAACAACCATGTTCATTTAACCTCTGACCTCAGCGTTTAACTGCCCATTCCAGCAATTTGTATGGTATTAGCCACGACATGCCACTCCAAAGTGCTAACTTTGAGAAGAAAGGACTAAATGAATAGATTACTATCTGTGATGCCCAGTTAACCATGTCAAACGGACTTAATAGGCATAAAAATATTATTTTAAAACTTGCCTTTAGTTAGTTGACATTTTTTTTCTACAGGAAAAAAAGGTGCCAAGAAAGGTGCTCTGAAACACTATTGATTGCACAGCACTGTGTGCCAGCGCAGCAGATCAGCTGGAGTGTTTTGGCAGAGACTGCCATGCACTGTCACCTGCCTTCACCTCCCTGCTTCCCTTGGCCAGCTACCAGGACCACTTGGTGAAGCACTTTGTATTCTACAGCACTATGTCCAGATTTTCTTGACCTTTTTCTGTAGCAGGATATTCCAGCCATTCCCTGCAGCATCTTCAGTCACATTTTTAGAGGAATGTGGCTCTTTTTCTTACAATATTGAAAGGAGCCCACCTGCCTGACATGAATAATGAAAAAATCATTCTTTGTTCAAATTCAGCCACATCTCTCCTACCTGATAGTCCTCATAGGTCTCAAGGGGAGACCTTCAAATGGCCTATGGGAGCTTGCCTGACCATGGACAACGTCAAATTAAAACCGCAACAAGCAAAATATATGGTAACTGTTCCCAGTTAAAAGTATCATGAAAATCACAGTAAATATCCCCTCAAGCCAAATTAAAGTGTGAAAGATGCTCTTAACAACTTGGTTTTAAAGGAAGCAATTCTTCTTTGAAAGCACATCACTTCTGAGAAAAGGGTAAGAGTCCCTTTGCAGTGAACTGTCTGTTCCAGAGGGAAAGGAGTAGTCGAGATTTCAGAGTACTCTTACCTGACTGGGTGTCTACATTTTCTCATCACAAAATTACTATTCCAAAATACTCACAGCACTTCAGAGTTTATTAGAAATTTGTAATTTCTAGAGAAAACCGCCACAGCTGAGACTGGATCTAAAAGTTGTTTCAAAGCTTGCTGCACAACAATGATGAGAAGGAAATAATCTGAAAAATTTAAAAGTGTTTAAAAAGGAATGATTATTTTCATGTTTGCTAACATTGGACAATGCCCAATGATACTCTCATTTGATTATTCACCTGGACTGATTTTTCTCATCAGTTTTGGATTTAGATTTTTTCTCAATAAGTAAATCCCTTCCCGCAAACAGTTTTCAAGGGCACAGTTTCAGGTATCGCTCATTGCAGGTTGCTGATTTGTCTTATTTTGCTCACACTTATTGGCAGTAAAGTCTCTGAATACCAGAGTTTCAGTTGTTAACACTTTGTGGAATGCGTCCACTTTCTTGTCCAAGAAAACTCTAAGTGATGACTTCTGTTCTAGAAGACGTGATAACAGGTCTTTTTATCTCATCTCTTATTGACTTGTAATTTTCTTTTTGCATATTAAACTCTGAAGGAAAAGAGAGTAGAGGCCTTAGACTGTTCAGTGACCCTCCCATCATGGTGTGTATTAAAGATTTATGTTTCGTTAGCCATACCACTGGCTTACACAGGACCACTCCTTAAAAGTTAAATCTAAGGCCAGAAACATTTAAACTGCAAACTTTTTTTCCGAAAGAGGCTGAAAGCCGAGTCATTAATGCTGCGATCGGTCTAATCCAGAGCATTTGTTGCCACTAATTATTATGGACAAGCCTCTTTATTGAACCACATCCTTTTATCAACATTAGGATGCATGAGCCCAGGCTGTTGTTTTAAACGCACTCATTAACCACACAAATCAGCCCTGTTGACAGAGCGCTTTTGAATTAAGCATCAGACTGTAGTCATTGGACAAGGAGCAATTTATAATGCCATTAGCAACACTTGCGAAGGTTACAGGCATCAAAAATTGTTCAGCCGTAATTATTCTTAATGGACACAAGGAATAAACTGACGCAGGACAGCTTTTTCATTAGCTTTCAATCAAGCCTGATGGCTTTGAGAAATGTACAGTAAATGCATTTTGGGAAGAAATAATGATGTTGCAGCACCTTTCACTGGAAAATGCTCTCATTTCAGAACTTAACTTTTAATAACCTTAATTTGATATAATTAAAAAATATTATTTGCTTTGAAGATTTTGCAACAAATTGTTCTGGCTGCTGTTTAACCGTTTTTCAAGTGTTCATCCTAAACATGAAAAGAAAAAAGGATGAAAATCTTCAGATGCTTCAGATTCTCATGAAAAGCATTAGACTTTCAATTTCCTAAAGCCAGAGTAATGAGGACAGATTTTTAAAGTGAACTCAGAGCACTTACAGAATGAAAGAAATTTTATAAAGTTTATCTACCCCAAAAAAGCATCAGCATATACACAACATTTTCCATAATATTCAGTCACAGATTCAAAAACAGGTGATCTATCACTTTGTCACAAGTAAAATGGTGAAAAAATACTTTAAAAAAACCCAAAAAACAAAGAAACGAAACGAAACGAGAAAAGGGAAGGGAAGGGGAAAGGGAAAGGGAAAGGGAAAGGGAAAGGGAAANAACACAACTTAGTTTTAAACAGAGTTTGATGCATTTAAAATCACATTACTACATTTCTAAAAAGCAAAAACCTTCATAAATCGGTCCTCATTTCATAACCCATCACAGCTGCTATTATCAGTCCATGTCTGTCATGTTTTTGTAACAAGGGTCTTTCCAGACACATTGAAGATATTGGCCAAATAGACTATTAGTCACATCTGACTCAAGCCTTAAAACCAATCAGAAGCTCTTCTGGTCTTTAGCACTACATGTGTTTTAGCTCATAAGTTTCTGTATTTTTACCCTGAGATCTCTTCACTATTTTTTTCCTTACACTTTCGCAGACCAAAGAAAAGAGATAATGAAGAAAATTACTCTAAGAGAAGGCTACAATGTGGTTTACTGTCCTATGCTTGTCAGATTGCAGGTCAGGATAGAAACACAGAAGTACCTCTGCTGCTTAAGCAGGCAAACATTAACTGTAGCACCACTTTGCAGGTGTGTGTGTCACACAGAGCAACAGAAAGTAGATGCTTTTAAAATATTGTGTGCAGAGTTGCTGAGAGTATGGAATGTCTGACACGAAGGCAATGAGAGGAAATAACCCATAACTTCCGTTTCAGTCAGGAGATGCAAAGACAGGCCTTGAAATCAAATTTGAAATTGGTGGATGCCAATGCAAATTACAAACAAAGGAGGATGTTAGATTGCACCAGAATGGGAATTTAAGGGTGACTTCATATACAAGTAAATTTCAGCAGTAGTTGTACAAAATTTTACCACACAATTTGTGTTGTTTTGTGCTGTGTTTAATCATAAATGCTAGGACCAGATTATTAAACAGGGTAATATTCCTTAAAAGAAAATGTTTCTAGCATGCACACTTGAAAACAACAGAAAACAATGGGTGCAAATATGGACAGTTCAAAGAAACAGAAAGCAAACAAGATATCTAAAGTTGCTGTATTTTTAAAAATATTCATATTCCCAAGACATCTTATGATTTTGTTATCTAGTGCATAACATTAAAGCCAATTTTGGTCCAAAAAAGTTGCCATTGCAATTAACCCTTGCAATGCTCGACACTAGTAGTGGTGGCTACAAAACAGATACAAATACAATACTTATCTGTGCCTGTTAAAAACTACTACCTTACTAAAGGTTAACAGCACAGGAAAATTATTCAGGGGAAACTCTGACTTCTGTTCTTCCTACTGCTGTTTTACTCATAAAATCATAATTTTGAGTATCTACATTGTTCTAATCCAAAGATGCAGTGGAGGGGCGAAGAGGTAATACTCATATTCAGGGATTTACAGAGTACGGAAGAAGAAACTAGCAGAACATAGATCCAAACTGAAGAAGGATAAATTGTTCAGAATCTAATAAAATGTGTTTTGCTTGGTTTATAGAGGTCATGTGTATGATGGTATCAGAGCCCTAGCCTGGGGTTCAGAACACTCAAGGGGAAAAATCCATCTCTCCTTTGATCTTCCCCTTTCCCATGCTGGTATTATCCCACACTTACCCAACTGACTCCCAAATTCACAGTTTTATTTCCCCTAGGCTGCAAAATAGAAGAAGGTTTATGCTTAGCCCAGTGAGCCTCTTTTCTGATGCCACACATGCTTTCACTGATTACTTCTCTAAGAATTCTTTCTGTAAGAGACAGATGAGTAAGAGCAACACTGAAATTAGACTGAAATCTTACTGCATATATCATTAAAAGACCAGCAATGATCTTCGCTTTTGTTCTCTATTTTTAGAACAATCCATCCCACTTTTTAATGACTGACCTTGAAATTATTCCTCAAGGACATTATAGGAGTTCGTTTCTGTTTCCTTTTTTCAGATGTCAGACTGTGCAGCACAGTCCTAATCACATTCACAAATGCTATAATTCTGACACTTAGCAACATGGTCTGGCAGCTGTCCCTCTGCTATGAAATCATTTAACTAAAATGATACACTTAATGGCATTAAATCAAGGTAGCGGGAGCAAAATTCTCTGATTTTTTAATACACATGCTTACATACATACACGTATTATCAAAATGAAGTCTTGATAAATGAACCATTAGCTCTACCACCCTCACTTTGCATCTAGATTGCAGTTTCATGGCAGTTTGGAATGAACCTAAATATACACACAAAAAAATGATGTATCTGCCCCACAAAGCTATAGGAAAGATCATGACAACTTTGGTCAAACATCATGCTTCTACTCAGTTTGAATAAAATCTGCAGAATCTACAGGACTACACCTTGCAGCTTAAGCAGGTCCCTACAAAGATGTACTCACGTGAATCATAGAGTCACAGAACAGTTTGGGTTGGAAGGGACCTTAAAGCCCATCCAGTTCCACCCCTGGCATGGGCAGGGACACCTTCCACTAGACCAGCTTGCTCCAAGCCCCGTCCAACCTGGCCTGGGACACTTCAAGGGATCCAGGGGCAGCCACAGCTTCCCTGGGCAACCTGTGCCGGGGCCTCCCTGGCCTCACAGGGAAGAATTTCTTCCTAATATCTGAAACTATCTGTCATTTAAGCCAGTGCTCTTTGTCCTTACACTGCATGTTCTTGCAAATAATCTCTCTCTATCTTTCTTCTAGGCTTTCTTCAGGAACTTCATGTACCTTCAGGTACATAAACTTGGCTTTCAGCTCTGTAATCTACAATGATTTTGTTCTTAAAAAAAAAAATACTTTCCAAAGACTGATTCAGAACTTTTAAAATCCATATTTACAGTGATTTAAATCATCAAGTCTAGAATACTCATCCTTTTACCATCATGTGTTCATCTTCACTAGACAGTTCTCTTATACCTAGCCTCTTTTCCATCCTCATCATCATACCTGGCTGTATGAAAAAAAAGGCTGCTGCCCATCTCTCTTTTGCACATTGATTAAAAGACAAGCACTGAACATGTAGCAACAGGATTACTTTGAATAATTGCCTTGGTTGAGTTTATCTGGTAAAACTGAAGATGACCCCTGATGGAAAAGCCAAATGGTTTTTAATTTAGGAAGCTCATTTCAGGTTTATCTATGACTTTTTAAATATTCCATCTTTAAATAAAATTAATTATGTAGTCCGGTTACAATAATAACGTAGTATCTGATTCTAATGTTATCTTCGGCTTCTAACAATGGATGGGATAGAGGTCCTGCTCCAGTGTATCAGAAGAATGTAATGACCATTAAAAGGCGAGCAGAGATTCGTATCACTCAGTTGTTCAGTGTTATTGTTCCAGTCTCCACAGTGGAGAAACAGCACATTTCTTTTAAGTAAAATATTGCTGGGAACTCACTGCTTCAGCAATTACCTCTGAAACACATTGTTTTCTCAAAGCCATTAACATGTCAGATCATGGCAGTGCTTGACATTCAAACACGCCTTGGAGGGCTGCAATTCAATTTAAGGATCACCTCCTCTGAGCAGCCTAACCTGCAAATTTCCCAAAATCTGAGAGAAATTCTCAGGGCACATTTTGATCATGCTGCTTCCTAAATTAAAAACAAAACTGTAAGTGTTAAACATCTTTAACAAGACATTAAACCTCAGCCATAATCTAGGAAGGGTCCCTTAATGAGTAATGACATATGTTGTGAAGGCAGTTATCTCCTAATGTTCAGCGCTCAAGCAGTACAATGGAATGGCAGAGTGTGCAGAAGGGATGTATCATCACTAATGAGAGGATAATTTGAAGCTCCTCTTCTGAGAACCCCAGAGAGATTGCTGTAGGATGGAGAAGGATGCAACACTCCTCTTATCACACACTTCCAAGAAGAATGGGAAGTGAAAATATGATAGAACAAAAGCTGAGACAGAAACAGAAAATGGGCTTGGACATTGGGAGACTCCCTGAAAGGGTTATCTTCCTTTGCTCCCCAAAAAACAGTTGCAGTGCAAAGTACTCATATCTCCTTACTCTTTTCCACCTAGCTGACCACTAAGGGCATACTAGACATTGCTGTCCTAAAGGGGAGCGTGGCATGGGTGTAGGGCTGCTGGGTACACCCAACATACTGCAAAAGGAGTTGAGGTTGGGGAGAAGACCAAGAACTGATGGACGAGAGCCATGCTCAAAGGCAGAAGAAGAATCCAACTCCTCTTTCATAAAAAAAAATTAAAATAGAAAATACTTCAAAATTACATTTTGAAGTTTCTACCCTCATTGCTTAACGTTATCTTCTTCCAACACGTCATAGTTAGTTGTTATGTTGGGAAGACTATGAACTCTGCAGGGAAAAACGGTGAAAGAGAGGGGCCTTGCAGATAACAAGCAGACCTTGATGGTAGAGACAGGCAGTCAGGGGGTACACACAGGAACAAAAAAGCAGAATTGGGGAAGGGAGGAGAACAAGGGGCTTCCAGTCACAGGCAGCCCTGGGTTTGTTGGCAAGGGCTTTTGTGGGACTGGGAAGAGCAGGGAGTTTATGACATTTCAGCTGTTCCATTTGCCTTCTCATTCTAACTGAGGTATGTGCCTGGCCAGAGAGAAACACTGGGAGCTGTGATGTGTTAACAGGACAGCCTCACCTGGCTCCAAGATGAACTGCTGCAAATTCAGGTAGGTTACTCATTCCATTCTTCTTTTTCCTTCTGTAAACTGTGACTTAACAGTAGCAATGACTTTTTCAGGTGATACAAATATTCAAGGCCAATAATGGTACAGTACCCTGTAGATGATGTTTTTAATTATCTTTGCCACCCACACCTTTGTCCCCCCACATAATAGATGAAAGTGACTATTTGTTCTTGACTATTTGTGCCAGGGAAGGTTTAGAATGAATATTATGACAAATTTCTTAATTGAGCGGGTGGCATTGGAACAGGCTGCCCAGAGAAATGGTGGAGTCACCATCCCTGGAAGTGCATTTGTAAGGTGTGTGGATGTGTCGCCTGGGGACATGGGTTAGTGGCGAAGACAGTGGTGCTGGATTAATGGTTGGACCAAATGATCTTAGAGGGCTTTTAATGATTCTATGATTCTGTGTTGATTCAAAGAAATAATAATAAAATTTTAAAAACCTCAGAATTTAATAAGAAAAGTCATTCATTATGAGCAGAATTAACAGGGAAAAAGATAATGAGCCTGATAATTTTGCATACCATCTCTTTATGTGAAAAACTGTTAAAGTCCACATAACCCCCACACATTCTATTACGGATGTTTTTATGGAATCCTAATGAATTTATCTCCTGACCAAAGGGACTAGCATGCACTAAACAGCACACTGCTGTCATCCCTTTAGTCACTGATTCCTTGCTCTGCAAGACAGCTTTACACACAGAGAAGAGAGATGTCTAAATTTTTGCCTTCTCTATCTGACTGAAGGCAGAGGAGCCAGTTCTGGCCCTCCAACAGGGAAGGAATACATGGCTGAGAAGGGATAGGGGATTCAGCCAAAGCTAACAGATATTCAAACCAAAGCCTGCCTGTGATTTTATGTACTCATGCAAAATTGTCATTCCCTGTCCAGCATCTTTTTAACTTTGGTGTTTTTTCGATTGTTTTCTTTTTTTTTTAAGGCCTATCTTCAGTGATTTAAAAGGAAAGCTGATGAGGACCACTTGTAAATGCTTCTTGCATTACTGAAAAAGCCTCGATTTGGTGACAGAGTAGTGTTTAATAATCATCAATATGAAATGTGTAGCTCAGCCCTCCTCCCTTGACCCTTCCCCTCATGTAAAGACATCTGCAAATTAAGTGAATAACAATCAATTTGAGATGTTGCCATTTGCTGAAACAGGCATTACTGGTTTCTACCTGCATCTAAATCAAGGGAACTGCTTCCAGAGACAGTGATGAGTTGACACTACATTGCAAAAATTATGAAAAGTACCAGAGCTTTGGTGAACCTGTATCATGCTTACTAAACTGCAGTTGTTAAAGTTGTAAATCTGCAGTGCTTGGAGATTTGGTAGAGAAGGTCTTTTAGATGACGCCCAGCTAGCCTAATAGCCTGTCCCTGGCAGTAGGCAATAGTTTATTCCTAAGGAGGAATGTCAGAACGGGTTTACTATCTGGTGATTCTTTGCCCAAATTTGTCCCCACCTTCTCGTATTTAGTAGCAGGAGGGCTTCTTGAGCCCAAGGTCATGTGTGAAGAAGTTCTACAGCTCTCTTAATATTGTTCATGGTACATTACCCTTCATACAATGCCCTGCAGATTGCTCATGGACAGCAACAGCCAGCATACAGCCAGTCTTTTTCAGCTGCTGTTTCTGCTGATGCCTGTTTCTGCTGATGCGTCTTCCAGGCTCACTCTGTCATTTCTCACACAAAAGCAGGGTAAGGCCCCTCTCTAGCATTGGTGTCATACACTGGTTCATTCCCAGTTCTACCATGTGCTTTTTAGAGATGGTCTTTAAAACGACATAATATTTACTGTGCGGGAGGCCACAGATTTATACTCTGTTATAGCAACCATTTCCCACTTTGCTATTTCTTTCCCAACTGTTTCAAGCATTCATATTTCTTTTTTTTTTTTTTTGGTAACTATCAATTACTGATTTGACATTTCACAGATGCTAAGATAGCTAAGATAGCTTCAACAACTCAGTCCTTGGCAACAGCAAACAGCTCAGAGAACAACACTTCTAATGTGGAGTTAGGATTTTCTTTTTTAAATCAATCACTTCAAAAATTAAACTTAACTGAGTTAAAAATTGCAATACCTAGGATTTGAGGTGATTACATGAAATTCAGACTTCAAACTCACATTATTGACCAAAAGGTCTTCACCTCTGGTTTTGTCTTTTTTATTTTTGTTTTGTTTTGTCTTCCCTGGTCACCTGATTCCCCAGTTTCCTAGATGACTGTCCTACTTTAAGCAAGGAAGAGAAACTTCTTCTTTTTGCTGTGGTGTACAGCCTTCACTTCCCTCCCAAGTGGAGAAACAGCAGGGGGGCTTAAACACTCATGGGGGCAGAAAAAATGACAAGAAAACCATCTTTGTTCCAGGAATACGGTATGAGGTCACGTTACTATGGCAGCATGAGCCATTTCCCCTCTTTCTAGCTAGAACAACTTTGCCCATAGTTTATTCCCTGGGAAGCCTAATCCAGAGTTCAGGCTGGGGGTGAGGAGAGTGGGTTTAGAGGTCAAGAGCAATGTGACAATAGCCCAGTCAAGACAAAAGAAAGCTATGATATAGAAGAATCAAAGAGTCGGTTCCCCAATTGCTAGGGGCTGGCTCCTACAGAGAGGTTAGAATTTGTCCCCTCACTTTACCCTAAATTTCCTGATTTAGCTGTTCTGTGCTCAGCATACAGAAAGCTTGACAGATGAACAATAAAGATCACAGTAGAGCAAACAGTAACAGATGAGAAGACAGTGCTCACAGGAAAACTGTGGATCATGTGCCCAGTGCTGTATTGTATTTACTAGCAAAATTACTGTTATACTTACAGGCATCTTAGACCAATGCCATTACTTTCCTGCTTCATTCCTTATGCTTGTGAGTAACATACTAACAGGATAGAACTTGTCCACACAGAGGCTGCAAGCAGAGAAGCAGGAGTTTCTGAATAAACATGTGTATGTATGCATGCACCCACGTGTGTGTAAATGCTCCCGTAAAAAGGGACAAGCAGAGACTCTAAAATATTATAAAAGAGCAAGAGGTAAAATCTACATGTGAGTTAAAGCACTAACTTCATAATCCTTGAAAAAAAGAAAGAATCGTGATTGGTTTTCTTTCACTTGGTAGTCCAGGGAAAAAGAAAAGACAGACAAGAAAGTAAAGAAATTCACTATTAAAACTGACAAGAACAAAGATCTGTGAGATCAAGGTTCTCAACACTGGTCTCTACACTACAATCCTGAGAAATATTTATAAGGAAATCTGGAATTCCAACCGCAGCACAGAAATCGCAAATGACTCAGGGGAAGCAACATGTAAGACACCAAAGTGAACAACTGTTTTCTAAATATTCACAGGCATTATTAGCTCAGTTGATCAGAGCAGGGTGCTAATAATGCCAAGGTTGTGGGTTGGATCCCCATATGGGCCATTCACTTGAGAGCTGGACTCAACAATACTTGTGGGTCCCTTTTAACTCAGAATATTCTGTGATTATTTTAAGGAACTTCTGTGATTATTAGCCCAAACCAAAAGATTTACTTTTCTCTTAAACAGGGCTACAAATATTTTCATCATCCAAGGTCTGAAATATCTTTTAAATCCAGCAGCATGTCACTGAACACTTGAAATGATGAAAAGAATTCTACTAATACCCCAAATATGTGAGAACACCATAATGGCATATCCTTAACTAACAGCCCATGGGCAGTGCTCTATTTCTGGACAAGGGGGAATTGCTACTACATTACACTAAGAAACATTTCCAGTTAAGGAGGAAAGTAATGTAAGACAAATTAAATACAGTAAAGAGCTGCTGTTGAAAAGGACTGCATTTATTAAGATAAGACACTGTAGAACTGTCCACTTATGGTGCAACAGTGATTTAAAAGACCACTCTGGTCTCACTGGAGTTCAGATACTTAATTTAGGCCTTTCAGCAGCTAACATTAAAAGGACTACTTCTACCCCTCCCCCAATATTATTCCTTTAATATGTGACAATAAGGCTCATGTACATGAAGATATCCATAGCATAGCTTGAATTAAGCCATTTAACCTCCACTGAAATCCCATCAAAAAAAATCAATCCATACTCAGCTTTATACTACAGAAATTAAACCATGATTGGTACCTGAGCTAGACAGCCTTAAATTATATCAGGTACACCTACATTGTACTGTAATCATCTCTATGACTGCAGGGTAGACATCTGTAGCCTCTGGAGAATTACTGTCAAGGCCTCAGGAAAAACCTGTCCAATGCTTTTCTGTAGCAGATTAATGCAGTGAGGGATTTTTCCAGAGAGAAAGCTGGAGGTGTGTAAACTGACATAGTTCCTGGAAAAATCTAACATGCACACCTTATTTCCCTATCTGTAATGTGAAGACTGACTAGCCCTGTCCTATTAGAAAGAGATTTGGCAGCTAGAGAGATTTACAGACATAATTCCTCTTGCCACGCACAAGGTAGGATATGGGATGAAAGGATCTTGTAGCCTATTCCACAGGAAGCACCACAGTCACAAAGGGAAATGGAAATGCATCCCTGGTTCACACTACAGCACTGATATAGTCATTTACAGCACAGTTGCAGTCATGGACATTGTTCCTTTCTTGGTCATTACTGCAACTCAGTGTCTTGGTTTGACACTGGCCAAGAGCCAGGCACCCGGGAAAGTCACTCACTCAACCCTCCCCTGCCACAGCTGGGCAGAGGAGAGAAAAATTTAATAAAGGTTTCATGAGTTGAGATAAGGACAGGGAGAAAACACTCCAAGGGCAAAATAGGCTCAACTTAGAGGTACAAAGTGAATTTATTACTAACAAAATCAGAGAAGGATAATGAGAAGTAAAATAAGACCTTAAAAACACCTTTTCTTCCCCCAACCCCTCCCTCCTTCCCACCAATAGCGCAGGGAGACAGAGCATGGGGGTTTTGGTCAGTTTGTCACCCGAGGTTTTTCTTCCACTGCTCAGGGAGAGAAGTCCTTCCCCTGCTGTGCCGTGGGGTCCCTCCCATGGGAGGCAGCTCTCTGTGAATTTCTCCAGCATGGTTCCAATCTCATGAGCAGCAGTCCTGTCAAAACTGTTGCAACGTGAGCTCCTCCCACAGGCAAACAGCCCTCCCAAAACTGCTGCGGCATGGGTCAATCTTCCACGGGGTGCAGTCCTCCAAGGACAGGCTGCTCCAGCTTGGAAGCAGGGGCCCCCTCTCTCCCACTGGATCACAGCCTCCTCCAGGCACCCACCCGCTCCGGCGTGAGCACCTCCCCCACGGGCTGCGGGTGGATCTCTGCACCCCCGTGGATCCTCACGGGCTGCAGGGGGACAACCTGCTTCACCACGGTCAGCACCACGGCCTGCAGAGGAATCTTGGTTCCAGCGCCTGGGGCACCTCCTCCCCTTCCTTCTCCACTGATCTTGGTGCTTCCATGTTATTTCCCTCACATGTTCTCACCTCCTCCTCTTCTCTAGCTGGAATTAACAGTGTGCCCCACTTTGTTTTGATTTTCTTCTTAAATATGTTATCACAGAGGCAGTACCATCATCTCTAATTGGCCCAGGCTTGGCCAGCGGCATGTCCATTTTCAGAGCCATGAGGGATCGGCCCTGCCAGACATGGTGGAAGCTTCCAGCAGCTTCTGACAGAAGCCACCTCTGTGCCCCCCACCACTACCAAAAACCAGGCCATGCAAAACCAACACACTCAGTGTACTGTGAGAGGGGGATGGAATCTGGAGGGAGAATGGGGCATGCTAAGCTTTAGTGACACAAGTTAGTCACCACCTTCACATGGCATCTTCTTTCATTCTCTCATTTGGAAAAGAATGGCATAGTTCAGTTGGAAGGGATCTACAATGGTCCTCTAGTCCAACAGATGTTTGCAGCAGAGATGGAAAAGCAAAGTCTCATTTCACACCACCAGTAAGAAGAGCAAATTGCACTATGGAACTGAAGGTGAGAGGAATAGGTGGATGTTAATAGCATAGAAATTCACACTCTAAAGTGCGTAACGAAACTAACTGGATCACTAACTGGATGAGTTTACTTAGAATGAAGGAAATTCAAATTTGCAAGAACTGCTACCATTCAAACAATAACTACAGTGATAGTAGGCTAGCATAGCAATGTAAGTTCTTTAGGCCAGACATATTTGCAGGACTAAAATGCATCTTAAGGAGTCAATTGCTAAGAGTTTCTAGGCTAGACTTAGGTATTTTACTAGTTATTTAAATATTTGGCTATAGCCTTTAATTTAGATGTACCAATTGTAAACACTGGAAATCAAAATACGCAAGAGAGAAAAAAGCATGTCAGTGCTTAGTGCCAAATGGAGGTGTTTGACATAATGGTCCTTTTTTTTCTCAGGCTTTAGGACAGACAGCATTTTCCTCAAGGAAGACTGCAAAGATTCATACATATGCATCGGCAAAGTAAAGAATCTATTTTTCTTAATTCTCTATTGGAAGCTGCTAAATAATTTCCATTCTTCAGGTAGTAAGCTTCTGAAGGAAGTTTTATCATTTTCTGTAGTTGCTAAATGCATAACAGAAGGATTAAATTGGCCAAAACACTGTCTGACTAAGTTTAAAATCTCCCTCTGGTCAAGACGTAAACTAAAGATAAATTTTGTAGGTCTGGGGCCAGATTATCTTCAGAAGGATCAGATTTATTTACTGAACATGCAGGATGCATAGAAGTCGGCAGGAAGCATTTATTGATTAGCCATCGACAGCACTGTGTCACCCAAGTGCACCATATTATTGAATATGTTTACTTGTGATTCTCTAAGCTACTGTTTCCTATAAGTGAACAGTATAATGGCTTTTGGAGAGAAGCAGGACTGGAGAATATAAAGACATAAAAGTCTCTCTGACAAAGGGCCCAGGGCAGCCGTGTTCAATTCCTAAACTGAGAGAAGAGGAGATAATCCACTAATCCTGAACAGAGTAGCGTAGATCATGCCTGCCACCCAAGCACCAGGAAAGATTTCTGTACAAGAAAAGAAGCACCTTTCCCTTTGACGTCAGAGGTCATGGGTGTTATTTCATCTGGCATTGTCTGGGAGTAGTACTTCTTTTCATCATGAGCATTCTTTTCCATCCATCATTGCAGGATGAGTCTGCTGTTTTCTGAGAAGGATTTACTTTCAATTTCTCTCTAATTTTGAGGAATACAGGATTTAGAGGAAATGAAGCAATTTGGTACTCTAAGAGCCTGCTTTTATCTTTTTGTTGCATTCTGAAGTAATTTTGCTACTCTGCATTTTAATAAGTAAATTATGTCAAACTGATCTGTTCTTAAGGATGGGCAAGGCATACCCCTTACCTAAAGGTGTGTTAACCAACTGAGATAAGAACCTGCTTTAGCTAAATCCAACAAAATCTTCAAATATTCTGCTAGGTTTGATATAATTATGATATAATTAATACAGAAATCCCCTTTGCTGATGGGCACTTTTCAGTCTCATTTCTGTGCTATAGTCCCACACAGGCTTAGTTACACAGAAATATTAACTGTTCCACTTGGAAATCAAAACTTTATTCTAAGGCAATTGTCTGCATCTCTCAGGTGGCCTGAGTCATTACCCACCTGTAAAAGCTTATAGCATTGCTATATAGCAATGTATTCTATATGCTTATAGCATGTATTCTATTTAATGAATTAGGACTGAAGCAAGACTGTCAGATGGGGCAGATTCGCAGAACCATAGAAACATGGAATGACTTCGGATGGAAGGGACCTCCAAAGATCATCTAGTTTCAATGGGCAGGGACACCTTCCACTATCCCATGTTGCCCCAAGCCCTATCCAGCCTGGCCCTGGAGACTTCCAGGGATGGGGCAGCGTCCCAGTTTGAGACAAAAGAAGGGAAAAGCTCTGGAAGGAATGTCTCTGCCCAAGAAGGCAGGTTTCAGCCGCCCCTCCCCCACAGGTTCAGGAAGAAATTCCTCAGATGAAAGTGGAAAAGAAGTTATTTATTTAACAAGCAGAGTGCACGCAGGCACCGAAAAAGAATGATGCTAAATAATAAAACTCTTGCTGTGAAAAGAACCTGGTAAAGTTCAAAGTCCTTGGTAGCCGTGGCCCTGCTCTCTCTCTCCAGAGCTGGGGTTCGGTGTGGGCCCCTCCAGGCTGCAGTGTAGGGCCTCCTGGTGATGTTCTGATGTTGGTGAACAGTCCAGAAGAGAAGAAGAAGCAGCCAAAGTCCCAGGAAAACCTTTTTCCTCAGCTAATGAACGAGAAGCTAGCTAAAAAGCAAGACAATGCCACTCTTCCCTGCTGCAGAAGCAGAGAGCTGAGAAGAGAGTGAACAAGTTATCTGTGTTTTTGAACACAGCACCGAAGGAATTCCACCCCTGCCTCCCCCCCTCCGGTCTGCCTTAAAGACACAGAAAGGCACAGGATTCATGTCTGGGCATAGAGTAGGCGATAGGGGATACAGCATCATAAAGTCACCCCAAGACAGGCAGCAACAGATTCCCTCTGACCAACGAATTTCTTTGTAACATCTAATTTAAATCCTTCCCTTTTTTGTTTTAAAAACATTCTCCATTTTTCTGTCACTATCTGACTATCTGCCCATGTAAAAAATTGCTCTCCCTCCTTTTCACAAGCCCCATTTAAGTGCTGGCAGGCTGTGACAAGGTCTTCCCAGAGCCTCCTTTTCTCCAGGCTGAACATCAAACTCTCTCAGCCTGTCTTCATAGCAGAGATGCTCCAGCCCCCTGACCATCTTTGGGGCTGTCATCAAAGACCTAGAAATATTTTTATTAGCAGTAAGAACCTTTTCCCTACTAAAATAGCTTGCCTTTTTTTTTCCTTTTCTCAAAAAAAAAAAAAAAAAAAAAAAAAAAAAAAAAAAAAAAAAAAAAGGTTACCCTTGCTTTCACCACCTGCAGACAGTCCTGGCAACTGACCAAGAGTCTGAGGGTTGCATTTAATTTGCATAAATCAGAGCTGATTACAGTTACTTTCCTCATTAATACACTGAGTACTGATTAATAATCGGCAATACACAGAATGTACTGATGCATTTGCCAGGGACTGAATGCAGTTTGATGCCAGACGTTTCTAAAAACAAAACTTCTGTTCCACAATGCTCCTGCTCAATCCACAAAGGACAACCAATCTACATCACAATGCAGTCTTTGTTCTGAAAGGAAGAGAAAGTCCTGAGAGTTTCTTTTGTTCTTACCGGTCATATCTTCATTTTAAACCCTGCTGGGAGGGTGCAGAGATGTGAGCTACTTTCCTGGCCCCTGTCTCATTCCATACAGACACTTAAAGGAAAACTCCACACCCCTTACTACTACAGTTGCAGGTCCTGTCACCCACATATTCTGCACCAGCAGCTGAGTTGCATTCAACAAGAAAAACACTGTCAAGAGGAGTAAATTGTTTTCTTCTTTCCTGTACAGGGCAGATGCAAGAAGCACATTCAACACAGCACATCTCTCATTTCATTATGATGATATACATCATCAGCTTATACAGATGTGAGTTTTTTACATGAAAAATTGATTTATCTATTGGATAATTAGTAAACTTCAATAATTACAAAAACCTCTTAGCAATCAGCTGACATTTAATTAACATACAATAACTGTCTTATTAAATCACCATTAAATACCTGTTAGAGTTAATTAAAACCCATGATTCCATGATTCCTGGGGAAACCACATTATAGTTAAACAATAAGCTGCCTGGAACAGAGTTGTTGCTTATTTCTTTTGCAATGAGTTGCTCTAAATTAAGGTAAGGACAATACTATGTTTCAGATTATAACACTTTGTGGTTATGTAAAAACATCATATGAAAAACATGAATGAAAAAACATTAAATGCTCCAAGATTTTCAGCTGGGCTCAATGGCAAACCCTTTTTTTCTAAGACAGGTGTGTGAAATACATGCCCCAAGCATGTCTCAAGTCAATAATGGCAGATCTTTAAAAACCATGATAAACTTTGTGTAGAGGGACAAATGAATAGCCCACTGTGTTCTTTTGTATGTTATTCTAATAAGACTACTTGGAATTTTGGTCTAAATTTGTTCCCTTATCCCCTGAGACCTTTTGTGCTGACTTCTGCTAAGGTTGAACCATCATCTTCTAGATGATCAGATAGATAAAAATTGGATTATACAGAAAACTTCCAAAACATTAGGCAAAATAAATTATACTTGGGTTTTTCTTCTACTCAGCCCCTTCTACTCAAAGATGTTAATGAAATAAAAAACCCCAACCAACTAAAGAAAATCCTAGTCTTTTCTTCTTGCAAGAGAAAAAAAATGCAAACATTTAGCACTGCAGTTTGATCTGCAACATATGAACAACTTCAAGCAAGTACAAGATCCTTTAAAATGGAAATCAAAAGTACTATCAAGTATAATAGCACTCATATTTGTGCATGTTGCTGCCTAAAGTAAGTCAAAGTCAGAATAAAGTCAGTTCACAGAAAATATCATTAGTAAGACTTCAGGAATCTACCTCCTTCTGGTTGACCTAAGCTTATAGTATTCAGAACTTCTCTTTTACATACAGGATTTTTCTGAACACCTAAGCATATGTATAAAAGTGAAATCAAATGATTGCCTCAGACTTGACAGAACTGCTGAACTAAGGACCATGCACTGTCCTCTATTAAAGGGCATCACCTTGAGAAGATAAAGGTTTATAAATGTTGCTCTAGAAGTTAGTATTCTCCGCTATTGTCTATTATATGTATCTATAGAGGTAGAAATAATGATCTTCAAAGATGTTGCCTAATCACCTTTTATGCAACCCTTACAAAACCCAGAAATCAGTACTCTGATTTATCAGAGCAGAAACATAGATTTATCTCTAAGGTACTAATGTGTCAAAAAAGGGATCCTGTTTTTGAAAACAAAACAGATACTGGAAAGGAAAACAAACCTATAGTCAGACAGATAATACCGGGTAAGTGTGAGTGGCTATACTCACAGTAATCTGGCGACAGATTCAGTTTCTAATGAGAGCACACAATGCATTAGTTGGGAGTTAACTTTAGTCTGAGGTCCCTGAATAATTAACCTGCTTTGTTTCAATTCATTTAAATGTCCACATTCTACTGTTTACAAAATTGGAATGTGTCCTACAAAATAAAGTCACACTGCTTCCAGAGTTGTACAGAGACCAATATGAAAAATGTTACTCATTACGAATCTTATGATTCAAGTATTTTGTTTACAACAAGAATTAACATAGCCATTTAAAACAAATGTTGAGGGCAAGTATTTTATCCTAATTAAAAAATAATAGAATTTCATATTTTTATATTGACATTCTATCCACTTTATTTTCTGTAGAAATTTCATATAAACCAGGTTAGATAATTAAAAATATATACATATACATAAAAATTGAATAAGTCGTTTAAAATTAAGAAATTATTGCACAATATCAAATGGCTATTATGGAAAGATTTGAGTGCAGCTAATAATACTGTAAATCATGATCATTGGTAGTCTGCAACTGAAAAGGTACTATGCATCTGTAAACGGAAACTAAGGTGAAGAGTATATGTTTACAAATTCAATTTTTCCAGTTGTACCATGAAGGATATTGAACATTTCTAGTATTCCACTTTGTGGAATCCTCTTTTTTTATTATCCTCTTATATTTCAAATCATGCCTTTTTAATTCTCCTATTTTTCTTCATGGCTGAATCTCTGCAATGCAGACTTGTTTCCCTAACCATTAAGAAATATTCCTACTGCTGGAAATTCATCTGTCATTTTACAAATCTTTTTCAAAGGAAGAAATAGAAGGTTGTCTCAGAGAAAGAAAATAGCATAGAAACAAAAATAGTGTGCATTTTGCTCCCACTAGGACAAACCAAGTAATATTTACTCTGACATGATAAACAAAAGATCAGAAAGTGTTAGAACTAATGGCTGTGTAAATAGGAAATTCAGAAGAGAGGAATCCTGGTAGAATCACAAGAAAATTGTATCTATTTTCAGCTGCCAATTTTTATGAAACATCCTGATTTTTTAACTCTGTATTTATGGAGCTGTGTATGATAGTAGCACCTCTGCCATCAGTATCATCTTTTTTTCATTATTGCCAGGATGTCTCCTGAAGAATTATCAACTGTTTCCTGCACAGAAACAAACAAGGTAGATTATGCAGAGGACATTTGCAATGACAGCTACATTTTGGAGAGCAAAGTAAAAGCAAATTCAGCATTGGAAGGAGCCCATCCTCCAAAGAGAACACACAGGTATCCTTATGAAGCACTCAAGTAAAGGGGACCTTGGACAGAGAAGACTAAATGCCCATTTCACAGTATTCCTTTCTTTCCAGCAGTGGATCAAAGGCAGGATAAAAATATAGCATAGGCAAGACTGTAAAGATGTATCAGAATGTGTGAGAATCAGACTTGTGCCTGGTGGATATACCTTCTACACACCTAGGCAAGCTATTTCCTGTAAGGAGAAGAGAAAGTAGGTTACACTAAAGTACTGGTTCACAAAGAAATTGTTTACAACTTAACATTATCAAACAGCAGAAAATCAGCCTAAGATGGGTTAAATGTGTGAGCATCAGTAAGGTCAAGGTGTCTCAGTTTGAAAGACAGGTGTCTGCTAAGGAAGGCAGGAGCCTCCCTTGGAATGGAAAATGTAACCCCTTTCCCTCCGAATTCTTATAATTTCAAAATTAAGGGGCTTTCAGGCAAAGATATGAGAAATAGGAATAACAGTTCTTTACTTATATATACATATATATACACCAAGGCAAACAAACAACAATAACTATGGCAGTAACAGAACCAGTAACCCAGTGACAGCCTTTTGGGCCGCAGGCCCTTTCCCCGTTGGTGCAGTTCCGGTCACAGCCGGCAGGGGCGCTGGCGGCTCCCGCTGAGCAGGGCGGGTGCAATGATTCCCCCACGGCTGCAGGGGGCGCTGTGGCGCGAGCTAGGGGAGCACGCGGTAATGGCGGCCTGGCCGAGCCGGGAAGGGATGGAAGAAAGGTTTGCTTCACAAACCCCCTGGGCAGCCGATCCCCGTGCCCCAGGAGGACTCTCGGGAACAGCAGGCTGGAACAGCAGGCTGGAACAGCAGCACAAATCCCGGGTGTTAGATGAGATGTATCAAGCTCCACAGCTGCAGCAGGAACCCCGGGAGGTCTGGGCAGGCAGGGGATGCGGAGCTACAGTATAGCGAAGGCTCAGAGCAGTGGCAATAGAACGGTGGGGGTGGGGCAGCGGCGGCCCGGCTCCCAGCATGGCAGGGAAAGGCGGGCTCGGGATCCCAGGGTTTTTCCCCTGAGGCACCCCAGCAGATGGTGAAAAAGTCCCTCTTCTAGTGAGGTAGGGTATTAAATAGGGTCCCAATGCAACGGCTGCTCCCGCAAGCAGGGCCCCACTCACGGTAGAAGAAAGGCAGCAGAACGCAGAACCCCACAGTGGTGACAAATTCTCCCCACAGCGACTGCAGCTTCTCTCCCCTCCAAATGCCAAGAGAACAAGAGGCAGCTAGGGGCTGCCCAACCCCGTTTTCCCAGTCCAAGTCTCATGGTATCTCTGCCCTCCAAGAAACCCCCAGGTAAAAGAGAGAGTAGCTGGCTGCACCCTTCCCCTGAGCTGTGACTTCTTTTGTCTCTCTTAAGTATCCAGTCGTTATTGTCTCCTAGCAACACGTATGGGGGGAAATTCCTAAAGAGAAAAAAATAACCAAAAAACAAAAGGACAACTCCTAAAACCCCAACACAAGGGAAGAATGCACATTAAACAACTGCAGATATTCAATGAGAAGTGGAAAATTCTTCTGAAATTCTAATTTATTTGAAGATAAACTGACAGCACCAAATTTCTGAATATTTTCCTTTAAAAGCATCCCTCAGGTGATTATTCTCCATGAAATATACTTTTGTGTTATTAACTCCCATTGTTTCTGAGAACTGAACTGATGCCTAACCCCGCCTCCAAACTGAAAACTCACAATGGTGTGAATGTGTCCCTTTCTATGTGGTCAGCTCTTGCTGGCACAGAGTATTTAATTTTGCTCTGTTTAGTGTATTATTTAAGAAATGCAAGTTGATTAGAGTCTGAGTTTCTGTCTTTCCTGCAGTGCTAGATTAATAAACACATACTCAGAACCAAAATGAAAAAAATACGCAGTTGTGTAAAACCTTACAATGCAGTTTTGTAATCATCCTAGATGGACACCAGGTCTTCTCACAGCACTTAGTGTATAATTAGAATTCAACACTAAAGAAAAAAATTTGCCAGAATAAAACATGCAAAGATTACAATCTAAATACAATATTGTTAACTGAAAGAAATGAATGTAGAGTATTGAATGTTCAAAATTGTGTTGAATTAGATAAGCAAATCCCATGTAGACTTTGTTAATGATTCATAATCAGCTAATAAGCTCATCTCCAGTAGAATAATGATCCGTGGACCTGTTAGCTCATTTATCACTATGTTTTACAACACCGGCAAAGAAACTAATTAAATACCAGCATCATTACACAGAATTCCTTTTAATAGAGATACAATGATGCACTAGAGGCTTCAGATTACACTGCAAATTGTACCCAGAGATTCTGGACAGCAAGTTTTAATTAACACGTTAGCAAGAAGATACCCACTTAAATAATAACTAACTAGGAAACATTTGCATACTCAAAAACATTGGAGGAAGGAGAGAGTAATGAAAGGAGCATGATGTGAAGTATGGAAATTGTAGGTTTTTTCTATCCACAACAAAAAGCTGTTGCTGTTCACCAACTGCATTCATTATCCAACACATATGAGAAGTCAGAACTCTGGCTCCAGATCAGTGTTGAAGATACTGGCAGAGGCATGCATAACAGGTTATGAAAAAAATAAAAATCTGTGCAGCACCAGCAGTAGGCCAGTGCAGCTGAAGCATCTCCCAGGATACAGTAAGGATTCACAAGGCACAAGTGAATCCTTAAGAGAAAGAGTACAAGAAGTTTTTATGTCATTTTGTTCATTGTGGGAGAGAACACAGGTGTGTAACTGCCCAGATGAACAGCTTTCTGTCGTGCAAGCAAAAGAGTAGGAAGAACTTAAGAGACAGCACAGAAGGAAAAAGACTGAAAGACTGAACAGTCCAGCACCGGTATCCAAAGGAAAGACTACTCTAATAGTGGGGAAACAACAGAAAATAGTCATTAGTTTAACCATGTCTTAGGTTACAATGTAAGCTGTAACCAAAAGTATGTATTCTATCACCAGCTGTTAAAACCAGGTGGGGCAGGGTTCTTTGTCTCTTCCATGACACATCCCTGATAACTCCCTCTGGAATGGTATCTTCTGTTAATGGGCCATCAAGTCTCACTCCATGACTCATAAAATTACACTATCCCAATTGTGAGATGCTCCGCCCAGGGGGAGGAACCAAGCATTCCTACCTGGATATAATCTGAGGTTTGGAACACCACAGTCAACCCTTACCTACTGGATTCCCAGAGGACAAGAGCTACATAACCAGCACTGGACCTTCAGAGGAAGACCAGACCCTTATACAGGATTACTGCTTTGACAGAATCATTTCTGTCACTTCAAAGAGGACTGCAGCCACCACTTAATTGGACTGCTACCACTACCCTGCCCAAGAGGGTGTCAGGTCATAGCCTGACTCTGTCAGTTTAAGCCAGTGTTTCTGTATTATTGCCTTCTTATATGTACTAGTAAAGAACTGTTATTCCTATTTCTTATATCTTTGCCTGAAAGCCCCTTAATTTTGAAATTATATTAATTCGGAGGGAAGGGGAATACATTTTCCATTCCAAGGGAGGCTCCTGCCTTCCTTGGCAGACACCTGTCTTTCAAACCAAAACAATCTTTTGCCTTGAACATCCCAACCAAGTAAGAAGCACAAACAAATTCTGCAGTGAATCTGAGCCAAGAATCTGTGTTTGCAAGTATCTTTCAAATGCACATTTAAAGGAATATGCAGCCCCCAAAATGGTGAGTTGTTGCTATGACTATTGAGAAAGTAATCAAAAAGGCAAGACTTTCTAGCAAAATACCTCAGGCTTTGTTGGTTTAACCTCTTTCTTTCTGAGAGTAGTGATTATTCAGTGAAACACAGGCACATCTGAAAATGCTTAACAGGTCAGGTAAGTCAGACAATATTTTGAGACAGCTTGTAACATGGATCAGTGAGTCAGTGAAAATATGGCTGTCCACAAGAAATAATGACCAGAAAACAGGCAACCAAGATGGACTAAGTAAAATGCTCCATTCCTTTTGGAGCCCTACTTTAAGACAGAAAGTCTTACCTTCAGAAGGTATCCTCTTTCCAAACCACAAACAGCCCAAAACTCTGCCTGAGAGCACATGCCTAGTTTTTCGATGCTCAAATCAGAATAGAGAAATGCCATTCCAGTTATCTACAAATCTGAACTATTGTGACAAAGGGAGGGAAACACTTTTTTTCCCAGTTAATATTTCCTATTTGAAGCACAGTTTGAAAATATCTAAAAAAAAAATAAAAGCTTGTCAGTGTATCTTTTTCTTTTCACAGTTGAATTAATGCAAAAGGAGAAGCAAATAGGATAAACTGAGTTTGAGATGGATCTGTTTTAAAGTTAGTTCTCAAAGACTTTTGCAGGAATTTATTACTTAAGAATGTAACATTCAAAGAAATTTTCTATCAGAGCAGTTCCAGCAGAATCAGCAACGTCTTGTGGATTTTTCTGAGATTTTTATTGTCTGATGAAATGTAATTAAAGATTCCCATCTTGACAATTAAAGACTTGAAGGAACTGAAGTTGGTGTTCACATTATTAGGTGGTAAAATGCAGCAATGCTGTAAATATCCATTAGCCATTACAGTTCTCATTAATTCCTAAAACCAACTCCTTAGTGTCCTTAGACACGACAAACAAGTACAGCAAATGAGATAAATCTATCAATATATTCATTGTGTGCAAAAACAGGGCTTCCATCATCATATTCACACAGTGACAATCACTAAAATGCTTCTTCTATAAGTAATAAATTTAAGAATGTCTAGCCAGAGTGTGGAATGATGCATGGTGAAATAACCAAGACATCAGATGTTTCAGTTATACCTTACAGTAGGTTCATGTGAAGTCCTGCTTGGTATGAACTGTCACAGTTGCTTAGCCAATGCTAAATTTTATACAACATATTGATTTAACTTAAACTGCTGTAACTTAGAGTTATTTCAGAACTGAGAGCTGTCACTTTGTGCAATTTGATGGAGACTTCTGGTTGTGTAAACAAAACCTCAGTAGATCACTTAAGGGCTGGAGACACATCCAGGAGTGATACGGCCCATTGCAGTGCACTAGTCAGAGCACTGCACACTGCTGAAGGTGCCAGTGTTAGACCAAGGACCACTTTCCAGCAAGAGATACTGAATCTCCAACCACTACCAACCATATTCTGAGTATAGACATATACTTTTTCATATTAATATCTCTACTTACCAGCTATTTTTCATTCTTCTTTCTTCCACCTTCTCTGCACCTTTGCTTCATGAACTCTTTTGACAAAAGCCTGTCATTAGATCATTTTCTTGTACATCTGGTAACTTCCACCAATGTCTTTATCTTTTTAACATTACGCATTCACCTTTTCACAGCTACCTTTCAGAGTTCTCAGTTGAGAGGAAAACTCTACAGTCTTTTGCTAAAGTGCAGCATAGTCAGAAAAGCAAAACTACTGAATTAGACAGAAACCAAAAGTGCTAATAATAATGCCACTGTTTAAATCAATAGTATGGCCTTGCCCAGAATACCGGTTTCATTTTTGTTTGCTTTATCCCAGAAACAGAGCAGGAAGTGAAAGAATTCAAAGATAGGTCACAAAAATGGTGCCAGGCCAGCAGGAATTAACTGCAAGGCATAATTAGAATATGGGTCTGCTTAGTTCAGGAGAAAAAAAGATCTCATGCAGTTATTCAAAAAACCCAAACTGCATAGGGATTAAAATAAGAGTTCCTACTTGCTACATCTAGGAATACAGGCACATGATAAATAAATCTGAAAAGCAAGTAGTACCTTTATTGCAATCATTAAGAAAAACTGGAGGTTGGGGAATGAATGGAATTGCACATAAAAATCCAGTAGGGCATAACACAAGAGGTATTGCTGTAGGTAAAGTAAACATCTGCAAATGAAAGGCTGGTAGCACCATTGATGTGATGACTCAAAAATAATTTAGAGACCATAGCCATGCCAGGCTAAATGATTGTTCCAGAGATTTGAGACAGATGTGAATACGGCCTGTAAAACTATTCTACCTTATCAGTTTAGGAAAGGGTTTGGCAACTCCACAGGTGTAGAAAGCATATTCTGCAGTCCTCTCTATAAGGATCAAGAAAGTGATCTCCACAGACCTGGTGCATCAGGCTGGTACCACTGACAGCACAAACGAGACTTTGCCTCCTGGTTCCCATGACTGCAAGAAATCCATATGATGAGTGTTTCTGTGTATGTCTATAAGCTTCTCCTCTGTGTTCAAATGGGAAAGCATAAATTGGATTTTGGCCATTCTTTGTACAGTGGAATCTATTTTAAATGCATAGTGTAGTTTAGAAGACATTTCAAAAATACCATCCACATTTCAGAATGGTCCTCCTTAACTGGATGATCACAATTTCTACACCTTGTCCACCACCAAGTCTCTTGCAACAACAGGGGTTCTAGCTACACCAGCTTATCACAGGATGAAAGGTAGGTAGGTTCTGAATCAAAAGCAAACACGCAGTCATTCCAAATCACTTTAACACTATGTACTCCAGCAGTAGTAGAAAAAAATTTTTCAAGCAATACTGTGACCTTACTGCCCCCTATTCTGAAGCTTAGAAAATTACAACATTCCCTTCAACCATACATTTGGCAAGTTGAATGAACTGTTTGGCAGGGACAGGAAAGAATTCCCCTGAAAAGAAAATGGCAGTGGAGATGTAGTTTTTCTTAGTTCCTTAAAAATTGTCATTCCTACATGCTATCTGTATTCTCTGATGTAGAGGATGTGGCCACTTCATGCAGAAAGTACTCCAGAGAATGAGTTCATTTTTATCCTGAACTGAGTCTTTGTAACTCTTTGGAATAAAAGGCCAGCAACATCCAAACACAACCAGCTAGGTAGACCCAAGACACACAGGGTATATCATTCAAACACTTTCTATCATACTGGTGTATTTTTTATTTTTTTCTTCTTGATGCATGGAGAATATATTATATAGTCATTCATGTACTAAAGACCTCAGAACAAGTCCAAGATTTATACATTTTCCCATATTTGCTTCCCTCTTCCCTGCCCTCCCCCAGTAAATATCTCCTCGGGTGTCAGCTGCATCTGACATTTATGTTTTCTCCAACACTGTGGGCCCCTTGTCATCATCAGTTCACGTGGCCAAAAACGAACAGGTTAGTACATGCTGCAGCAGAGGCATCATCTGAGAAATTTAACTGGACTATCTCTTGAAGTACTGAGTGCTCTACACATTTAAAGAATTGAGGGTACCCAGCTATTTATACAGCAAGAATGGGATTCGAGATCACAAGGTCCATATTGTGTAACAGAACTGGATATTCATACGCACATCCACATGCTCACTCTATTTCAATCTATTTCAATTTCCTAGCCAGCTCATTGGACTCTATCTGGGAACTGATTCATTTATTCTACTTGTTATTAGAGGAAACAATAACCCCAAATTTAGCTATTGTTTATTCTTTATGTTCAAACTCAATTGTTATAAATTCAATTGTTATGAATACAGTGTTACCAGAGGAGAAGTATCCCAGTTTTATTGAACACATCCTTTTGAGTGAAAAAGGAAAAAAAGAACCATCAACAAACCAAAGAGCCCTTTCCCCACAAAAGGCATTCAAGTTTTGCCTTGACCTCTTTTATGTCTATAACAGAATCCTCAACCTCTAAACAGTGAATGTGAAATAAGTGAACAATCCCAAAACACACACTGGCATTTGCTCAGCACACTGTTCTGAGCCTGGTTGCATGAGTACCGGGACCAGGAGAATATCTGTAAGTCAACAGGTGCATTTAATATTGTGATTAATCAGAATAACATTGCCATTATAGGGTTATTTCTTTGTAAGTGTATTTCCTTTGAGGTACTTCAGATTTCAATATGGCAATTCTTCATCCCTGGTTTCCTTTTGACCTATTCAAATTACACCAAGTGGAATGACATCAGTATTGTTGATTCTACAGCCAGATAACTGACACGGAAGCTTTACTGATTTACACAAATCATGGTAGCAACAACTGATTTTATACTCACATTGAATTGTTTTTCATTTTTAAAATTAAAAGAATTTTAGCTTTTGAATAAAATGCAATTTTTTTTTTCAAAAAATCCAACATATTTTTTTAATAGATAAACCAGTTCTCACACTCTCTTCTTCCATCAAAAAAAGTCTTAAATTTTAAGTACAACTCAATCCTAATGCACAAGGCTAATTCACAGTTAAGTGAATTAATGCCAAGGTGACTAGAATGCTTGTAAGAATGCATGATTTGGGGGATGAACAATGACATTACTTTCCTTTTAGAAGTTTTCTTTGTTTTCTGTTTCAGAGTTATTCCTCATAAAGCAAATATCCCTGCCCTTCTCTGCTCCCAGGCTCACATATATTACCTACTTTTCTTACACATAAAAATTTCTATGACAGTTATTCCACAAGGAAGAACTTCCCAAATAAAGTAAAGCACAAACAAATTACTTTTCTTATATCAAAATGTATTAGGCAGACCTCACACTCTCTTTGTTGGATTTTGAAGGGAATTCTGGAGGAACAACGAAGCTTAGTTTTTGAGCAAAGATAATTTTGAAAGGTGGAATCACAGCTTATGAAACTCTCCAGAGAATTTTCTTGATGCAAAGCTAGAGAAGACTTTGTGATAATTTCTTAGGAGCTGGCCTCATTCCAAGTTGGATTTTAAACACAGATTATAAGGCAAATACCATCCCCCACAAGTACTAAGAAAGAAGAAAATAACAGAATGGGGGCTGCAGAAATGGTCTCTATTGTGGGACAAAAACCTGTCAATCAACCAAGTTGACAGGCATCAGAGATTGACAGACAGGCCCTCTCTCTTGACTTCAGTTATCTAGGGGAATGGGAAAAGAGTCTGCAAGAATGTGTTAAATTGCCAAAGTCATTACCAGTCACCAATTACCAAAGAAAAGATAACAAGATGTATTTTAGAAAAATCGATGCAACAACATGCATTTCAATAAAGCGAGTTTTTCAGAACTTTAGAAAACAAAATGAACTATTTAGGGAATACATGACCATTTTTTCATAGAATACCAAGCACTTTACTGTGTCAGCAGGCTTTGGAGATTCATCACTATTCTCCCTATATTTTGTATGAGGTCCAGAGGTCAACCAATAAATATGTCCCTTTGTCTCTTCTTAGTCTTAATGTACAGAAAGAAAATAATCTCTCTATCCCAATGATTAATTCTAGGTTCTATGCTTGGAAAAACTAAAGTCCAAACAACATTTTGGTTCCCAAGTGCATTTATTCTAGTTACAAGAGTAAATTCTATTCTGTGTTAATAAATTACTAAGAAAAGACAAAAGGATCTTGGTGTTTTCTGCCAGATTTGATTTCTTCATTCACCCGGGTTGAAAAGGCCCCTTTTGAATTGTGTTTGGCCCACTGCAATACCTTCAGATAGGCTGCCTAAAATTGGAGTACCAGATTTCTCTCACGTTACTCTATTCAAAATTTTTCTGTAGTCATGACCAAAATCAAGTGGAATGAAATTTATTCTGACACAAAAATTAAGAAGCTGACAATTAAGGCTCGGAGAAAATAAAGTCTTTGCTGTGATAGAAGGAGGCAGCCCCCTTGTTTATGTCACCTTCCTTCTGCCAGCACAATCAAGAGAAAAGCAGGACAACCCTTTTCAACATAAATAAAAGTGTTCACTTACTGGAAATTTAAGTGTACTTACCTTCAGATTTTCCAAGCTCTCATAACAGCAATTAAATATCACTGCAAATATGTTGAGCACATAAAATGAATTAATTTTTTCTAGATTGCTGCCCACTCATTTTTTGTTGAAGTACTCCAAGTGCTTTATTTCTTTTAATTTATCTGGCTTTAGGTGGTTCACTTTCAGGAGCTGTTTCCACTTTCAGTGGAAACAAAAGGAGGTTTTCTACTACTGCTGATCCAGCTGTGGTCTGCAAGAACATTGGATCCACAGACAGCAATTCAAATGGGTCCTCTTAGGCATCATTTCTCCCTCCCTCTGTGTCCAGTAACACACAACGTAACCCGTATCTCCTTCTGCACCCTCCAATATGGCCCATGCAGGAAAGTATGGAAACTGCTGCTCCATGATTTATTTGCCTATCTCTTGGATACCTCCTCAGGATTGTGGTGACTTCTATTAATCTTTCTGACTTAAGTAACTTCTGTGGCTTTTTTAAAAAAAGAAAAATTATCTGCAATCCAGTTTGGTGATCCCACATGCATCTTACACCCTTAAATTCCTGCAATTCTTTCAAGTAGTTCTTTTGGACAACATACAGTAAAGAACTTAACACTTCACCTCAAGAGCCACTTGTATCCATGTGTGTCACACATCAGACCATATCTCTGTGCTTTCAATGAACTGCAGAATTATAAACTGAGTCAGCCTGGAATGGAAGGGACCTCTGGAGGTCATCTAGACCCCATCTCAGCTCAAAGCAGGTCTAATCAGATCAGCTTGCTTAGGTATCTGTCTAGTCGAATTTTGGGAACATCTCCAAGGATGAAAATTCACCAACAGGGTTAGGAAAAAAATATTAATAAAAATATTTTACTGTATCTAAGTGGAATGCTCCATGTTCCAAACTGTGTCCATTGTCTCTCATCCTGCTACTGTGCACCCTTAGCAAAACTGTCTCTCTGCCTTCTCTTAGCTCTTGACTCACTAATATTAGGACAAAAATATTCAGAACACTTACTTTTACAGCGAGGGGGGTGGAAATACAAGAAGACTGAAAACGCCTTGTGAAGATCTCTCAGAATATACAACTCAAGAGCTAAAAATTATTTAACTAACTAAATTAATGAGATGAATCACAGATGGGGGACCATAATGCTTCCATATTTCTAACAGTAACCTTGCACAGATGTGCATTCAGAAGAATGTGAACATTATTTCTCCTTAACACCAGAAAAATGACTCTATAATGAGCACCTAAATCCTGCTGAAGATCTATTTTGTTGGCTTAACCTTGTACTGGTCATCCCTAGCAGAAAGATGCCCCAGGAACTTTATGACCTAAAGGTGACCAGCTCCTTATGGCACGTACAACTCTGATTGTCAAAGGGGAAGCCATCTCTGACACTTAGTAATAAAGCTGGACAAATGCCAAAATCAACATCCACTCATAATACTGAAGAATAGGAAGATACCAATCCTGAAAATGCTTTCTACTGATATTTTTTCTTAATTTTCATAGCACCTTTATTTTTAATGAAACTTAGATGGACTATAGACTAATTTCCACTAGCATGTTGGGGTTTTAGGAGTTGTCCTTTTGTTTTTTGGTTATTTTTTTCTCTTTAGGAATTTCCCCCCATACGTGTTGCTAGGAGACAATAACGACTGGATACTTAAGAGAGACAAAAGAAGTCACAGCTCAGGGGAAGGGTGCAGCCAGCTACTCTCTCTTTTACCTGGGGGTTTCTTGGAGGGCAGAGATACCATGAGACTTGGACTGGGAAAACGGGGTTGGGCAGCCCCTAGCTGCCTCTTGTTCTCTTGGCATTTGGAGGGGAGAGAAGCTGCAGTCGCTGTGGGGAGAATTTGTCACCACTGTGGGGTTCTGCGTTCTGCTGCCTTTCTTCTACCGTGAGTGGGGCCCTGCTTGCGGGAGCAGCCGTTGCATTGGGACCCTATTTAATACCCTACCTCACTAGAAGAGGGACTTTTTCACCATCTGCTGGGGTGCCTCAGGGGAAAAACCCTGGGATCCCGAGCCCGCCTTTCCCTGCCATGCTGGGAGCCGGGCCGCCGCTGCCCCACCCCCACCGTTCTATTGCCACTGCTCTGAGCCTTCGCTATACTGTAGCTCCGCATCCCCTGCCTGCCCAGACCTCCCGGGGTTCCTGCTGCAGCTGTGGAGCTTGATACATCTCATCTAACACCCGGGATTTGTGCTGCTGTTCCAGCCTGCTGTTCCAGCCTGCTGTTCCCGAGAGTCCTCCTGGGGCACGGGGATCGGCTGCCCAGGGGGTTTGTGAAGCAAACCTTTCTTCCATCCCTTCCCAGCTCGGCCAGGCCGCCATTACCGCGTGCTCCCCTAGCTCGCGCCACAGCGCCCCCTGCAGCCGTGGGGGAATCATTGCACCCGCCCTGCTCAGCGGGAGCCGCCAGCGCCCCTGCCGGCTGTGACCGGAACTGCACCAACGGGGAAAGGGCCTGCGGCCCAAAAGGCTGTCACTGGGTTACTGGTTCTGTTACTGCCATAGTTATTGTTGTTTGTTTGCCTTGGTGTATATATATGTATATATAAGTAAAGAACTGTTATTCCTATTTCTCATATCTTTGCCTGAAAGCCCCTTAATTTTGAAATTATAAGAATTCGGCGGGAAAGGGGTTACATTTTCCATTCCAAGGGAGGCTCCTGCCTTCCTTGGCAGACACCTGTCTTTCAAACCGAGACACATGTCTGCACAGTGCCTTTGGAGGAAAATTTGGTTACAGGGAACACTCTAAAGCAGCCACACTTTAGTTTAGAACATTCATTAGCTCCTAGCTTCAAGGAGATCCATATTTAGCAGCACATTTCAGACTTGCAGCACAACCTTTGCCAACACTTGAGACTTAGTTGGAGGATCTGAATTTACACTCTTGATCCTCTGCAGTCTCCATATCCAGGCAGGCTGACATTTGACTTATGTACCTCTGCCTTCCTGCAGAACCCTCACACCAGATAATGTGATTGAATCAAGACTATTTTCCATACAATTATAAAACATAACAGACCACAGCAAAAAAAGTAAAACCTCCAAAGCAGCTCAAAGCTGATTAATTTCTATTACTAGTGAAAGAAGAACCATTTATTGTGCCTTTTCTTATTTAAATTTCCATTGACAGCACCTGGGGTTTTTTGTTGTTTTCTTTTTTTTACTCCTGGGAACTCCTGTTACAATACTAGTTAAATTCTGTATGACTGTAGAATTTATGAAGATAAGGCAATTACCGTTGCAAAAAAAGTCCCAGGTTACAGTTTATGGCAAAAAGAAAAGAGTTATGGTGTTCTGTTAAATCATTCAGTGATATTTAGTTAAACCTTCTAGTTGTGAAAATTTAGGGCTAATTGGTGTAATTGCATTCAGTAATTATTTTGTTTCATTTATGGATACTTCATCTATATATTGTTAAGCAATAATGCAAATTAATAAACAGTGAATGTACAAGCCCTGTAGCAACAATGTAATCAATATAAATGACCAACAGGAGAAAGCATAATTCCATAAAGCTTTGATTTCTATTCACAGCAATGGCAGAGGTGAACATGTGTTCAGAAGCAGCTTCTGACTGAGAAGTCTAACACTGTCTAGCAAGAGTTGGTTTTGCTGGCAGAGAACAATTGTGAGTGCGGACTCAATTAGAGGGCACATTTCCTTGGTATTTTGTACCAAAAAAATCATTCCAAGAATTTAACAAAAATTATAAACCATGAAAAATTCTACCTAAAAGTTGTGATTGAAGCTGTCTGAACTGTAGCATTGCCTTGTCTGGAAGAACCATGCTATACAGAAAGAACCAAGGGAATGATCTTTTCTGGACTGGGGACCTATCTGAAGTAGCTCACTTCATTAATATATGCCTGATTATGGTACACAATTTTATATTGCCTTTATTTAGATATGCAGAATTTTGTATTTTTCAGGATAATCTCCTCTGCCACCTGATTCTCAAATCTGTGGTGAAGGAAAATACCCATTATCTTTATTAAAGATTTAGATGTTAAGAAACAAATTTCATAACATTTTTTTAGTTTAAATTTATTACCTTCTACTGGCTTTTTTTGACTTTCCCTGTGGTTCAGGCTCACATTTCAAAGCTACCTGATCTCTCTGTAGGATGTCTCTGTGAATATTTATTAACAAGACTGCAGGAATTACCTTCTATATTAATCATCTTCTGTCAAAAAAATGAAGGTGAGCAGGCAACCATCTGCAGCTGTGGAGTAGTCAATAGATTTGCTTTTCTTAATTAATTTAGGAATTTCTAAGTCAACTTTCCCCAGTAGTAAGAAGCTTGTCCATTGTTCTTTAATGCAAAGATCACAAAAAGAGAGCCTGTAAGATAGGGAGTCTAGACCAAAGTACCATGTGTCCATATCTCATGTCCTCAGACAACTAACTTTGGTTAAAATGAATAATATTTCACAATTGCTATCGATGTACAACTAATTTTAGGAAATGTAATTAAAACAAAAATTTTACCTGTTATTTTCTGCTATTTTTTTCTGATGCAATAAAAACCCAGTCTGGACCATGATAAATACTGTGTGTCCTGCAAATCCAGATGGAAAGTGCAGAAGGAAGATAAATGCAGAGAATCCAAACAAACAAGATCCTTAAACCCCTCAACTAAAATAAAAGATAACCAATAGATTCACTCTCCAAGGTGAGTCTTGCAGGGCAGAAGAAGTTAATGTTGGAATTTCAGATTTAATCCTTTCCTAAGCAGGAAGAGCAATCACTTTGGCCTTAACCTCAGCTTTGAAAACACTGTTCTGCATACATGCTGTTTCAACAGTTCTGGGTTGCAATTCAGCATCAAATAATCAATATTCAAGCCTGTTCCCCTTGCAGCCTCCCTGACACACCAGACTGAATTCCACCTTCTACAAGAGCGCTGACACCATTTGAAATTGAAGAACAAATTTTGCATATCTCCATGTCTCAAAGAACATTTTTATGCAATACAGATGATATGTTATGAATTTTTGCAAGTTCTTGGTATATGCACACCAGTTTCCATTCTTTTGATTGCTGTCACTACTTCCTGTGTTTCCCAAACTGGAACAGGAATGCAGTACTGTAAATGCTACACACACACACGAAAATTCAGATACTGATAGAATTCACCACGTCAAGAAACATTTGCAGGGCTAAAGTAATAGTCTCTGTATTACAGTTTTAGCAGAATTTTTGAGAAGGTTTTCTCCACTTTTGGTGCAGCAGAGCTGCCCTGATCAGAAATCCAAACATTTTCTGCTGTTTTAAAACTGATTTCTGTTACGATGATAGGTATACTATCTTTTTATAGCTAGCACGTACTGGAAGAAATTTGCAAATATAATTCCATGAAAAAGTATTTTATCTTCATTCAGATAAGCTCTCTGCTATGTAGAACATTGCTATAATGCCTAAACCTCGACTGGGAGTTCATTAGCAAAATTTCTGCATAACAGAAACATATTTGAAAATATATTTAGACAGGTGTAAAAGAGATGGGATTTATCATCTCTGTTTTTTCTACAAAAACGTCTCCAACATAATCAAAAAATTAACCATAAGAGAGTAAGATTTTTTTTTTACTGCAAAATCCTACTTCAAAATTTTCAAGACTTTTCATGTCCTCTTTTTGTGACAATAGTGCATTTCCCAGATAAAAGCAATTACAAACTGAATGTCCTAATTAAGCATGGCAAAAATCATGCTTTACAGGGAGAATCTAGAGAGAGAGGTGCAGTAGCAATTACATTTTCTGTGTTCACTGAGCACATAAAGAGCTTAGGAAAGAAATCAACAAGACAAGACTATGCTGTAGCTTCCTCCAGAAATCTCCCCAAGCTTCATTTTTTCCCACCCACTTGGGAAAAACTGGTAGCACTGAAAGTATCTGTGACAGTTTCCTGTACTGTGTGACAAAATGAAACAGATGCTTTTAGTGTAAAACAAAAATTGGACTGGTACCTTTTGTGTAGGTGCATGTCTGCAGCTAAACCTGCACCAGATGTCCCAGTCTGGGTTGACTCTGACTCCCACTGAGCCAACTGAAAGGCTCCTCATAGTCTTTAGAAACACCTCTAGCTGTTGACAACCATCCTCAGCCTTCTTGTGGAGGACAAACACAGCTCAGCATGGTCAAGTCAGAATGTGTTGGCAATTACCAGTTTTTCTTGTCAGAACAAAACTTTGACAACATCAGTGACTAGTACTGGGGTGTCTGCAGAATATTCAATTTTGTATTCATAATTTTCTAAAATCACAAGAATTCCCATATGTCATTACAGTTGAGTAGAGAACCACTATAACTCTTGGCACAGTGGTGCTTAACACAAGGTTTCTGACCACTCTACTCCTTCTCATTCCAGGGGTTCCTGTATATGTGGTGCTACCCCATGGCTCCCCTTAGCAGTACAGAAATAGTTAAGGTCACAACAGAGTGCTGCTATGTAAAGGAGAAATTTCCCTGTCCTTGCCTAAGTGAATGTCTGGGATTAAACTGACAGCCCACCTTAGTGATGGTGGAATAATTGGTTGTTCAGCTCTGTCCTTGTCAAGTTCTGACAGTTCTGCAGATGTCCTGCTCGGCTCTCCAAAGGTTAGCCTCAGCTGAAGCTAGTGTTCATTAATCATTCCTTCCTGACAGGACTCAGAGCAGCCCACATCTGCCACTCTGTCCCCCTCAATCCCTGATGCACCTAGCTTATGTGTAATCACTGATGGTTTTCTTAACAGGATTCCCGATAAGGGAATATGCATTTAACTATGAGACTCGTGATGTTGCCTTCTTTCTTGGTAATTCTTTCAGCAAAGGACAAGTAATACGAATTTGGTGCGTCTTTGTTCAAGACAGGCTTGTACAAAAAGAGTGAAATGAGGACTGGGTGTACAAGAAATACACAGTGTAACATTCTTTTTACAGTGTCTATAGTGCCTTCACATAACAATAATTTTCAGTCTAGTACCATAATCACACTGAAGATGGAAGGACGGGGTACTCACTAACCTTGCATAGGTACATGGTGGCTCCCTACAGCTCCTGAGTTGGAAGAAGTGGAAAAAACCCCACCATGAACAGCTGGGGAAAGAAAAGCCTCAATACACTCTTCTGATCTTGTAATTTTTTTCCAACCACTGGATCTCTCTAGGCTATAACATTTGCTTCACTGTCTCTTTGTGGAGACAGTGACTGAAAAATCCCATCATCAGCTCTGCTTTAACCCAGAAGAACTGGATAACTTTCAGAAGTTCACACAGAACTAATTTCTTTGGAGTATTCTGACTGCTTTTATCAGAACCTGTGTCACCCGTGATTAGTATGCATCTTAGAAAAATCAGAGAACTACTAAGATATTTCTCAGCAATTTCAAGTATACATTAGAATTTCAAGTATGCCCCAGAATAAACTGTACATCTTACAGTTACACAAAACCACAAATACTTTACTGATGACTCTTGAGTAAATTGGAATAACTGTCCACACACAGACTGCCAGTGTATTATAGTTGCCAAGATTGTGTAAGAAATGAAATAATTGACCACTTCAAAATCTTATTACAAGATTGCCCACTGACTTTTCTTAGCCTGCTGGTGTTCATATGTGAGCATTGCAGGAGTCATCATTTCAAATAATTGATTAACTGTCTAGTCTACAAAGTTTAAAAAGGAGCAAACAAGGACATTAAGTGATTAGCATTCTTCCATTTAATTTGCAAATCCTGTCTTCACAACTAAAAAGCCAAATGCCTCAGGCTACATCTCAGGTACACAGATCCCAACAAGCCTGACAGTAGAAAGAAGGTGCTACAGAGGCATATAACTGACATGCTGGATTAAAGCAATCAACACATTGACCATTAATCACGACTGAAGGCTTTACAGTGCACTTAGAGAATGGCAGTGGGCCTGTTCTAGAAGGTAGTAGCAGTGATGCTGAATTTCAAACTGCTGAGCCAACCCACTAATGTGATTTGGTCAACACAAGACATTATAGCTGCAGATCTTCAGTTAACTCAGATAAATCATGGATTTAGATGAAAAAAGAAAAATCTAAGTAATGGACTGCCTTTTAAGTTCCACAACACTGACTTTACCAGGGAAGCCTAAGTAATCAAGCCAAGTCTAAATTATTTACTCATAACCAGAGTCTTCATCATGTATAGCTCTTCTCCCATTGCTCAGCTGACAATGATACTTTGTGGTGCTGCCTCCAATGGATATATCAAATTTAAAATCTGAAGAGCGGGAGAAGGTATAACCACTTGCAAACCTTTTTGATTCCCTGCAGGATTGAGAGTGCTTGTCAGTCACAGAAAGGTGTGTGCTCCATTGCTGAATGGCACATAACTTGAAAACTATGAACAGTTCTATCAGCTATGTCAATAACCTCATGGTTGGGGACTGCAACAGGACACATAAAAGAAGCTTATAGGATAAAGGATTAAAACACTGAAATGGATGAAGACCAATTCCATTGCTTTAGGATTTTCTCATTTCTGTTATCCCTACGCATTACAGTAGTACCCAGTTAATGAGTCACTCAAATGAAAAACGAAAAGTTGGGAAATGACTGCTACTTTGAGAACAGTTTTGAAACCAAAGGAACAGATCCAGTAGAATATGGCTACAATTGTGTCTATAATCATTAAGCAACAGTCAGACTTGAAGTGTTCACTATGATCTATGTGCATGTATAACTGAAAGACCTCCTCCTAACAAAGGATGCACTACCTATCTCCCTGATTTTCCTTGAACCTACTGATTCAATCAGTATTAATGATCAAATGATCAAATTAGTAAGACTTTTTTTTAAAGTCAGTAAATACTGCATTTGTCATGCTTAAACAAGGATTCTACAGGCTACTAAATTACTTGATCAGCTGCATTAGATTATCTATTAGTATTCCAGCACAAAATATTGTAATTTATTCCTGTATTCTCAATGGCAGCTACAGAAAAAAAGGAACATTTCTTGTTTTGAAAACTAGCCTTGTCCCTGTCTTTCTACTTCCTGTATTTATGCTCTCCCACCTCGCCACACACTTCACTTACCAGTAAAATGGACTTGCAACACCGGCATACCTGAAGAAATCTTTTAAATTCTTGGACTGCAGACAAGTAGACATATCTGTACAATTACTTTTTTTATTGTGCTCCCTCTGCTGGCTCTGAAAAAATCTCTGTTGGAAAAAAATTATTTCCAGAACTACACTGATGTCCGTGTTTACCAATACACAAAAGCTGGACATTGAAAATGCCCCAATATTTTGGTTTAAAGTTCTTAAAATTCAGAGAAAGAGACTTCTGTGTTTTTCCAAAGAAAAAGAAGGACAATACCAAGAGCAAGTGCTACCTAAAGCTTAGGAAAACTACAAACAATTGGGGAAACAACACTCTCTTGCATAGCAGTAGAAAGTTGCTTCACATAGGGCAAAGAATTAAAATAGAAGGAAACAGAGACTTCTCTGGCACTTGTGATCTCTGTATAGATGGAGTTGTATGGATAAAGATTCCAGAAGGTGTTAAGTGAAGAAAAGGGAAAAACAAGTATTTGTCTGATGTGGTACCCTTTAAACATTAAATGTATGGCCTGTGGAAAGGCAGCATTATGAAAAAGTAGACAGTGGCATTGCCAGCAATACAATTAAAATTACTATGTTGCAAGTAAATTATAAAATATTTTCTCTTATGTTCCACACCTATATTTTATCCTTTACCCAGTCTTTTCTATCCTCTGAAAAATATATGTAGGTCTGTAAAAATAAAACAAAACACACTAGTATGACAATTCTTTAGGCAGCGACAACAGCTACTTTTCGCCATATACTGGCAAGACCTGAAATGTTTAGGCATATACCATGCTGTCACAAAATAAATAACATTTGACCAAAGACTCATTTCAATGTAAGATGTCATATTAGGATCATGAGAATGAGCAAACTTGCCATACTTAAAAAGCTGTTTCCTTGCTGGTAAATATAATTAAAATTTTTAAGTCCATTTAGAGAAATCAGACATAAGGAATATAAAAACCTAAGTACTTCTTTGTAGGGATGTAGGGTTTTCCCCCTTTAGTAAAAATGCCAGTTTCATAGTGCCCTCCCCTTTCCTCGACTTTCACTTAGATATATAGAAAGGCACCAGAGTCTTCATGCAGAGCTGTGACATATTTTGGTGATCATATATACTATCCTCAAGTGTCCCAAAGCATCAGCTGAGAGAATTCAAATCACACCTGTCCAGGTAAACTGCAACACATGAACCCAGTTTCTCAAAACACACAAACTATAGAGCAACAAGCATCATGTGCATGTCATGTTGAAAGGAATCTAGCATTAAGCAGGTTTTATAATGTATTTTATTATCTCCTCAGCTCCTCTATAAGGGAAATTCAAGGACAGCAGCCCGATCTACTTTGGACCATCTCAGAGCAGTGGGTTGGACAGCTAACCTTCAGATGTCTCTTCCTACCTATATTAAAGTTTGATTCTATGTTTTGTTGAAAATTCAACCAGGGTTGAGATACTGAGGTTGTGCATTTTTGGGACACTACCAATTTCAGAGTAATGGGATCTTTCTTTCCTTTTTTTTTTTTTTAAATTGCAATTCATTACAGATATGGTGACTACAAGCTGAGAGGATTTGGAATTTTTTACCAATATACATTGCTAAAAACCGCAAATCTGCTTCTTGTGTTGAATGACAGATTTTTTTTCTTTCCAGACAAGTCCTCTGTTTTGCAAGTTTGGTGGAAGACAGTATATTTTTTATAGCTTCTAATATGAGACCTGGTTACTGATTGTCTATGAAAATAAACCTGATCTGACATTCAAAGAGGCATTAGACATAATCCAAATTACAATTTTTTGGATGGCTATCTAACATCTTGGCTATGTAAAAATGTAATACGTTAAATGGCTTGGAAACCATGACAACACTAGCGCTCTAGAGCTCACACAAGCTCAATCAAGCCATAATCAAGGATTTCCTTACATGATTGTCTATTATCTCCTTCTCAGTCAGAGATGCACATTAAAGGAGTGAAAAGATCAGAGTGGAATCACCAGCATTAATTACATGCTAGACTAGACCTGTCTTCCTGGAGGAGCTGTCAAAAAGAATTTGGAGTACCTGTAGGGCATTCAGAGTAGTCCTCTGTTGATTCTGCACAAACTGTAAAACCAAAATAAAAAAGATTAGCACAAGTCAGGGTTACTGAAAATATATTAAATTCTTCATATCTGATGAAAGAGAAAGTCTATTCAACTCTGTGAACACGGATGCATTCCATAATGCCTATTATGTCCTTCTAATGATGAGAAGGTGCAATTATAGTAAAAGTGAAATGTGCTTATGATGAGGAACAACATTTTAGACTAAATCATTCCTGAGTATATTTATTAGAATAAAGGCTTGTTAAAATAAATAGTCATTTTAAGCCTGTAATAAAGAGAAGTATTTTTTTTCCTTTGTAAGGCTGTTTGAAAAGGCACAACCTTCTTCAGAATTATTCTTTAGGTAAACTTCCTGAAACAATTCAAGTTAAGAAAGAGTTCTATAAATATCTACTTTTTCCTATGTCCAAAGAGAAAAATGACATTTATTTATTTTTATATATATATATATATTTAGCCAAAATATGGACTTGATTAGTGACTTGGAATCCTTAAATGTTCTGAAGTTCAGTGATACAGCAACACAGCTTTCAAGGTAAAAACTGAAAGGCATTGTCAGTAAAGAATATAGCAGTGTAACAAATCATGAACCAGTTACATGCCTTTCTTTGCAGAAGTTACAAGTACTTAATCCCCCTGTCATGTCTTTTTCACAAAGGTTATTGTACAACAGCAAAACAAACAACAAAGGAACAGAGCTCCTCGGAACCAGAGCAGAATTTCAGTAACTAAAATACATAGACACAGCACAGAGCATTCAAATAGAAACTATGGAAAGTTTAGTGAATACACTATGGACCATGAGGAGACCAGAGACAGCAGTGAAGGCTCAAGAAGACAAAAGCATACATGCAGAGAGACCATCTAATAAATATATTCAGCACGTGATACAACTGTTCAACACACAGACCTCTAGTTGCTCAGTATTTATTAATGTATAAATGTACAACCAGGATCAAAGGATGCAAATGAAAAAAAACCACAACAAAAAAAGAATAACCCATACCATGTGACTTATACAGCCAAAGAAAGCCACACAAGAACAAATAAATAAATATTAACAACAAAAAAATGCAAAGAGCATGTGAACTACTCATGGATTTTTCATGAGGTGAAAAAGAAATTTGTCAGACAAATTATTTGCTCTGAACTATTCACTGTAATTATGGCCACTGGCAAGCAGTGAAACCAGTAACCTGGACTGATGATTTCTGAGCTTTTCAGCAAATCCTTCCCATGATCTCAAGAAAAAAAGCCTTTTTGCTGGATTTGCAAAGGCACATATTTTGTTCAGGCCACAGTCACTACATGACTATCTGCAGTCACTGTGACTCTAAGGCAAAATTTTACTCTTGTTGAAGTCATCACCTTAGACACTGTATCACCTGGCAATTTTCTTACTTTGTAATCTACACTCTGCTCTCCCAAGGAGGTAAATATTTCAGCAGGGGGTTGCTTTCTTTCACCCACATTATACTGGTAAGCAGGTAAAGATTGTGTTATTAAAGAGATTCTGCAGTTCTTATCTACATTTGAGTTTCCTAACCTTTTTAGTTGCCCCGTCCTCTTGGTTTGTCTCTACCAGGTAGCAGTGCAAGGGACACTAGGACACAATTTATCTCTTCAAGTATACCCTGAAGAGCAACACACCTCCAGATGAAAGTGGGTCACAAACAAGCCCTCACCATGTCTTCCAAGAAACCACGGATAAGAAATTGGAGAATAGAGTCTGACAGCACATGGACCTGACAGTTGTCTGTTTCTACATTCTTGCATTTTTTCCACATTAATGTCCATGCTGGAGAGCATTTAAATTAAAAATTTTACCTGCTAGATTATCTACAAATTGGTCCATAAAAAGAGCACGTCCTGACACAGGGATTTATGTACCATGAGTACCATACACTGTCACCAATAGCCACAAGCTTTCCCGTGTATATGCATATAGCTGCCATATGCATAAAGCTGCCCCCAAACTAGTAATGGTGTTGAAGTAAAATGAATTTTCTAGCTTCTGCTGAACTGACTGTAAAAAACTACCACATATGAACAAAGATTCCAGTTTCACACCTAATGTTACTGACTCATTGTGATAACAAAATAATTACAACACTTTCTCACCTCAGATATTTTACCTATTAAATGGAATAAGCATAAAGTGCACATAAAAGGGAAAAAAAATATAGACTTTCTTTTTACTGGGAACAATGTGTTTTACATGTATATGATATCCTAGCAACTTCACTGAAGGCATCAGATACATGTGGGAATTTTATTTTCAATTCTACAAAATAATAAGCATTTTATAAGAAGAATTTATTTACAAAAATCAAATAATTCAGAGTAATGATTATTCTGAGTGATTCACTTTGTCTATACTAAAAACTTTAAAACTCTAGAAAATTACAAGGAGCACTCAAATTTGTCTATCGTCCACATGTGAAACTCCTAACTCTGTTAAAGTTTGTGCTTCAGAGGGTGTATTCTGCTGCTCCAGAAATATTGTGTTAATGTCCAAGACAAAAGTCCTTCTACACTGCAATAAGGCAGACAGACAACAATTCTAGGCTCTCACATTTGAGCAAAGTGCTGCCAATCTTTTTCTCTTCATATGAAAAACAGTCTTGTAGCTAAACTTCATAAAAGATTACATCAGTTCTTTCCTCATCCTATGCATCCACTGATTAAATTACTCAAATTTATGATTCTGCTTTCAGAGGTTTTCCCAGTTTTGTATATTTTTTCAGTCCTTGCACCTAAAATTTTTCATGTACTGAAAACTTGTCCCTCATCTACCTATTCAAAACAAGTAAAAAAGTTTTTTTTTTCCTTCTAGAATTTCCTTTCCGCGGGTACACTGATGAGATTAGGGATTTGAGGAGGAACAGAAGCTAATTGTTATCCCACATTCCTCTGCCATTTAAATCGCCTGAGGGTGGCCAGGGGAACAAGGAGACTTCTGCCCTCAGACCCCACAGGGCGCAGCTGAAGGCACCATGTGCTCTCTAGCTTCTCTGTAATGCCTGAGACAATGTATTACACAGCACAGCATAAACAATAACATAGAGTACAGAACAACAAATAGGAAAAAACCGTAGGTTTCATATAAAGCCAGAAAATAGAAAGTCTCCTAAACTATTTGCAATTTGTGACAAGCAAAGTGGACAGTGTATCGTAACTGTGAAAAAAAGTCTCTTGCTTCTCAGACAGAACATTGGTGACCAGCTGAGTTCAGCACAGTGCAACAACGTGCACATCAACATGGAAAAGAAATAATTGCTAATAGGAAAAACTGCCTGCCATGAGTATTGACTTAATGTATCAAAAATTGGCTTTGTGGATGCAGACTTAACACTCTACTTAATGGAAAAGGCAAGCTTCAGATCTGTTTGGCATGATCACGAGGACATACCTGCAGAGTACTTTTAAAAAAGAAAGAGTAGGCACTGACACTCAGTGCTGCTTTTCTGAAAGTAGAACCTGGGCAACAGCTAGGCTTCTCAAAATACATTCATCCATAAGTGAAGAGTTGAGAGGAAAACAATATATCTGGAAGCCTGAATAAACTTTTTAATAATTACAAAACACATATCAGCAAATAGATCTGCTCTGAGAACATACTGGTAATCCCTGCTACATTTCCCCCCATTTTTAAATAAAAACCTGAACTTTCATCTTATTAAATGATAATCCAACCAAGAGACCTATTACTACAAAAATCTGTTACAAAATCCAAACTAAAATAAACCAATAAAATGGTCACCTTGGGTGAAAACCCCCTGACTGGCACTCTGAGGGTGTTACAACCATTAACTGGAGAAATTTCAAAGCCTTACACAGATAAAGCACTACATTAATTTAGAGAGTTGCATTTCTCACATTGACTGGCTTGTGAAAATGCCCCCAAAGAAACTTCTCAATGCCTACATCAAGCTGATGATCAGGCAGTTCATTGTACAACTTGTCAGGTTTCAAATGGTACTGCCAGTGCTTTAAACTGAGAGGAATCAACCCAAGCCAGAAGCTGCATTCATAAATGTGAGTAAAAAGAATCAATTTCAGGCAACACTTGTTTTCTCTAAGAGTATATTGAGACAGTGCAGAACTGCATCATAGAACTGTTCTTTATCCTGGCAAGAACTCTCAGGGCATTTACAGAATGAAATGGGACTGAATATGAGCAGGAAACCTGGTGGTACTGTTACATAAGCAAACTGACTATGGTTTAAATAAATAATCACGAGTTCTATATACTATGAACTGTGCGTGCAAGTGGAGCATATGTTGGCTACTGAGCACTGACCATGCTGTCACCAATTTCAATTCATATCACAATTTCATGATGATTATGCTATAGAACACATTAGTTTCCTACAGAATATTGACTGAATAACAACTTTTACTTAGAACATGGTCTACCAAACTAGCAGCACAGGTGTTCTCAGGGCAGCAGGCTACATAGGAGCTGCAAGATTACTGCTGCTGCATGCTTTCGCCAGACACAGAAATTTGTGGGTTTGATGTTTGGTTTTATTGATTTAGCAAGTGAAAAATTCACCTCAGTGCTATAGAGTTCAGTTTTCCAAAGATAAAGCCTATGACAAGAAATGTGTCCCTAATGAAAGCAAAGCAAAGGAAAAATATAGAGAAAAATATCATTAGTTCCATTCATTAAGTTCCATTCAAATGGACCTACAAATTAAGGAAGATCAGGGATTCATAAAAGGGATTGCTATAACTTTCAGGGATGCATCCTTTTAAATTTAAGTGAATTATCTTCATCACTTCTGGGATAATTGATTGCGCCCATACCTCTCCCCAACACACATCACCTCTTCTTGTCATACAGGCTTCTACAAGCTCCCTCACACCAAATGAGTGTCACACCTGCTAGAAAACTCCTTGATTGCATGAGCATCTTTAGACAATCCTTCCCAAGAGAGGCCTAGCTTCGGTTAAATCTTGGGTGCAGGGATGACAAGTTTGCTGTAAGGTAAGCCAAGACCACCCCCAGCACTTTCCTGGCAGCACTACACTCTGCATGCTCAGCACCTCCTGTTCTCAGGAGCTGTTCGAGTGGCCACAGCTGGCAGTAATTGCTGTTGACATTGTTCAGAGCCTTGCCTCACTGCCAGAGACAAACCTTTCATTCATGAAGAAGTGCTTGTTAGGCCACTGCTGGACTCCAAACCCACTTAAACAAATTGAAAAAAAAAGAAAAAAAATAGAAGAAGTTGCTTAGCTCTGGTGGGAAATTTGCACACAAAGGCCGGTGGCTGAGCCGTTCCCCCACTATTGTGTCTCTCAAACAGTTTTGCAACACAACAGGATCTCTCTTCTCCATCCCTTTCCTTCCAGCCACTGCAAAGGCAGTGGTGACCCTCATTAAAAGACCAGTTCGTTATGGAATGTTTTCCCCATGATTCACTAACAGGGTTTTTCTCCTCAGCAATCAAGTGTTCACAAGTGCTATGTAAGCACCCTCCAAGGGCCGACGGCTTCAAGAGTTTTAGAAGTAAAAAGTGTAAACAGGTACATAGAAAAAGCCTCCTTTGAGCATTTATGTAAACACTCCCAATGCAATAAAAAAAAAACAAGATGAAACTGTCAAGTCAGACTTATTTAACTGTATTCACGTACCCCTTTTTGCAGACACCTACTGAACAACACTGGGTCAGATAGTCTAGAGAGTGATGGCAAACATACAGTGCAGGGCTGAGGAACAGTTAGTGGGAGTACAAAGATCAATAAACAAGCTATTTTGTGAAGAGGGCATCAGGAAATGGAGTAAGAACTGAGCACAATACTTGAACCGATTTGGCTTTGGCCTCATCTGGCAATTTTTGGTCTTTACCTTGGCTTTCAAATTAACATGATTTTTTGCTGTTGTTTGGTTTAGGTTTTTTCTTGTTTATTTGTTTGTTTGTTTTAACATCTGTTTAATTTTAACCCTTTGTGGACAGCGGACGCAGGTCTGACTATCACACAAAATAACACAAATTGACACTATTAATAATGGATTGCAAGAGCATTTCATAGAAAAGCACATGGAAAGTAGCACTAACTGCAAATGTTGTTCTTCCTCTGCACGTAATATCCCTTTCTGTATGAATAACAATCTGTTCTATACTAACAAATCATCACTGAATAATTTTTCTTTTATATGGTAAGTAATGTTCTGAGTAAAATTACCTGATTCTGTATGACAGCTACATTCAGTTGTTTCCACGTAATTCTCTACTATGATTCAATATTGATTTACATAAAGCAAAATGTTTTTGTCATTATGTGAAACATAAGAAATTAATAAGAACAATACTGTCATGTTTTTTTGAGATTTCATAGAGTCAAACACTGAGAAAAGTTAATTAAGACAGTAAAGCTAGGAGTCAAAGAAAAACTTCAATCTGTCCCACAATTTACAACAGCCTCTTATTAGATGTGTTTATCATATTGTTTTTATCCTTACAAAATCCTTAGTATTTTCTACAGAAAAAATACTACAGATAAAATTAAATTTATCTACAGATAAATACTTCTTGTCATACCACTTGAGGTGTCATTAAGTACATATATAAGTGATATGAGGCACAGGCACCTTTGATACTCAAATATTTTGCAAGTGTATCTGTTGTCCTACAACCTACAAGATGCTGAACTGAACAGTGCTCTTGCACCTATGATTTCTGCTTGTCACAAAAGATTTTAGGCCCTACCTGTGTTATCAGTCCTTTAAATTTCAAAACAAAAATATTTCAGAATCTTTTCTTTCAGAACAGTACTCTCTCAATGACAAATGAAACGGCAATGCCATGCAGTGAGCTCTCTTTTTCAGTGCTTTTCTGACACCTGTCAACAAAGAAAAAAGATCGGCATTGGAGAATTATTGGGAAAGTATATTTACTGTTGTCCAGTGCATTTGTGTAAATAATAAGGTGCCTGATTAGACTATTTGAGGTTCTCAGAAATTCAAGTTTATATCCTGGATTGTGTTTTTCCTTATAACACGGCTATAAGAACATGGTACTTCTATTTATTTGTGCTTGTATTCAAAATGTTGTTTAATATTTTCGAAAGTCAACAAATCTGAAACTTTATGTCATAGAAAATCTGAAATAAGTATGATTATTCACTGTCTACACCTAAAGTTACTGTTGTTTTTTAAAAACAGTTTAAATAGATGGCAATGAAACAAGTACTCTGGATGGTTTTGACCTATCTTTCCCTTTGGTCTTGTTTTATGCCCCATGGAGGAAAACAGTAATTCTCAAGAGTAAATGTAAGAAATCAGAAATCACCTTTTTTCACTCTAATTGAACCATAATTTAAAAAAAAAAAAAAAAAGGAACTGTTTATTCTACTCGTTTTTACATAACTCTTTCTGGCTTCACATCTGAACTGTTTATTTTATGAACATTGCAATGTAATTTTTATCAGGCTGATTTTCAACTTTCCTAAAAACAACTAGAAGACATAATGTGTACCCAAACCCAAGGTAATCAGAATCTAAGATCAGAAATTATTTTTTAGGATGAATACTTGAGATTACTCTTTTGTAACCTGTGTAAATCAAGCAAACATTTTCAAACAATAAAACTCTGGAAATTATTTTGTATCTCATTTCCTGTATTGTAGGCTACCAAAATTTTCTGTTTACATGTAGAGCCATCGTTCAAATCTCTAATTCTTCTTCATTTATGTTTGCAAAAAATTCCACAAATACAAAAGTATTTTTCAGAAAATGAGAACTAAGTAGAAAAATACATGGATTTGTAAACCTACGGTAGGGTCTATTGCTTGCCATATTGCTCCTACACTTTCTCATAAGAAAACCAGGATTATCCAAAGGTGCCTGAAGTCTCCAAAGTCACTTCTTTTAAGTGACATTTCAATAGACCTTTGACCATGTCCCAAGGCAATGTGTAGGTGAAGTGTTCTTCTGATCAATGAAAAGACTATTAGTCACACTAATAATTGATTATAACAGCTCCCTCCACAGGGATACACATTTGCTACTGAAGGTTTGCAAAATAACAGTTTTTGGAAGTTAAAAAGTATGCTTCCATTAAATACCTAGCAAAATGGACTGCATGTTTCATACTTGGTAAATGCATATTTCAATTTTGATAATACTCGTTTTCAGATGTTAAGCAAAAAAGGAGGTAAAGAGGCTTTATGTGACTGTGCTGCAGAACTGAATCCATAAAAACGGAGCAATGTTCTTCCTTGAGTCTTAATTAAAACTGAATAGAGTTAAAATTATTAGTTTATACCTTGCCTTTTTTACTTGTGATTCTTGTATGTTCAGAAGAGGCTGGAAGCATTAATTTGTCCATCAGTCCTATTCTACATCTCCTCTCAGTTAAAACAGACTAAGTACACACACACACAAAAGATCACTATGTATTACCAGAGGCAAATGAGGCTGTGAACACTCAGGTATGTTAGGATTTACAGAGGCTATTAACTATAATTCTGAAGCATATTGCACATATTATAGTATATTACAAAATCAAGGAGGTTTCAATATACAGACCTATTTTTTAAGCAAGATAACAACATAAAAATGTACTGTAAGCTCAATCGCCAATTCACAGATTCAAGAGTTAAAACTAACCACTTAAATTTTTTTTTTTTTTTTTATGCTGAACTGAAAACCCTTGGAAATCTCTGTGAAGAATTTCAGTGCCCAGATGATCCTGGAAGAAGTTTTGTACATTCTCTTAAAGTGCACAAATGACAATTTGTAACGGCACATGCAGGACCATGCAGAAAAAGAATACACAGAAGCAACTCTCAAGGAGCCAAATTTAAACCTTGTCCTATTAAAACAAATGTAGCCTGGACAACAGCAGGTCTGATCAAAAAAACAGAGTGCAGGACACCTCAAGTCTAATCCAAATTTCAAACCCATCTTTTACTAAAATGTAAATAGAATTTGAATTTTTTTTCTCCTCCTCACTTGCAACTTGCTGTGAAATGTAGATAGACTTGTATACTTCAAAGATCAAATGCATTGTGCAGGAGAAAGAGGAGGCCAAAATTACCCAACTATTTTGACAAGAACATATTTTGTAAAAATTATTTTGTGTCCATGAAAAATATGTTAATTTAAAAAGTATACATTGATTTTTTAAAATATCTGTGTGAATGTCTGTGTGCCTATCTGTCTCTAGGAGGAAAAACACATTCCTATGACAATTCAGAGAAAGATATAAAGTCCCAAGTTCTTTCTTAACAATATCCTTTAAATATCCGAGCAACAATTGCAAAAAACTAGTCTGAAAATCCACCTCACCCTTCCTCCAGAGGACATAACCAAAACCATGAAAGAATAATGTTAAGATAATTTATCTTATATTTTGTTAAGTTGCGTGCGCATTCTGAAAATGTGTATCTCAAGTGAGATGGAAGCGAACATGAAATAAGGAGGGTTTCCCTCCCACTCTTCAATTTGTTTGAAAGCACAGAAACCATATCTCTCCTTTGGCCACAACAGAACAAATGCTAGATATCAACATTTTTTATGCCAGAGTCACAAGCAGAAAAACAGGCTCCATTCTCTTTGTAGAGTTCTTTTCTTCTATTAGTATTCATCTGTTCAGAGACTCCCAGAATGCTTTAGGCTGGAAGGGATCTCAAAGCTCATCTCATTCCACCCCCTGACATGGGCAGGCACACCTTCCACCTTCCACTATCCCAGGGTGCTCCAAGCCCCATCCAACTTGGCCTTGAACACTTCCAGGGAATGGGGCAGCCACAGCTTCTCCAGGGCTTGTGCCAGGGCCTCCCCACCCTCACAGGGAAGAATACCTTCCTAATATCAAGTCTAATCCTACCCTCTGACAGTTACATCCCATATTAATCAGTTATATCCCTTATATCCCTTATTGTGATTTGCTTCCTGAGCAGCTTGGGAATCTCAAATTGCTAATTACAACACTTCATGCAGAAATGACTTCTTACCTACGTACAGTATGTAGAATTCCTAGAAACCAGATGAGATATACTATCATATCTTTAAAGTGTTTGGCTGGTAGCGATTTCAAAAACAAATATTGTGGTCCTTATAAAACAAAAAGAACCCCAAATTGTCACATTACTAATAAAAAGATTTTTCCCATGGCCCTTAACGATATGATAATTTATTTAAAACAGTCCTGAAAATGACCCACTTGAAATTATCAAAAAGATACAGTGTTTATTTTTGCTGTCCATAAAACAAGCAATGGCTTTTGAATATGCAGACTCTTCAGATGTAATTAACAAGATTGGCTTCTACTGGAATACAGTTTTCTGTGTTTAAGGGAGTTGATTGCAAAAACTAATCAGGTCGATTTAATATGCTTGGGGAAAAAGCATCAGCTGTCAGTGCAACTGACAATAATGCTGGTACTAATCCCCTTTTCTGAGAAAATCATTTAAATTTTCCTCAATAAAGTAGGAGATCTCAAGAGGATGGAGTCAACCAAGGCTGATAAATGTGGTACGATTAACAAGGAAGAAATAAAAGCATGTGTCCATTTATAACAACAATAAACATGTTGTTTAATTAACTAGAAGGTTTTCAACAAGTGTTATGGACAATTATTTGACTGTCAGAGCATGGGCCTCATCAATCCAGTCCAAGATGCACAATTCCACCAAATGACCTGCAAATATCTAAACTTAAGCAAAAGATAGAATGCAACTGAATGTGTGATGACATCAGTAGTTAAACTAAGCAGGTTTGATCACTTAGCACAAAAATCAATTACCTATAAACTGTTGAATGTTTAAATGTGTACATTTTTCTATTCTAGTGGTTAAAATCCCTTCAGCCTCAAAATACTACTCCTGTCTTTTCTGTGCAACCCCTCCTGTTTCTACATAACAGCAAAAAGGGAAATTCTAAAATCACAGGCAAGAAAAGGTGAAAATGAAAGTTTTGTTATAATAAAGACTCAGATTCAGATATCATTGTCATGCCAATTTAAGTGAAGAATTTGTCTTTGAGTGATACCATGAGGCCATGATATCGTGAAACAACTGTAAAAATTCAGTTTGGGGTGTTGGAAGTATTTCTTTTATTCCGTGTTTGCATTTAATACATCAGGGTTATAGAGTATGTAGTATGCTGGATGTAGAGAAGTATTTCAAGTGTTCTCAAAACCACTAACAAATATCTGTGGGTTCTTATCAAGGTGGTTGTAAGTTTCGAAAACAAACAAACAAACAAACAAGGCAAAACACCCTACCTTTAAAAAGGTAGAAGAAAAGAAAAAGACAGGAGTCTTAAGCTTTAGCATGCACAAGCCTTTTGATGTTGCTTCACATAATATGCACGCTGCAAAAACAAGGTGCAAACCAGTTCAGGAATCACTATTCTAGCAGATCCCAGGAGCTAACTGCCAGGTAATCCACAGAAGCCTGTTAGGCATTAGCAATTTTCAGTAATTTCATGACTAGCTTAGATAAAGGAATAGACTATACCCTATATAATTTTCAAATAATTTCTAACAGTAGGGGCTGCAGGATTTTTGGCAATCAGTCTTGTAACTCATATTTATCTTAAACTGTTACACAAACACACCCAAAAGTCAAGAAAAAGAAGTGTTATTCTTACGCAAGTATAATCAACTGTGCTTAATCAGAATGAGATATCTGACACAGGAAGAATCTTAGGGATGAAACAGACCAAAAGATAAGGCTTAGTGACATGTTTTTAAGCATTCAACCTTCAAAATCATCAATCAAAAAAAATCCTACTAATGGGCACATAAAGAAATATTGTTTATATTATAGGAAAAGTATCTCCCTGCCCAATACTGGTGAAATCTTGGATGGACAATACCTCAAGGTTTTGGTGCTGCACTTTAGAGATACACTGCAGAACGGTGAGATTGCTCAGGAGAAAACAAAAACAAATTCTGGGGTGGGGTAGAAACAAAGAAATCTTTTTTTCAGTGAGACTATAGACTTCGCAAGTATTCCATTTTGTAAAGCATTTTTAACATGGGGGTGAGCAGACCTGCTGTTCCAACTGCTGAGGCTCAGAATAAAATTCTGGTACTGTTCACACGACTAGTTGAAGAAGTCTTCCTCCCTCCTTCTTCCAAAATGTAATATCCTACATTATAAGACAGAGAAAAATGCCCCAATTTTAAATATAACAGGAAAAACCAGAGCCAGATGTTTGGAATTATAGGGGATTTTGTCTTGCTTGAATGAAAACAATGAGAGACTCTGGTAAAGCTTGAATCACCAGCAAGAGTTTTAAAATACTAAATAAAAGTTTTGTTTACTTCAATTAGCCCCCATCCTTTACTAAAATACAGACAAAATGAACATTTTAATAGTGGGCATGGGTTTACTTTGTAAGAACTGTGGTATATTATTTTGCTTGTGAAGGTGCCAAAATTCTCATTCCCTCCCTGATGTACATATTTATTTGATTGTTAGTTGAAAAAGTTTAACACATACTATAACCCCCCAAAACAATCTGTTAAGAGTCTGAAGCAAAGCAGAAAGGATGGTTCAATTCTCAGTTCCTGCTAGGAGGAAGACTTAACAACTAAATTCCAGAAAAGGACATCAAGATTGCTATTAAGGAAATTCTGTGAGAAGAGTGATTAAGTACTAGAAGACATAGCCAAGAAAACTGGCCATCAGTGCTGCTTTTAAAAATACATTAGTCAGGGACAGTTTAAGGCATAATTGACCTACTGGGGGTGGGGGAATGGGTGAGATGTCCTCTAGCAATCCTTTCAGTTTTCCACTGTATGATTTGAATGTTTACATTTTTGAACAGTGATGCACACAAAAAACAGGTGGCAACTCTTCAACAGCCCCAACGGATGCAAAACACCCAGAGGGAAATACCACTCAAAGATCAAATATGGGCACATCAGGAAACACCAAGGAGTTGATAAGCACAAGCACTGCTCGCACTGTAAGCAAATACCCTTGTAGTGTATTCTTTACATAAAAGTGGTTCCACATTCATACCAATGCTATGTGCTTCTGCCACTTGCACTTAAGGCCTTTAAGAGCTTTGTAATTCGAGGCCAAAGAAATCCACTTTCACCCGGGTTCCTGTGGTGTAACAGTGACACCCAGTGACAAGTTTACACTTTAACTTCCTGTGAGCATCCAGAAAATACTATCACTCTTCTGTGTGAAGGGAAAAGGCAAAATGACTTTGTCTATCAGTTTCAAATGTCCTTTGTGTGCTTTGTGTGAGAGCCCAGGAAGGCTCTCAGCCTGGGAAGAAAATGCTCTGCTTCATTCTTGGCATAACTAAGAGTTCAGCAGCAATCCCTTCCTCAGCACCAGCTCTTTGTGCTGAGCTGACATAGCCTAGTAAGAAATAATACACATGCATAGAACAATTATTGCTAACTCAAAAAAAGTTATTGCACATAAATAATTTTAACAAGGGTTGATAATTCAAAAGTGTTTTACTAAGAGCTCAGCTAAATACAGTCCTGCATTCTATAAAATTTGAAGAGCTAATACAGTCAGGAACTGAATATGTCTCAATGAAGAAGCATTCAGACCTAAATCTAAATTTGATACTCCCTTTACCCAGGTAGGTAACATTCCACATTTTCATGATACTTCCTTACCGTAACTGGAAAAAATCATCTTGAGGACATGGCACAACAAAAGCCTGATCTGCAACTGCACTGTGTTATATACCAATAACACACCATGTTATTGTATTTTTACTGCCTTTTTGAAGCCTTAAATTTCAGAACTGTCTTACTTGAAATTACTGGTTAGGTAATCATATTATTTGGATGAACAATTCTAAAACTATAGGTTGTCTGCAGCCTCTAATTTGTCTTGAATGACTGGTCACCACAGTTAAAAAGTTAACCAAGCACAACTACTGCTCATTAACCTAATTCAGAAAAATCTCGATCTTGAATCTGTTTTCTGAGTTATTTCCATATCATGTTGCTAACAGATCTGTGTGATACATTCGAACTGACGAGCAGAGGGTATCCCACTCACTGTGCCTTTCCTGAGAGCTCATACAAACAGCATGGCAGAGGGCCAGAGAAACTGTCACTGCAGAATACAGAAAAGCAGTCCCTCTTTTACTCTATAATCACCAAAAGTTAGTATTCTAGAGGTCACTTTACTTCTGAGACCGTTTTTTAGTGCTTTCTAGTGCCTTGCAAATTCTTTACTTTGTAAAAAACCTTTGCAGAACTGTGCCCTGAATGTCTGCTTGTAAGGTTAATATAATTATTCCTTCTTGATCTTTGGTAAATTATAAGGCAAAGGAACATCCAGAGTAACAGCTGCTAGAATATTATCAAGCCAATATTAGTAAAAAATCAATTAATGTAGTACTCACAAAGAAAAAATTATAGAGGAAGGGAAAATTCCAGACAAGATCTGGTAGTAGAGAGGTTATCAAAAATTGGAAGTTCAAAGCCAAGTATGGTTAAAACACAGAGATTTGAATCTCTATACTTGTCTCTGTGAGTGGTCAAAGACTGTAACAGGTTTACCAGAAATACTGTGCAATCTGCATTTGTAGAGATATTCAGAACCTGACTGGATGCAGTTCTTGGGCAACTTGCTCTAGGTGACCCTGCTTGAGCAAGAGGCTGGGCTAGACGATCTTGAGAAGTCCCTTCCAGCATAAATGATTCTGTGAATCCTTTAAAACTCAGTGATGTATGGGAGCTTTAAATGAATAGTGAATACCAAAGATGTCAATACTACAACAAAAGGAATATCCTACCCAACTTTGTGCAAGTATTACAAAGCCCAGGTGGTAGTGCTTTGACTGAATTTGAGGACAGAAACTATTTTGACTTCAGCGCCACAGCAATACTTAACAACCAAGATGGCCACATATATATTGCTTTTCTAAACACTACAGAGGAATGTGTTAGTTTGGCAGTAACACATTATCTCAGTGAAGAGAGGTATGATACTTGAGTCAAAGCTATTTGCATGTGTATCCTACATTACGAGCAAAACACCTCTTGTGTTTCAGAGAATAACAAATTTCCCAGAACACAGCAATAGTAACTGTTTCTCATGAGGGTGCAGAGCAAGTTCCTAGGCCTTAAGGAAAATGCCATGTGTGCTTTTCAGCTGCTGCTGGTAAAAAACAGTCCAAGAGCAACAGAAGACACAAGGGTTCTAATTTAGATGGGGTGACTGAAAAGAACTGGACCAAGGCTAATAAATGGCTAGAACTGGCCGCTGCTCATAAAGGCAAATGAGAAATGGGCCATTTTCTCAAAAATGGTCCAGGAGTTGGACAAAGCAGTGTCACTTAGCCAAGAGCTGCAAGGAGTATGGCACTGGCTTAACATACCCAGGAAAAGAGACTGCAGTTGCACTCACAGTGAACTGAGACGTAATGAAATGAAACATTAACTAAAGCCTAAAGCCCTGCCATCTTCAGACAGACAGTGTAGTAACCGGTAGGTAATTTTATCCATGAAGTAGTTACATGAATCAAAGCAAAATTATTTGGCCCATGCATGATTTGCATGAATAAGATAAAACGATTGTATGCTTTGAAAATTAAAGGCCTTCTTTAGTTTTTATACTTCAAAAGCTAATCATAGTTACTGAAGACTTTAGCAGTTTACTCAGAATAAGCGCTTCAGCACAGCATAATTAAAATGATTGACAGCTCATTGGTGTTGATATGCACTAGGTAAGGACCATTTCCAAGTCTGTGAACCCTTGTAAAAAAACCACTCACATTGAATCACACAGGCAGGTTGCCCTCTTGTGTGCCTGAGGTGCTAAATTCACACACGGCTTTCACTCACACATGAGAAAAATTATTTTTTCCTCATGTTCCAGAACTGTTATCAACACAGAAAGCACTCATTGACCGACTGGCAAAACAATAATTCAGGCCCCTACTCACTGACACAGCAGTGGCAGCAGCCGTGAGCGTCTGCCTTGTTGGAAGCCAGAGAGCAACAGCCACCCAGAGCAGGAAGGTGCAGCTCGAGCAGAGAAAGTCACACTCAGGCACCTCCACAACAGAGCGTTACTAGCAGCATAGAGCTTTGATGCCAAAACATTCAAGAACTGAGAGAAGAGAAACACGTTAAGCACTGCCTGCTAATACTTCATTCAAAGCAGGAATTAAATTCCAGTTTTGGTGCTCTGATGATTTTCCTGGCCTTCTTAAGCACAAGGCTTGCACAATTACCTGACCCACACAAGCCAAGAATGTGCATCAAGTTTAATCATGGTTGTAACAGTTACTCATTTGAGATTCTGAGATGAAAGTAAAATGAAGGAGTAGACCATTTTTTTCCTGAACTACAAGGATTTCTAATCTGTAAAATGCCCTTTATGAATTCTCCCTCCCTCTTTTGTCTTTGAGGATTAAATAAATTCATAAATCCCTTCAGATATATGCACTGGAGTTGCAGTAAAGCTCCCCTCCACTAGACCAAGAATTCTGAAAAAAGACATAAATTCTTCTTCAACCTTGAATCCCAGTGGAAGGTTTTCAGTGCCCATATCACTGCATGGTTAAAATGGAAAATATTCCACTGAAAACGTGTCTAAACTTTACATTATATATCAGGCTGATTCTTTATTTTGAACATAGGTTTATTTTTTTCAATAATTTTCGGCAAATTAAAATGTCTGCTAAAGTAAAATGTGCAGCACTTCTGGAAGGAAGGAAGCTGTGATTTTTACAAGTATAAGCAACATGCCACAGCACCACTCAGGTAAGAGGCTACCTCAGGCCAAACTGCAAAAGTTTACATTGCATCCTGAAAACAGTAATTCAGGAGCTGTCCACCTGTAATTAGTTTTTTTCCAAGGTACATCTTTATGCACCTGCTTCTCCTTGCCATGAATATTACAAAACAGGTAACTAGTACTTTCAAAATAATAGTGTTCCAGAGTTCCACCACATTATGAAAAAAAATTCACATGTGAAGAATAATATCTTTTTTTAAAAAAATTCTATAGAACAATAGCCTAAGTATCTGATGCACCCAAATCCAAAGGACTGATTAAGGTTTCATAAACCTGTACTTGCAAAACTCATCTCAATTAGAAAACATTGTATAACAGAACTTAATCTCACTCATTGAGGGGTAAGGGGAAGATGAAATGTGATCTTGTAAAATTATCTGAGTGTTAAAATAAATTGACAACTGGGCTTCGCAATGAAGGACGTGGCAGAAGCAGAAGAGAGTAAATTGCATATTGCTGTTGTACTCAGGATGTTGCAGGCAGAGGCAGCAAAAGAAACCAGATGCTGCTTCAGGTCATGCTGGGTGCATAGAACAGGGTATTTCAGGAAGACTGGGCTTCTACTGAAAGCCCCAAAATCACAAAATGCTGGAATGGTTTGGCTTGGAAAGGACCTTGAAGCTCATTTAGTTTCAATCCCACAGCCACGGGCAGGGACACGTTACTCTATTCCCAGGCTGCTCCAAGCCCCATTCAACCAGGCCCTGGAAACTTCAGGGATGGGGCAGCCACAGTTTCTCTGGGCAACCTGCGCCAGGGCCTCCCCACCCTCACAGGGAAGAATTTCTTTTTATTATCCAAACTAAACCTACCCTCATTCAGCTAAAGTCATTACTCCTTGTCCTATCACTACATATCCTTGCAAAAAACCCCTCTCCAGCTCTCTTGTAGGCCCCTTTTGGTAGCGCAAGGCCAATGAAGTAAATATAAAGGCAAGTTCCATTATACACAGGACCCGGGTTACAGGCTCAGGNGAAAGGCCAACACCTAAATTTCATATATAACACTTTCTCACCATGACTCGATTTTTAAAGAAACCCAATGGGAGCAACAACACAAAATGCCTGGCAAAACCTGCTCTCCTGCTCCCACCAGTAGCGCAGAGGACACGGGAGCTTGCTTTTCACAGGCAGCTCATTACCTACAGTTTGCTATTTTACACTGGGGAAACGGTCCTAAAGTGATAAACCCACCCCGTCCTTTTTATAGTGAGAATCAAAATGGTGGTTCTCTGATCCTTTGCCATCCTTAACTCAATAGATGGCACTGAGGATCAAATGGCAATCTCTTGGAACCAGTAGAATTATGAAATTAAACCTGAAGCTTGTTGAGCCACTCAGGTCTTTTAATATATGAGCTTTTTTGAAAATGCTTTTACAACCTGCACTTTCTGAGGGGGTAACTAACCCTGAGGGTAATTTTAACAGTTTGAAACCACCGTAATACAATAATCAAAGCAGTGTCACAGAAAATCATCACTTATTTTGTGTTTTTCTTTGACACTGTATATAATGCTTTTCTTTTGGTGGGTGGGGAGGGAACTTTTCAATGGGATTAACAACTCCACATTGCTTTAAGCAAAAAATACAGATGTAACAGAGTATTCATCACCACATTTGCCTAATCTTTCAAACGAATGTTTTTATTTAACAAGCTACATTCCATTTTAATTGAAGCACAAATTCTTCAACAGAGGCAGGTACATAGACATCTGTATATGCAATATATGCCCTAAGCCAGAGTCTAGTTTACAAATACACCAACAAAGCAGTTAAAACATATAACAGAGATAAAAATTCTAAAAACCCACTCAGGACAAGAAAATTTGCAGCAGGAGGATACAGTTCCAAGAGATTTAATTTGGTATCAGAGGCATGAGAGACAAAATTATGCACCGTACATTCTCTAAATGGTTATAAAAAAAGTCAATTGCCTGTCTAAATGGACTAGATCAGCAAAACACAACAGAATACACCTGGAGACATACACTGCAAGTGTGACTATTTGTGCTAAAATCTAATCACTTCTATTACTTCTGTGGGACTACAATCACAAATACTCGGAAGAACTGATGCAAAATAGTCCAAAAGGAACAGAGCCATGGCTTTTTCTGTCCTGTTCGACAGTTACTGTCAAGAAGCTCCAGTCCCTGTTACTCCCATCTCTCTTTTAAATTTACAGCTGGCAATCGTTCAATTATGTATAAGCAAAAGAGAGATTTTCTGGTATGAGTAGGCAGTCATATCCGAGTTTACCTTGTCCCTAGGATGCTTGCACTGTTAAGCAGGTGAAGGAGACTACTAGTAAAAAGTAAAAATAATCCTTCAGAAAGTTAAATCAACATCCATATGAGAAAAATGAGAAAGAAAGAACTCAAACAGGTTAAAGGTAAAAACATAATATGAGAGCTTAGAATACACAAGGACCTGTAGTAATTGCTTAAAAGCTAAGATATAATTTTCCAAGAACATCCGAAGCTAAAAACCCATTAAAGACTTATGGAAAAAGAAAACATAAGGCCGCATCAGAACAAAATAAGTTATTCTCAATCACCTTTACTGTAGAGGATTTTTATAACTTTGCACTTTGAAATCCATTTTCACAAGGACATGTCATAAGATCCCTCAATCCGAAGCATAACTGCATTACAATATAGGAAAAATACTCAAGAGTAGCAAGTCTCCAGCACCAGATGTTACTGGCCCAAAAAGAAATGGAACTATGGGACAGATATACTATTACTTGTTGTAATTTCCCATCTCCTAAGAAATAGAAGATGAAAAAGGTTACGCTAATTTTTGTGTGATCACTGAGAACACTGTGATCACTTAGGATCACGTTACACAAAGTAGGAATGTGAATGGACTCGAGGATATAATGCACAATATATTGAAAGTTAGTAAAGAAAAAGAATATATTTCCCTCTTAAAAAGTCTCCTGTTTTGGAATTTGGAATGAGGTTACCAAGGAAATATCATGGTGCACTTGCTGTATTTCCACACTCTTTCCTACCTCTAACAATCAGAGGCAGGATACTAAGCTTAGTAACCCTTAGGTCTGATCCAGTGGACTAATGACAGCTATAGAAGTAAAAACACATATAACTAAATGATAACAAAAAAATTGCAGGATAATGCATGATAAAAAGGCTAACAGTGTTCAGTATTCAGAAGAGGAGCATAATGGAAAAATGTACTTAAGTTTACATATGCCTTATAGAAATTGGCAATGCCCAAAGCGGCTATTGTCCCTCAAAAAAAAAACCTGGGATTTACCGGCAGGTGGTTTTATGAAGAAAAACTTGCTTAGCAGCGATGGAAAAGACAAGTAGAAAGTTAGAAATTATTATGAAAAGAACCAAGAACAAGGAAAAAAATATCTCTGACATATTTTCAGAATCCTCACCAATGTATCGAGAAATGGACTTAGTTGAACGGGGGAAGACAAAAAACACTAATGGAAAATCGGAAATAAATATATAAATGGCTTCTAAAATGGTCTGTAAATCTGCAGTTCATGGCCAGAGAACAATTACTCACTGATTTTTCCAACACAAAAGAGAATGATCATGGACTATTTGAATACCAAGAGGCAGATTCCATAAAAGAGTCACATATTTTTTGTATGAGGCAGACTTGCAGCGTGGGACTCACCAGCATAAGATTCTACCCTACGGGTTTATACACAGACACAAAGCACCTGGACAAACGCATACCAAAAAAAATTCCTTTTGTCTGTCTCCATACTTTTCCCTAAGCTTCCACGATTGGCCGCTGCTGGAGATAGGATGTTGAATTAAGTGGCGCTGTAGTGTACAACTAAGTATGTGGATTCCTGCCACTAGAAAGATGTACCACCGTGTCTTTTTCTCCTGTGAAGACTGGCTGCTTATTTATGATCTGTTCTACAATGAGCAGCAAGCACCTGCATATACCACAGTTGTAGAGAGATCTGATGGAGGAGTATTGACAGCAAAAAATCAGTCTCATGGAAAAACCTTTGCCTCTTAATACGCGTTTTCACAGCATACACAGAGTATCCACAACTGCCATGTGGCACCACTGTCTGCACTAACACTCCACATAGATGAGAGTGCTGTGAGATGCCTCCACTCCATCCGTTTTTGTGATATTAGACACCTTTCCAACATGAGTACGTGCAGGCAATATATTAAGCTCTGATTCATATTCAAAATGTCTAACACTTAAATATCTCCAGCTTCAATAAATTCAGCTGTGGCAGTTCAGAAAAATTCAAATGGTTGTGAAAAGTCACTGGCTGTCAGGAAGGAGGAACTCAAGACAGTGTTACTTCAGCCAAGTTTTGTACTGAAATACAGAACATCAGAAAATGAGGATGTTTTAACAAGGGAAACCAGGTGACAATCTGGGATGGAGTTCAGCATTTATATTTATTACCACTTCCTATGTTCACATCTGCACATCTAGGCTTTATTCTGTGCTTGAGTAGGCTAAAATACCCTGGGAGACAATGAGACAGAAACATGGAAAGAGTGGGACTTGGCAACAAATAACTTTCAGACATCCTGCCAAACAGTAAAATCCAGAGCACTGTTGAATTTTTGCAAGCAAGCAAAGTAGGGATTACTTATCTGTTAGTTAAATGGTTTCCTCAAAGGGAGTCAAACATCATAAAACATTTTTGTTTCAAGTTCTTATTAGTGAAGAGGTAACAGTGAGGCACACACTAAAATCCTAAAAGACCACTGATGGATTTGGAAAAAAACTTAAATTAGCTGATTCCACATGCCTCTCTACAGTACATAACGGCCCTGCTGTCAGTTGCCATTCTAACAAACTAAACTTTCTCTAAAGAAGAGTAAAAATAATAAAGCCTGGAGTTCAGGCAACTGTCTTGGTGCAGGCATAAGCAAATTAAACTATAAGAACATGACAGGCCTTATGTCAGTCTTGGCCTACATTCCACAGTTCCCCCGCTGAGATCTTGTGGCTGTCAAGTGCTCCTGATCATGCCCCAGTGATCCCAAAACCCTTCAACTCAGTGGGTGAAACATCCGAATCGCAGTCAGCAGATGTCTAGCACACAGTCAGCAGAACGAGACAGCACCACATGGTTAGTAACAACAGAACAATGTCAGCAGAGAAGAGTGTAAGCACAACTCTGGCTAGCACATTTTGTGCACAAACAAAACCCAGCAGGATCCTATGAATATGTCTGACATTTTTGCTATAGGCAGAAATGCTCAAGTTCTTGTAACTAAGGAGGATTCCTAAAGCAGGCTGCAGCAAGAACCGTAAATACTTTTGTTCTTCAGGAAAAAAAACCCCAAAGTTTATCCCCAGGTGCATTTTTAAGAAGATTAATGTAGAGTTCTTGAGCCCACAGAACAGGAGACATTTTGGAGATAAAGAAATATGACCATATTTCCAAGAAGAAATCAAACAGGCTCTTGCAATCTACACAAATTTCAGAGAAAATAAATAGTCCATCACGTAAAAGCCAATTAACCTCAATATCTTCAGCCTCCATTTAGTGTTCCAACTTTATCCAGTATCTCCCTTACCATGCTTCTAGCCTGGTCTATCAGCAAATTCAAGAAAGGAAAAAACCTATGTGGTGGCTAAGGGGAAGATTTGGATTGCCCAGGTCACATCCTTTACAAATCGTTTTGTTTATTCTTAGGACTACAGAGTAAAAAAGACATGCATGCTTCTGTAGCTCACCTGGAACACTCTGATGCTTTGGGTTCTTCTGCTCTGCAACCCAAAATCTCCCTTCAAAAAGTCCTTTTTCATTTTTGCTTCATATGGTGGATGACTTCTCCTAAAGTTTGCTTATAACACGTACCACATTCCCACATTAAAAACACCTTCAATAAAGGGAAAGTTCTGTACAGACACAACCCTGAAAATCACAAAGATCACAGGTCATAATGGAAGAGCACATTCCATTTGCTAGGAACATGCTAAAATCACACATTACACCATACAACACTTAACACTGTCCACTTCCTGGAACTTTACCCGTAATCTGTCTCAATCATGCCATTTTCTAAATTACTAGCTTCACAAATGACCACTCTCTGATATTCCTGTAGTTTTCTTCTTGTTACTCTCCTCTCGTACTGCAATTCACACTTCCATCTATATGGTCTAAATCTCTCTGGCCTCTTCATAAGGCATATGCAGTAAAAAAAAACCTGTTGGAATTGGAATGCTGCGAGATCTAAATTGACACTTAAAGGAATTCCAACTAACCTCAAATCACACTGAAAATCTCTAATGATGTCTTATTTTTCCTTCTTTTTCAGTAGATGAATTTTTCTGGTTTATTAGGGGAGTAAGGCAGATCTAGGTTTTTACAGATTGCTTCATGGATATTTTTTACTACGTGCTGCATGTCATTATTCTCCTGAGAATCAATTAGCCCAAATGTTGCTATGAGAGTTACAGAAAACATTGCATTCTTAACTACAGTTGATAGTGTTCTGTCTTTTCCCAATCTGAACAGAAATGCTGAAAACTTCAAACCTTATCAAGAAGTGAAAGAAAATCTCTTTTATGAGGAAGGAATATAACATGATGGGGAGAATTTTCTAGAAGAAAATATAACTTTTTGCTTCTAGATGTACCCTGTTATTTTAGAGGAGTTGGATTGAATGTATAAGCAAGCAAAAAAGCAGAAAAAGAAGACGTTGAACAATCACTTTCCATGGAATATAGCATCACAAATTCACCATGTCTCACACAGTTTCAGTGTGGTATTCCCTCTCAAGTCACAGGAGAAAGGCTACCCATATTTAATAGCAAAGTCACAGTGCACCAACAACATCAACTATCAATTCTGTTGACAATAGAACAATACGAATCAAGGAAAAGAATGGGTGGTAAAGAAAAACAGTTAGACTTCTGTCCTGTATCATATTTTGGACTCCATTAACATCAGACCTACCACTTCCTATGCCCACTAGTGAGTGTGTGAGGCTTGCATTACTTTCCGTTTCCTCTCCTTACACAATTTCACACTGTCCACTGCTGACAGATGCACCTAAGTAGGTGTTCTAAGAACCAGACTAAGCTGCTTGGTTTCCCAAACACATTCAAGGTTTTTGCACAGTTTATCATCTGCTTTCTATACTCTCAAATGAAAAATCTGCAGAGTGGAAGCGAGGAAAGTAGTGATTCAGAGGAAATCTCTGTTTCAAAAATTACAAAAAGACAATGGCCACCATATTAAAGACAATTCCGTAAAAGAAAACTGCCTATTTATTGTTGCATTCCTTTTTTCTCACTTGATTTTGATGTACTTTTTGGTCAGACTTAGTCTTTCATTTCATTTAACTTTAGTACTCAAAATTCACAGGAACAATCTTTTGCAAAGTTAATGTTTTAATGGACTACTTATTATTTTATCATGGAATATGATGACTTCTGTCTTAGCAGCAATGAAAGAGTTACATTTAAAAAATGTGCAGCCAGCCCTATCACTATTCAGTGAACAAAACTGAAGAACACCAACTTACTTTGTACAATGGCAGTGAACTCACTGAGTAGTTATAAGAAAACAGAGGTGGTACTGTGTCTGTTATCTCTCTGTAATGCACAGTGACAGCCAAACAGAGACATATTTTTAAGGAAAATCTCTGTGTCCAGTCAGATTCAACTGTCTAACAACTAAGATTTTGTTACCTCACCCACAATAACAATAAAGAGTTTCACAGTAATTATAAGTTGTTAATCTGTTACCACATAGGCCAAGAGAGAAAGCATATATTACCTTCTTTCCACTACATTGCCACACACCTAAAAATGAGGGAAGAAATTGTCCAAAGGTTAGTTAACAAAAAACCCACAGTTGGCAAAAAGACTAGGAAATTTTGACAATAGTGACTCACCTTCCCTTCACATCTGGATGATTTGGTTACTCCTTTATCCATTTTGGACAACCTTGGTAAGATATTTTTCCCCTACCATAATCATCAAACTCTCTTTCTGCACTCCTGGAAAAAATTTATACAGCAAATTAACACACAGAGTGTTTTTCTCCTCTTCTTCAGTTGGACAAGTGCCTAAAACCCTGGTTGTGAGGTACCTACCCGTTCCTGGTATTGCATAAATAAAATATTGAAGATTATACCCAAGTAAAATATTGAATCTAACTAGAATCGTAGAACAAAACGTTGTCTATTGTTAAAAACAGAAGGGACCTTCCCTATTTTGTCCCATGACTGTTAAAGAGATATGGCAGCAACTGTTACCCTTATATTTTGTATTTCAGTCCAGACACAATGGTCAGGTTTCCTTCCTGGGAAGAAATATCATAAAGCAAAAATTCTGCCTTGTGGATCAAATAGTGGCTTTTGTAAAGCCATTTCTTATGACATACCATTGCATGCACAGCATGCAAAGCCCTGCCCTGTGCGATTACTTACTGCTGCAGCACAGTGCCAAAAGCAGCAACATGAGAATGCGTAGGGCAGAACTTATGCCTGGAGACAAAATCAGTCCCCAAAACACCCAGAGTAATCACTCTCAAACTGTATCAGGCAAAAGGGTGCTGTCACAGCACACCGCTCACTAGACAGGGAGAAGATAAAAAGTATGAAGGAAAAGCATAAATGGATTTTAAAATACTCTGGAAAAATCCTTTCCACATAAGACAAGACCCTCCGGGGTCACCAAGATTTCCACTTCCAATAATTTTCTGGTTATATAATTATTTATAACATACAATATTAGTAAAATGAGGTCACATTAAAGGTGCTACAAACCAAAATTTCATCGACATGAGCACAAAGACTTCAGCAGTTCCTTGTCTTTGGTGTTACTAATATTACTACACAATAAAAGTGCGAACAGGTTTGTTGAAAAACAATTCAAGATGGTCTCTAGAAAAACAGCAAAACCAAAAGTCCCGTTTAATTTAACGTCAAGTTTTTGAGTCCTATTTGGAGAAGAAACGGTAAGACTATTTAACTAGTTATCAAGAAAAACTTAGAAATATACTCCCAAACACTTTCGGATTCTGATGCCTAGTTCTCCTTAAAAAAAAATGGGTCATGTTAGGCAGTACCAATCCCACTCACCAGAAAACTTTAGAGGATGATAGATTACCTGGAAAGTAGAAAGTAATTATGAGGAAGTCTCACTGTGATGGATATGTCTCTACAAGTGGCAAAATACACCTCAGCAGATAAACGGAATGGTGAGGAAGACAGACTGCAATGGGAAAAAAACAGAACCAAACAACAGTTTAATTTAAAGATGCATGGGAAATATCTGTCCAGAAGAGTGATTGATAATAAAAATATTGAGTTCAATAGTAAATAACCAAGTAGACTGGGATGAGTATCGGCAGCAGTACATCATTTTGTGGTACATGAATCGTTTAGCATATGAGCTAAACATCAGCAGAGATGATTAGGTAAAAAAAAAGGTCATGGTCATTTGCTTGTGGTTTCCAAAAGAGTTTGTGTATATCAAAGCCTCACAGGACCCTAGCACATAAAGCAATGAAGTAAAACACATGAAAACACTTAAGATTGGAAAACCTTTCACCAGTTAGGCCTTTCAGCAGATCTTATACCAGGTGTTTACTAACCTGTCAACCTTGATCATCCCAATGAAAGTTATCCCATTTGGATAACTTTCCAAATTTCAATTCTGTTCAATCTTCTTAGCAATACAAGACAAACAGAAAATATTGCCTGCAGATCTGGCCACATACACTGAGAGAAGCATGGCCATTTTCTGTACAGTAATAGTGCACCTCTCCAAAAAATATTTGGTTTTGGTTTTTTTTAAAGAGACATCTAGTTAGGACATTAGTGCTTCCTATGATTTTACCCTATATTTACGCCACTGGTTACTGTCTCAATTTGCAAGAGTCAAGAACCATTTTCTAAATCACCTATGTACTGTTTTTTCTCTTTAAGTAATGACAGATCAGAGTAAAAGTCATATCACAAAATCTCTTCAGGTAAAATGCACCTGAGGCGTTTAAATATTTTAAAGACACATCAAGAATAAAACTACACTAGATATATAATTTCTAATATTAATTTACCGATTATTACTGAGGCACTGATTATTGCAGAGGTACTGGCCTTTATGTTATGCTTGAGCTACTCAAGATAACACAAGAAGTCTGTCCTACAGCAGTACATATTGCTCTTCATACTTGAAGCAATATTTCTTCGTTGTATTTCCTGATAGAGATATACATAGATTGACAGATAGATAGATGGAAATTACCTAATTTTTAAATTAAATTTTCTACACACCTACTGCCTGCAGTCAAGAGATGAATTCCAAGAACTCATGACAAGGNGCGAGGCGAAGGGAAGGGAAGGGAAACAAAGAAATTAAAAGATAGACAACTGCCCTTAAATACTGTTTAGAAACTCTCATCTTCTCTGAAATAGTCTGTAATTCGCATTTAAATAGAAAGATGATTTGACATCACATTATTATCAACAGCTATTCTAACAACCGATGAAAAAGCATCACAGTATCTTCATTATTTATGTTTGCAGTGGGACACAGCTTTTGGCATGGGACTGTCATGGTGATTGCCAGGAAGTGTCTGAAATAGTAAGATTCATAGGCATCCGACCTCAGTTTTAGAAGAAGAGGCTCTCAAATTGTATCACCCCACTACAGCAAGAGAGGAACACTCCTAGAATGGTAAAGAAATTGTCAGGTTGTTCTTTAAGCACCTTCAGGGTGCCGAAATTCCTTGGAAAAAGATGTGACAGCTGTGCGGAAGTCACAAACTTACTCTTTCTTGTTGGAATAATCATTGAGTGACAGTGAAGAAAGGAAATACACGTAAGAGAATGAAAATGCAGAAGGAAGGAAAACATTTTATAGTGAGTTCTGATCAAAAAAACTAAATTCAAGAATTAGGCAATATTCTGGAAAAGACTTCTAATTATTTAATAAAATGAGATTAAAAAGGCAACATGAAAAAGGACCAACCTTGTATGTGGCCAGTGACAGGAAACACCATGAAACTGGAAATTTAGGAGAAGTTTAGGCTGGATATCTAGAAAACATTTCCAGCCAATATATATTTGGGCAATGGAACAGGCACCCCAGGGAAGAGGTCTCATTGCCAGCCTTATCTGAAGTAAGAAGCATTTGAACAAAGCTGTCAGGCACATGATGTGATATTTGGGGTGTTCTGTGAAGGGCCAGGAGTTGAACTTGATCATCTTGATCAGTCTCTTCCTGTTCATCATATTCTATTCTATAAGCCAAATCATCAAATACTGGAGGATTACCAACATGCGCACAATATTTATAAAATGGTGAGGCTAAATATAAAAACACTTGAAGGAAAGAAACAAGCATAGCCAGAGAATTGAAAAAACTCCTTAACTTGCTCCTAATTTGGAAAACTTCCAGCACAAAATCAATCTGAAAATGACAACTAAGAAAATACAATACATACTCACAGTTTATCTAGTCTGCCCAGTGAATTCTGGACTGCAAGGTGTAATTTTTAAAAATTTTCTTTCCCCTGTCAAATATACCAAACACAGCTCATGTTACAGTATTCTATATTTGAATTAATAAATTCAAAAGGGCGTATTGTATTTTTTTTTTTTTAGTAAAATAAGTCTGCATAATGATACAGTCTTATCACTGTAACCAAAATTATCCTACCCAGAAATTAGGAAAGAAATGCATGAAACTCACAGCAATGGGGATGGTCACTAGATCCCTGAGTGTGAACAGCTACTGCCAGACTTCAGGAAGTGTCTGTCACAACTGATCTATTTTGATGTCCATTATGAAACCCTCCTGGGGTTAAATAATATGTAGATACAAGAGAGTTTCACCTCCACTGGAAGGGTTTTAAAAATGAAATTAGACATGTTTTTGAGGCAAAATATTTTGCAGTAAACTCCCCGGGTCCGTACATATTCCTATAAAATCTGTGGCCAAAGGAACGTCCTCTAAACCATTTCCCATCACCTCCCCTGATCTGTCAGCTTCAATTTGACTTTTCTTGCAGAACTACTTGTCCTGTACTGAGAGGATAAAAACAAACAATTCATCCTTCTAGATTTATAACTGCTGCCTAAAACTGTGTGTTTAGTATTTCATCTACTTGCTTAAAAATCTGAACTGGTCCAACATACACCATTCTCTACTTCATATTTCAGACTACTGTACTTCACACTTTCCAGCATTTGTTTAATACATAGAATCATTGGGGCTATCATTAGTTTTTTGCTGTTTGCTTTATTTTTAAATAACCCTGCAGTTGGAAGTGAAATAAAGTGAATTCTTCGGAATGGAATTGTCCAACAACCTTCTCTCTCCTGAGGGCATTTTTAGGAAGAAAACTCTGTTCCAAGTCAAATTAACCATAAACCTGAAAAAGCATCATGCTAGTTTGATATACAAAGCAAAAAAGAAACCAAATAAATACACTAGACTATAAAACCACTTCGCAAATTCTTGTAGAAAAAAAAAATTTAGAAACTTAAAAAAGAAAAACCTAAATGCAAATACAGTAAATTTCGAAAAGCAATTAAATTCTCAGGACAAATTGTCCACAAATACTGGTGCAGGAAATGGAAGAGATTATGGGGATTTCCATTACAATATTTCCTATTATGCCTACATCTTTCAGATAATTTCTCTCCTGTCAAATGCCACTAAATGAGTAGACAGAAAATGACATAAGCAAAAGACAAAAAGAGTGTTTGAACATAAAACTGGAGACAAACAGGCTTTCCATGCATTTCTCGGGCCATCATTTTTATACTTTTCATTACAACCCTGTGAATGAAAAGAACCCCTAAATTAAGAAGTACTTGTTAATTTCTAGCCATTTCTAACCATTTGTAACTCTTAGTCAAGGTATTTCCTAAGTACTAATGCACCAAAAAGCAAAGTCAGATGAGGGAAAGCCAATGTCACAATAATTACTAGAATTAGGAAAGGCAATTTCTTCCTTTAGCTGTGTTCTACTCTTCATTGTATTTTTGTTCCATTGGTATATTAACAACCAAGATATGTTTAACGATTAGAAAAACATTTGAATTGTTATAAGCAGGTGAATACCGATAAAATGAGATGTCTGCATTTCTAAACAGGGACCAAGCAACTCCAAATAATCACTTTCTTCTCACAGTTAAGTTTCAGAAACTAAGTCTAAAATTCAGACCAAAAATTGATCAGGAAATTACCTAAACAGAAAAACAAACCTAAGCAAAATATTAACTGCTTATGGATGTATATTTAGAGTGTTGTAGTATTTGGTTATGCAGTGGCAGTAAGAGTAGTGTCCGCACAACTGTCAAGATATCAAACCAGCAATAAATACTAGAAGAAATCAATCACTACATTCCAAAGCAAATATAATGTAATGTAATGTAACGTAATGTAATGTAATGTCATGTCATGTCATGTCATGTAATGTCATGTAATGTCATGTAATGTCATGTCTTCTATAAAAATAAACCCCTGAAACAGTAAAGTGGGTAAGAGGTTAAAAGCTGGAAACACAAAAGATTTAAATCAGCACAAAGTAACAGCATGGGAACATAGGGACCAGGTTCTGTAGGTACACACTACTCTGGTTTTTCCATGGTCAAACATTTCATAAGCTTTCCTACCAAATGCATCTTCTAAGATCTCCTTTTACACTGCTTGCTCTCCTTGGGGCAAGGGAACCACAGTGAAGAGAGTGCACAAAGTTCCGAGGACTTAGTCATTCCTACCATCTTTGCAAAAAAGTGGAATCTACTAACAGTCCCTTTCCAAAGAAGTAACAAATCCAAACCTGATCACGAAGCAAACTTGCCTTCGCGTAGTATCAACAACCCACATAACAATCAAAAAGAAACTAAGCCAAAACACATGTAATTTTATGAGTTTTCTGCTGTGCTGACCGATTCCTTGCCCGAGCCTGGCCAGCGGCAGTGTGATCCTATGCCCGCAGAGCTGACAGGAGGGCTCTGGAGC